>CM049567.1:39458272-39552219 GCA_027123335.1 Amphiprion clarkii
TTGTTTGCTATTTAGTGCAAAAATAGTCAGTTTTGTTTATATTTCTGCACAAAGAGAACACAGTTTATGAGAAATCAATGTTAAAATGGCTATAGAAAAAGTGAAATGTGCTAAATGCATTAAAAATGTTTTATTGTTCTTGGTTTTTGAGGACATTAGAGCCCAAGTTGTTGTTTTTTTTGTGCAAAAATAGTTTTTTTTTATTTTGGCACAAAGAGATCATCATTTATCAGAAATCAATTTTAAAACATCTATAGAAGGCAGTTTTTATTTAGAGTTTTCAGGTTTGCAGCCCAGAAAGAAGCATTATAAAGTATTAGTAAGAGACCAAATGTGGATTTCTGTGAGTTTGATGCCATCAGCAGTGTGGTGAAATGTGGTAAATGCATCAAACTATTTATATTCTTCTCAGTTTTGGAGGATATTAGAGCCCAAGTTCTTTGTTTTTTAGTGCAAAAATAGTCCGTTGTGATTTGATTTCTGCACAAAGAGAACATAATTTATCAGAAATGAATGCTGAAACAGCTAGAAAACACTTTTTATTTAGAGTTTTCAGGGTTACGGCTGAGAAAGAAGAGACAGAAGGTATTAGTCAGAATGCAGGTGTGGATTTCTGTGATTTGATGCCGTCAGCAGTGTGGATAATAAAACCTGCCGAGCCTTTTGTGATCAAACTTTATCATCTGTAGCAGAAGCTGCTGCTGCTGCTGCTGAAGATGTTTTCTGGCTCCGTTGTTTGTCGATTTATTTCCAATGACGTCAAGTTTTTTGCTAACTATCCTGCACGGTTTTCCACCACCGTGTTGCTTTTTTTTTAATTAGAACCGATAACTGGCAGCGAGGGGAATTTAGCAAAGATAGCTGATTAAAAAAGCTCCAGTTTGAGGAGCATGAAATAAATAAAAAGGCCTGTTTCAGAGGATATTCAAATGACGGCGTGCAGTGGTTCTGGCCCGGCTTGTCTCTAATGAAATCTGGAGTGGCAGGTAAAGCGGAGAGCCGGGTTCCTGCTAACAGGAGGGCGTGTTCCTTCTGAGACCCGGAGGGCGGATTCTATTAAATCTGCATTTCCTCGCAACGCTTGCCAAAGTGCTGTAATATGCAAAAAGACAAATTGCAGCCACCGCCTGCGAAACAGCCAATACAGCGGATTTTTTATTTTTGCTTTATTTACAGGTATCACTTCTCACTTCCAGAATCCCCCCCATCATCTATTATTCTCATAGCCTGAGATTGTCCAATTAGTTTGGAACCATAAAGCATTTTCTGGCTGCGTTAGGAATCACAGGAACGAGCCTCTAATCTATTTTCGCACCACGTACACCGAGGTTGCTCCATTTATTAGGGACAGAAAATACTAATATAAAGCCGCGGCTGTTGATGTACAGAAAAGCACCAGGGATGCAGGTTTTCATTTCCACTATATGACAATCAGAACAGGAGAAAAGGTCCTTTTCCTGTTTCTGTTTCTGGCAGCAGCCGTGAACATAAACAGCCCAAAATATCCCAAAAACCCACAGACACAGATTTCAGAGATGAAAGTCAGCGTTGCTCCATTTCTCTACAGCTGTGTGATATATGTTTCCACTGCAGTTACCTAAAATAAAGAAGGCTGTACCCAACCTAATCATAGCAGGGTGGAACCGCTCCAGATTCTGGGCAGGAATCTGCACAAGACCAGTTTAAAAATTCAGTTTTTCCAGGTGTCTGGGTCACAGATACATTTAGTTCTGTATTTACAGCATTTAAATGGTTAAATATCATTTTAAAGAAACTAAAAAGTCACCACTGCAATGACTGATATATGCAAAGTAGACATCTGAAGCCCCTTTTTGTGATAAATATAGTCTAGTTTCACCCTCTGAACCCTGAGCAGCAGTTTCTTTTTTGTTTCTTCACACATTTTCACTCATGATGGACTCGTTTTTCATTGCTATATATATTTCTAGAAGCAGAAAGAACTCAAAAATGTCCAAGACGTAGTAAGACACAGTTACACTCCTTTAAATCTTTAATTATAATTATTAGTATTATTTGTGTAGATTATATTTGATAAATTTGTAACTGTAGGATGCAGTAATGCTGATTAAAAATTACAATTTTAACCCTCGTGTCAAAATTGACTCGTTTTGAAGTTTGAAAATGTGGGAAAAAAAAAACATATTTTCACAGTGAAACTTCTGATGTCCACATTTTCAACATTTTTGGGAAATCTTTGAACATTTTTTGGTTAAAAAAAAAAAGATGTTCAAAATGTTTCTTATGAACTTTCTCATAAAAATCAACCAAAATCCAGCAAATTTTGCTGGATTTTGGTTGATTTTTATGTGAATATTAGAAGTTTTACTGATATATATGGAATCACTTTAGATATTTTTAGGATTTTTTTGGGAAGATTTTTACTCATTTTTTGAAAATATTTACAAGAATTTTCTTGCTAAATTTGGGAGATTTTTTTTTTTTTTTTTTTTTTAATAAAATTTTTTAAGGGAAACTTTTAAGGAATCATTGGAATGTTCTCCCTGAAGGTTTTGCAATTTTTTTTTTAGAAATTTATGGAATTTTTTTTGCTGAATTTTTGTATTTTTTTTCAGACAAGGAATCAATATTTTTTGGTGCGTGTAAATGAGGACAACAGGAGGGTTAAGTATAGATTTGGGTAAGTCACTGACTAGTTGCTATTTTCTCAGTTTCAACCTTTAACTCCCCTCTTCAGTATTTGTGCCTGTTCCGCCCTGCGGGGCCTCGGACTGAACCGGTTTGCCGCCTTTTCAGCCTGATTTAAATCACATAAAGTGATGCATTTTAGACGTCATCAGAAAAGCTCTCGGCAGTGAATCACAGCAGCCATCGACTGGAAAGCAGAGCAACAATCAGCCTCGAACGTTTCCCCCGTTATCGAGGAGACTCTTCTGTCGGAGCGTCGAGTGAAAAATCGTACTTGGTCGTTTGCAGCGTGTTGGACGTCTGGGCAGCTCAGACTCCTACATTTATGCATCAGACTCCGACTTTCCTCCACCAGTGGGATTGAATTTGTGTCACTCTCCACATTGTTTTGCACTTAATGCAGAATTTAGACTCGGTGAAGAATCCTGAACGGTGGAGGCTAGTTGGAGGGAGGTAAAGACGGACCGTATGTGTTGGACAGGTTCACATTCTACTGATGGTAGAGCCTCAAAAGTTGGTGAAATGTCGACCAAAGACTGTATTTTTAGTAGAAAACATGGATCCATCCATACATATACACACTTACAGAAGCTTTCTGGTGACATATCAGCCTGGTTTGAACATTTTGCACTTTTAGACCAACTGTGCATCATTTTGGATAATTCTAAGTCAGTTTAGGACTGATTTTAGACATTTTTGAGTCATTTTTTGGAGAATTTCAAGTCATTCAGGACAATTACGAGACATTTTGGGACCTGGAACTGGAACCTTGTCTTGCCATATTTGCCATAAATCAGATTCTACTGATGTTAGAGCCTCAGAAATTTGTAAAGCGTCAACCAAAGACTATATTTTAGTTGGAAATATAGATCCATATATATATATACACTTCGAGGAACTTTATAGAGACACAATACCACCTTTGTTTGGAAATTGTGCACCTTTTTCCCATTTTCAAGGACCAATAATTGCTCATCATTGTTATTTTGGACACTTTACAGTCATTCTGAACAGATTTCCAGTCACTTTGGATTGTCTTTATCTTATTTTGGATGTAATTGTAATGATTTAGGACTAGTTTTGTCATTTTACATAAAATTTGGACATGTTTCAAGTAAAAATAGCAAAAAAAAAAGGATGCTTATGTCATTCTACTGATGTTTGAGCCTCAAAAGTTGGTGAAATGTCGACCAAAGTCTGTATTTTAGTAGAAATATGGATCCATCCATAGACATACACTTAAAGGAACTTGTCTTTATCTTGTTTTGGACAAAATCAAAGTCTCAAAAGTTGGTGAAATATCGACCAGAGTCTGTATTTTAGTAGAGACATGGATCCATGTATATATATATAGACTTAGAGGAACTTTGTGGGGACACAGAAATGGCGTCGGCTTGTTGGAGGAGGTAAAGTCGGGCCACATGTGTTGATGTTGTCACTTAGCAGCTTTGCTTCATTCCACACAGCCTGCCAGGGTTATTGATTTCCAGACAAGTGACCGGTTCTCTGTGGCGTTCAGCTGTGACACTATAAAGTGGATGGTCTGTTGTTTTATTTTTTTTATTCTTGCAGAAATACGTCCAAGCACTTCGACACTGATGAAGGCTGCGGTGTTCTGAAAAATTACATTTTATTTTATTTTTTTCTTCTCCTTTTCTTCTCTTGGCCTTATTGTTGCTCGCGGCTGTTTTAACAAACGCTGTGGCTTCGCGGGACGTTCAATTTAAAAATGTCTCGACACCATCAGACGGTGTCAAGACATCAGAGGACGGTTTGAGAGCAGAAAAACAGAGGCTCGCTTCAGAGAAAGAAAATCCTGGAAGGCGTTCCGAGGATCCCTGCATCGTTCCTCTGACGGGAAGTTTTACCCCAGAAGAAGTCGTGCAGTTGGGATGATGATGATGTTTGATTTTTAATCCTGTCAGAAATGCGCCATGACTGAGGAAAGATTAATGTGATCGCACTAATCCAATACAAATACATATGTTATTAAGATTACATTAAGATTACTTCTACGTCTCCGTAGAGGAGACTGACAGCTGGAAAGGAGGGTTTTACAAGCCGTTTCTGTGATGTCATAACAGTTAGATTATGTATTTATGTGTTGCCGAACAGCACAGCATGAATTAATGTGCAAAAAAATGTGACTTTACTGCCTAAATGTCAATGAAAAGAGGTGAAATCGGACTCACAGTTTTTGTACAAAAGCAAAATCTGAGCTCAGAGTGACTTTCTGCAGCTGGTAGACGATTATCAGAGTGTTTTTCTTGGACTTTCTGCCGGATTCATGTCAACATCCCTGCGAGATGCGGCTGATAAAACATTAGCTATGCTCCTTTTCTGCCGAGATGCATCTAATCCTGCTCAAATCTACCTCCTCTGCAGTGTGTTAAAGTAAAGATATCGCTGCAAATTGCCTGAAAAACTCCCCAGAAGATGGAGGTCATTTAATTAAACCACCGGTGAGAGTTTCCACTTCCTCCTCCTTCCTCTTTCTTCTTCTGGCTTTATGACTTTGTTTTGAAGCTCTGTGGAAGCGGTAACAGCTCTGCTAGCGTGTTGAACATCGGGGGGTTCGTTTACTGCTCAGCATGGAGACCTCTCGCTTCACTTTTCAGTCCAATACTTCTGCTTTTCCAATGTAGAGTCTAATAATAGGTGCAGGAGGTGTTCAGGTAGACGCTTAGATTGAAGGTTTACTAAATGTGCAGAGATGTACTGAGTGAATGAGACTTGATATATTATAACCATGAAATGGTTTCTTATAAACATAATTCCCTGAATATTGAGATGCTTTGCACATATCTACAGTTTGTAATGTACAGTTGGAGGTGCAATGAACACACTAGATGGTGAAATGTCGACCCAAGTCTCTGTTTTAGTAGAAATATGGATCTACCAACATAAATATACTTACAGGAACTCTATGGGGACACTGCACCACCTTTGTTTAGCACTTTTTCCCATTTTTGAATGCCAATAATTAGTCGTTATTGTTATTTTGGACACTTTAGAGTCATTCTGGACAGGTTTCAAGTCATTTTGAACAGTCTTTATCTTATGTTGGACTAAATTGGAAAATTTTCGGCTACTTTTGTCATTATACATAAAATTTAGACATGTTTCAAGTAAAAAAAACAAACAACTGGATTCTTGTCCTGTCAAGTTTGCCACAGATCAAATTCTACTGTTTTCAGACCTGGAAATTTTTGCAATTTCACCCTCAAAAACATATTTCACTGAGGAAGCTGATTTAAATGTTGAGTATCTCCAGAAATTTAACTCCTACATCTGTGAAATTCTCAAATTCCAGCTAAAATCATTCACAAAGCTTACTATTAGGTCCCAAATAACAAATAAATAAACTCTGAATAAAATCTGATCCATTAATTAATGGGTTGTCATTTGATTAAATTTTTACCAATAAAAATCACCTACAAAGTGAAAAATAATGGTTAAAAATAGCTGTTTTATTTAGTTTAGCACACTTTCTGCACTGTTTCATGATGAACTTCATGTACGTAATTTTTAGGACATTTATAGGGACAGATTTTATTCATCTGAGCTTTCAGATCTGCCTTGAACAATGAATAATCTCCGGAGAGTGTTCAATATTACATTTAGTTACCACAGTGTTTAATTAGCTCCATTGAGAGAAAATCAGTCCCGTTGTTTGTGTTGTATTTGGAGCACGGTGAGGAGCTACGCCCCGGTTTAACGTCTGTCGTGGAGCATCATGTGGAAAGCAAAGCGACCGGGTGGGCTAATTGAGACAGGCTTTTTTTGCTAACAGTGTTAGCGGGAGATGTGACAACGTTTTCTGTAGCTCTGCTCATTATGGAAATGATCCGGCGGCTCATTCAGAACTAAACGGTTTGTTTATGAGTTACATTAAACACCTGCGAGGAGAAGATAAAGAAATCCTCATCAATGGAATCAATAGAAGCGTGTGAAGCTGCCTGTTCGCCGTTTAGTACCAGGATCAGTTTGAAATGTTAGATCTTTCTAATTACGTCTGAGCTGCACTTGTTGTTCTGCTACTGGGTGGTAGAGACACTGCTTCAGTTAACAATATGTAGGTTAAACAGGACTTTAAAGGCCTATAAATAGATATTTCAAGAGATATTTGGCCATTTAAATGCTCTTAATATGTAAACAAACTTACTTATAACCCAGACACCTCAGAAAACGTAGTATTTTAACTAAATTTATGCAGATTTTGGCCATTTTAAGTTTAAAATATGAAGGTTATTTAGGACTTTAGATGCCTAGTTAGCATATATAAGTCATTTACTGTCACTTTTTACTGTCTTTAAATGGAAATTCATCCATTTAGATGCTCCTAATATGTAATGAAACTTACATATAACCCAGACATCTAAGAACCTGTAATATTTTAACAATATTTATGCAGATTTTTGAAGTTTTAGATTTAATTTAATAATATAAAGGTTTATAAAGGGCTTGTGATGCCTAGTTAGCAATTGTTAGTCATTTCAACAAGGACTTTTCTTTTTTCTTTAAATAGGTTTTTAGTCTTTTAAATGCTGGAAAACAAAACATTTTAACTAAATTTGTGAAGATTGTGAGTTTTTTTTATGCGTTGCAAAAGTAAATTAACAATTTGTAGGTTTGTAAGTTTCAGTAAGCAAAAAACAACCTCGACCAAAGTCTGTATTTTAGTAGAAATGTGGATCCCTCCAGATATATACACTTACAGGAACTTTATGGAGACACTATGAGACCTTCGTTGGAAAATTCTGCACTTTTTTCCATTTTCGTGCAGCAATAATTATTAATTATTGTTATTTTGGACTCTTTAGAGTCATCCTGGGCAGGTTTCAAGTCACTTTGGACACTCTTGAACTTATTTTGGACCAAACTGTACTGATTTGGGACAAATTCTGTCCTTTTGCATACTTTTTTTTTTGGTCATTTTGGACACATTTCAACTAAGAATAGCAAGAAAAAGAACACTGTCCTGTTAAACACATCAGATTCTACTGATGCTAGAACCTCAAAAGTTGACGAAATGTCAACCAAAGACTGTATTTTTAGTAGAAATATGGATCCATCCATATATGTACACTTACGGGGACTTTCTGGGGACACTATGCCACATTTGTTTGGAAAATTTGCACCTTTTTTTTTTGCATTTTCAATGACCAATAATTAGAAATTTGGCCTGTGCTTGATCCATGTCACTCATGTGGATCTGCTACAAACTAAGGCTTCTAAATTATTTGATTAATCCAGAAAATGATCAACATATTAATCAGAAGTAAAAAGGAATGGTTAGTTGAATCCCTAATTTGGGATAACAGATGTGAAAACAATCAGGCGTTGTCATGTGACCACAGTTCTGGGCTTTAAATCTCCCAAAAAACCTCATGAGATGCGACTAAAAAGCACCAGAAACAATAACCTGAGATTCTTGAACGTCCCCTGCTCAGTTTTTGTGATCATTTTTATTTTTTTAAACAGCTAAACAATATCTTTAAACTTAAATCTGTCTAAACGGAATCATTTTAATTCTGGCATCATCAGATTTCTCTACACTGAGTTTGTGTCCTCACCAACTTTCCTGGCTGCAGGAGTTTCATTTCTGGAGATATTGAACCCTTAAAATGACACTCCGGGTTGTTTGAGGGTGAAAAAACAACAAAACAAGAGAATAAAGAGATCAAAGCTGCACTAAAAGCAAGAAATAATGATTCCTTTGTGGATTTATATTTCATTTATTTGCAGAAAAGAAGTTCTAAGAAGCCATTTCAGTGTCTTTGTTGTTCTTAATGTCCAGTTTGTAGTCGTTAATGCATCACTGTTTGCTTTGAAATAAACCAGAAAACTACATTTTTGGGTGTAGGCATCAAAACTTCTTGGTTAGGTTTGGGAAAACTTCATTGGAATTCACCAGTGGAGACGCTAAACACAATAAACAAAATACATGCAATACGTTTTGTGCTGTTTTTGAAGATGGATCTCATTTTGTTCCACCTCAAACCTTCCCTTCAGAGACTGGATCTCATTGTTTTGGGCCCAAATCTAGGTTTGATTTATTCTTTTTGAAGTAAAATCAATTTCATCCAGGCATTCTTCAGATTTTCCAGTTGTGGCACTTGAATTAATCCCTCAGATAATTCACTCTCGCTAACTTCCGTCTGATTTATCAGCTTGTACGAGGCCGTTTTCTCCATTCGGCTTGAACAAACAGCAGGAATGACAATGAATCAGACGAGCGGAGGATATTAGCGTTCAGGTGGGCGGGTTAGTGCGGCTCTATTATCGCTCTGACAGTAATTCGGGGCTACTTCACATGGAATATTTCAGCGCCTCTCTTCGCCTCCCCCAATTTCCCTGAGAGGATCAATAGAGTTCATCTCATCTCGTCTCTTCGAATCGCCCGAAGCCTTGTCAAGCGTCGACTCAACAGCTATTTGATAAAAAATGCAGAGAGGCAATATCTGGAAGGAAACACTGAGCTCGCGTTCGGGTCAAATGAGGATGTGGACAATATTTCTATCAAAGCCATGCGGCACTGCAACAAAAAAGTACCAAGAAAAGTTTGGGGAGATTTTTCTTACACTAAAACTGCGGCAGCATTGTGAGGACAAAGCATCTGTCAGATAGCAGACAGGTGTTGGGAAAACACAAGCAGAAGACTCCCCCTGTTTCCTGTACACAGGTTACACTGCTGCATGCGTATGATTGTGTGTCAAAACAATGGACCAGCGACAAGAAAGCAAGCCTTTCACTCGTGCATAATCCCCCCCCTCTACCTCAAGAGTCCTTAAGAAACTGCCAAGACGAGTTCGAGTCAAGCTGCCAAATGCCTTGTAAGACGTCTGGGGGTATGTCATATTTAATAGCTTATCCGAGGCGAACATTTGCTTTGCTAATGCCAGTCATTTATATTAGATGTGTTCGACAGCTACGCCAGGCCCCGCCTCGCTTTCCCTCCCATTCTGTTGGACCGGCGCTGACAGCAGCTATAATTGGTTGCGTTATGTGTGAAATGCATGTCAGAATCTGTCAAACCAGCGGAGCCCTAGCTCGTGTTTTTATTTTATTATATACATATAGTGCATGTTCTAGCTTCTTTAAATGAGATCCGGGGGGGAAAAAACACTTGAATGAGAGAAAAAAAAGCCTAAATTTAACGTTAAGGGGGGAAAACATGGAGAAATGAGGCCCCTCAGGATGATGAACGGTCGACAGAAATGTGAACAACTGTCACGGTTCAGGCTTGAACGCTCGACCTCGACGGATCCGGTGGTTCTGTTGTTCTTTAGGGGGCCTTTTGTTGGGTCCGGTTGTCCTCTTAGCAGGAAGGGTCACTGCAGATCAATACGAGTTGTTCTGGGTGATCACCTCTATCCCATGATGGAACGGTTCTGTCCTGAAGGGAGGAGGTTTCTTCCTGGACCACAACGACTTCATCTACAAGGCTTCAACGGGTCACTGGGCGGTTTGAGCAGCAGGAAAATGATGGAAGTCGGACGTTCTGGCCTTGAAAGTCAACAGATCTCAACCCAATCGGACACAAAGGGGTGATTTTGGACTAATGGGTCTTCAAAACTAAGGCGATACAACCTCAAACATCGGGATCGGGATTGTTGAAGGCATTTTTTACCTCGTCAATATCGGCATGAATCTGTGAAGCCCAGCGGAATAAAATATAGCTTCTTTCTTGTCTTTGCACAGTTTATGAAGTGTTATTTTTCAAGGTTCAATAAGAAAAGTAAGACGTTAAGTAAGAAGAAAGAGGATAGTGCAAACATCAGTAGAATGTAAAAATAAAGAAATACATAAGTATGGATTCATCCATGTGTAGATAATAGCAGGAGAATAGCTATTGCATAGAAAAATATCCTCTGGATGTGGAAAACAACAATATTGCACATGTTTTATCCATCATATCTCCAGTAGAGTTCCAGAGACTCTAAGGATTAATGCCAAGATACTGATTCTACATTTTAAAGAAGCATTTATTTACCCGTGACTTTTTAAAAAAAATTTTTACCACTACTAGAAACAGTGGTTTTGTTTTGTTTATGGCCTTTAATTGACAGGAATAATGAAATCATATTTTCATAATCTGCATGCTCTTGAAGCGGCGTTGCAACAGAAACATGGTGTCATTTTTGCTTCTTTTTTTGCTGTTTTAATGAATCGTATTGACCTTTTAAGGAAATAGAACACGACGGTTCTGCTTGTAAGTGATGTCAGGCCTTGGACAGTGCGACTCCACTTGCTGGAAATGAAAATGTCAATACTAAATGCAGAGCACTTTTGATATATCTATTTTTTTTTCAACTTTGCAGGGCTGTGTGGGAGGGTTTCATATATAAATGTGGCGGTTTATTCTGCATTCTGCATTCACACTCACTGGGAACAACTTGACTGAGATTAAATTAAAGAATGTGTCTCCAGAAGAGTGGCTTTCTGACACTTCACACTGAGGCTAAAAGGCAGCACTGATGGATGTTGAGCAGTGTGAAACTTGACCTTAAATAGACAGTAAATATCAAAATTCAGGGACTGTCAGCATGTCAGCAGTTTATAATGTGTGAAAATAACTTCTGGGAGTGGACTCGGATAGAATTTTTTCAGTGCTGGAGTCAGCAGTTGCCTCTATTGATGTATATGACTGTATATTTTAGGTTTTTTCTTTATTTTTATCTAATGTGCTCCAACTTCACAGCCTTGTGCACAAAGGGAGCATAATAGGATTGTGTCTGTAAGATGTTAAAATAACCAAAATAAATCAGTTATCCTTCATTCCTTCAAGGAAGAATAACCCAGAGAGAGATTTTCTGCAACTTCTTTCTGTGCTTCTGCATTTTTGTACATGCAGGTTTTGTACATCTTTTGAAGCTTGTGGAGCCTCAGTACATCCTACCTTCTAACACTACATTTATCTCCAACACTACATTTATCCTCTAATGCTGCATTTCCCCTCTAATGCTACATTTACCCTCTAATACTACATTTACCCTCTACAACTACATTTACCCTCTAATGCTACATTTACCCTCTAACGCTACATTTACCCTCTAACACTACATTTACCCTCGAACACTACATTTACCCTCGAACACTACATTTACCCTCTAATACTACATTTATTCGCTAACACCACGTTTACCCTAATGCTACATTTACCCTCTACAACTACATTTGCCCTCTAACACTACATTTACCTCTAATGCTACATTTACCCTCTATCACTACATTTACCCTCTATCACTACATTTACCCTCTAATGCTACATTTACCCTCTAATGCTACATTTACCCTCTAATACTACATTTACCCTCTAATACTACATTTACCCTCAAATACTACATCTATCCTCTAACGCTACATTTACCTCTAATGCTACATTTACCCTCTATCACTACATTTACCCTCTATCACTACATTTACCCTCTAATACTACATTTACCCTCTAATGCTACATTTACCCTCTAATACTACATTTACCCTCTAATGCTACATTTACCCTCTAATACCTACATTTACCCTCTAATGCTACATTTACCCTCTAATACTACATTTACCCTCTAATGCTACATTTACCCTCTAATACTACATTTACCCTCAAATACTACATCTACCCTGTAACGCTACATCTTGAATGCTGAAATACAGTTTTTATTGCATTTCAGAGACACCACGTTGTCAGATGCATACATTTGGTGGATTGTAATAACTTTTAAGTACTTCAAGTCTGTGTTATTTCATTAAACAGTGTTGGGTTGGGAAATACTGAATGACCTACATGATATTAAGAAACAGCCTGGAGGCAGAAATGCAGTTTATTTCTGAATACACTGTAAAGCTACCCCGTTAGCATCTACACAGGATTGATTTTAATGACTTTGAAGTACTGGAGGTGTGTATTAGCTGGAGGGAACATTATTTGCATACAGTTACATACAGTTAGTTGCATTTTTCTAGTGAAAACATGAGCAACGTGTCACCCGAGTGCAGAAAGAATGGCAGAAAGCTGCTTTAGTTTCAGGTTTGCGGAGTGGCAGTGCTGCAGGGATAACATGTTGGGACACATGCAGCTCACTGTAGCTCGTTTTGCATAATGCAGCCTGACGCGTAAGCTCCAAAGCATCTTATTTGCACTCGGAGAGCGTCCCGGGGCTTTCGCCACGTCACATTTTATGACGGCTGCCAGTTGTACGTGTCCTCGGATGGTGGTCCCTCCGTGGGGCCGGGAGGAGATGCTGCCGTGTGGAAGTGATGCTCAGCCAGCTTTAGCCTCAGTGGATCACAAAACAACCATCGCAGCTCATTACCTCGACTCAGGGTGTCGGAGTAGGAGCTGCACTGTACAGGTGTGGAGTGCACTGTATGTGCAAAAAAACAATGAAAAGCTGGCAGTTTTTGTTGCCCTTACAGAAAGTACACACTGATCTGTGGTTTCACTGTAAAGTATCCGGCACTGGAGTTTTTTTTATTGTAATTATTAAATGATTAAATGTCACATATTGCAGATTTGATTTTTAGTTGTAATATGTAACTCTCTTGATATATATATATATATATATATATATATATATATATATATATATATATATATATATAAATTTAGGCCTTGAAAAAGAAAAAGTCAACATATAAATTAATGTTAATCCAGTAATTTTACTAGATATTGTTTGTGATTTAAGAAAATAGGGAAAATCTGTAAAATAACCCTTATCATATTTGTAAAATAATCTTTAATATACAGAATTTGTCTTTCAAATAGCAGCAAATATCTGAACAAAATATGCATTATTTTGCTGATTTAAATATAAAAAAATTGGATCTTTTTTAACACTGTAAAAAAAATTAAATATATTATTTGTAAAATTACAGATTTGTGATGCACAGTTTAGGCCTTAAAAAAAAGAAAAAGTCAACACATAAGTTGCTGTTACTCCAGTAATTTTACTAGATATTGTCTGTAATTTAACAAAATAAGGAAAATTCATAAAATAATTCTTAATACACATAATTATTCTGTTAAATACCAGCAAATAGCCTTTTTTTTTCTGATTTCAGCGCGGTAAAATAAATGAGTATTTGTTGAACCTCAGCACCAAAAGCTTCTGTTTTCCAGCTGATAATTATGCAGAAGCTCAGAAAGTTCCCACTGATCCATGGTTTCACTGTCAAAGCTCCCTCAGCAACGTTTTGTTGTTGTTGTAATTATGAAGTGTCACGTTGCAGATTTGATTTCCAGTCGTATAATTAGACGACCAACTGCTGGCTGATGATGTCAGTCTGTTCCTGACTCCTCACCTTGACAACCATCAGCTCGGACCCAGACCAGCTCACCCTGCCAGACAGAGCTGTTTGTGTCGTGGAGCTACATGTGGGCATAAAAACAAACCTTCCGACTGGCACCGGAGCCAAAGAAGCAGCAGACTGAGGCAGATGCTGACAGATGTTTCATTTGCAATAAAAAACGTCTCCTGCTTTCCTTGTCGCTCTAATTAAGAGCCTTCTAGAACGTCTTCTGACTGATTCCCGTGTGGATCTTCCCTCCCACGCTGCAGAACATCCTCATGCAGTTTTCTGCTCAGTTGGGAGATTGTTGAAAGTCCAGTAATGCCCCGGTGTTGGCCGAGCTCAGGACCACCCTGCTGCCTCCAAGCCTGTCCTGACTAATCCGTTCTCATGCAGAACCAGCCATCAGGAGTTTCTGTCGTTGAGCTGCTGAATGCTCGGTCACCCAGTCTAGTTTTCTTGAATTAAAGCTGCTGGATGAATATTCATGACTCCACTCGAGCTGTGCTGGATGGGTCTGAACAACAGACCCTCCACTGCAGGTAATTGGATCATTGATGAACTCATTAGGAACTTTAACTGCAGAGAGAAGCAAAGAGGAGGATAATAAATGTGCACTCAGCGTTATGATGAAGATGGGCTCAGATGAATCGTTCGTGGATGAAACAGCAGCAGTCGGTGTTTCTAGAAGCACATTTTGGTTTGTTTGGTCTTCAGGATCATTTCAGGTTCTGTATTTTCTCAACACGTTCTAAGGAAGCTTTAACCCTCCTGCTGTCTTCATTTACAGGCACCAAAAAAATATGGTTTCCTTGTCTGAGAAAATACAAAAATTCAGCAAAAAAATTCCCCAAAATTCTGAAAATTTGCAAAACCTTCAGGAAGAAAATTCCAATAATTCCTTAAAAGTTTCCCCTAAAAGTTTTATTTTTAAAAAAATCCCCCAAATTTGGCAAGAAAATTCTTGTAATTATTTACAAAAAATTTGAGTAAAAATCTTTCTTTTTTTAAATTTATTTTCTAAAATGTTCTTTAAGAACATTCGCATAAAATCAACCAAAATCCAGTGAAATTTGCTGGATTTTGGTTGATTTCTTTGTGAATGTTCCTAAGAAACATTTTTAACATTTATTTTTTTCCACCAAAAAATGTTCAAAGATTTCCCTGAAATGTTGAAAATGTGGACATCAGAAGTTTCACTGTGAAAAATTTTTTTTCCCACATTTTCAAACTTTAAAACGGATCAATTTTGACCCGCAGGACAAAACGAGGGTTAAAAAAGGACAAATTTTTATTATTTTAAAAATGGGATTTTTGATGTGGCCTGTTGTGTGTTTTGTTCATTTTATTTTTTAATTTTAATTTAATTTTAATTTTAGATGTTTATCTCTACTTTACTACTAGACATAATCTGTAAATTGGTTTAAAAAAAAAGTAATTTTTTTCTTTAAACAAAACATTTTTTTAAAATACCTCTCTGTAAACACTTCTGTTTATTTTCGTTTGACCTTCACCAGCAGAAAGTCAGTAAAACAGGCTGGACTTCACTATAAACCAGTAACAGTGCAGATATGTAGACGTGACCTGAATTCCTCACATGTAGTTTTTCCCTTTTTATTAAAGATCAGTTCTGGGTAGAAATGAAACAAAGGTTTGAGCTGCATCCAGACGTTTCCACCTGGACGGAGTTAGAAGAGTTTAAAGTAAATCTGAATAAACGACAGTCAGGACAGCGAGGAGGAGAACGGAGCCTGGAACTGGGAATGTCCCGTTTTAATTGCTAATGATCTGTTTGGAGGGTTGGTCCAGAGCCAAGCTAACCTAAAGTACCTGAGATGACCCAATCAGAGAGCAGATCAGCCGTGACAGAAGCTCCAATGAGGTGATTTAAAACCACCCACCGACTCACAAATGTTAGTTCAGAGCAGGAAAAGGAGCTATAAAGAAAAGAGCCGAACACGGTAATGTACAGAACATTATCTGCAGCAGACATGACGGTTTTTAACGTGTTTCTGTGTGACGTCTTCACTAAAAATAAACATCGACATAAACACACTTTACTGGTTAGAAGTGCAGCAGAGCTCAACCTTGTAGCTCGTTCTGCTATTTTTCTGCTTCTCTCTGTGAAGGTGAGACGGAAAAATCAAAAATAAACAGGAGTGTTAACACGTCTCTTCTGTTTAAATTTACAGAAAACTTCAGCTATAGTTCGAACAAAGAAGGAATAAATCAGCATTTTTAAGAATAGTGCTTTTTGATAAGGGTATTATAGTTTTATTTATTTTATTATTTTTTTTTTAAACTGATATTGTCCCTGTTTTGTTAAATTGCAGATCATATCTAGTAAAATTTCTGAAAAAAAGAATTAATTTACATGTTGACTTAAAAACTGGATCATGTTCATGTCAAAGATCTGCAGTTTTACAAATAGTCGTTTGTTTACAGTGGGTTTGACAACATTTTTTTTTTCATTTTACTGTATTTAAATCAGCTAAAAACATCATTATTTTGCAGATATTTGCCATTTTTCTAGTGTTTTTATGGTACACCACTGTTTTTTGTTGTTGTTTTTCTGGCACCTTTGCTGCCAGATTTTGTTTCGGGAATGAGACGTTTAGAAATAAAGATCATTTGGAGAATGACAGAATTCAGCAATTGAAAAGCATCATTTTCCCCTGAGATTAAAGTATTTTCCATCCTCTAGTGATCCAGAAATGATCACTAATGCTTCGTAAAACAGTCTGACACCTTCCAAGGTTGAAAAACCACATTCATGCCTCAGGTTTTATTTAAACCTGCAGCGAGGATCTGAGCTGGCACCGAACCAGGAGACCTGCAGACCCCGACTCTAGCATCCAGTCACATCATTTTCAGGCCTTACTGATCACGTTTAAGGTTCAGCAGGGTTCTGGCCTGGAGCCACTGACCTTTAGGAAGCCTCAGAGATCAGACGGGACGTTCCACACCGATACGCACAAAGAACCAACCAGACACACTTTTCATTTTTCAACCGTCTGGGCTCCAGTTCCTAGTCAGAAAATGAGTGTTTTTTAGTTTAAAATCTTAATGAAGGCCCCTTTTTGTTAATTCCAAGCATATTTTAGTCGCTTCAGTGCAGTTTAAAGTGTCAGATCTAAAATATATAGCAAATAAAAATCATTTTACACTTCTCAGTATTCACATAAATAACAATTTCACCTCAGAGAGGGCTGAAATTACCACAAAATAATGCAAAATTGTCACAAAAAGACAGAAAATCAATACAAAAGAGGCAAAATTACCATGACTCAGAACTATCCTTAAAAAACATGCAAAATTCCCACAAAATCAGGCAAAATTACCCCAAAAGACTCAAACTTGTGACCAAAAAAAAAGTAAAATCAGCACAGAAAAGGCAGAAAATACCACAAAAAGATGCAAAATTGCCACAAAAACAGGCAAAATTACTCCGAAGACACAAATTCACCACAAAAACTGTGAAATCACCTCAGAAAGGGCCTGAAAATACCACAAAAGACACAAAATCAATACAAAAGAGGCAAAATCACCACAAAAGGCTGAAATTACCAAAATAAAATGCAAAATCCCCACAAAATCTGGCAAAATTATCCCAAAGATTCAAACTTGTGACACAAAAAGATGCACAATCATCACAAAAAAGGCAAAAAATACCACAAAAAGATGCAAAATCACCACAAAAACAGACAGATGTTTATTTCTATCATTATTCCTTCTTTTCTTTCCTCTTTTGCAGAACAAGAGTTTGAAAAACAAGCTGCTCTCTGGGAATAAACTCTGCGATGCCTACGCTGAAGAGGTACGAACTTTCACTGAACAGTCCTCTATTCATAACTCACTGCAGACACGTTGTTTCTGTTTTCTTGTGTGTAAACAGTGTGAGAAGATGTCCTGGAAATGCAACATAACCTGCAGCTGACTGTGATTATTGATGCATTTCTTATGTTTGATGTCAGCTGTCTTACAGGTTTCCTTTCAAACATGCAGTCATTCAGTTAACTCAGCGTAGACAGGAATATCTCCATATGTGTCGTCTTTCCCTGCAGCTCAGCAGTAATACTAGAGGTACTTGTTTAATGGTGTGTATTCAGGTTCCTTTTAGATACTCTGGGGGGAAAAGGAGTGTTTTTAACCGTCATTTTTCTGAATAATTTGGTTTTTTTATACATATTACACCGTTAGCTAATAAAATCACAGAAAAAAAATGGATTCATTCACATGTCAAATTCAAAAAACAGGCAAAAACTATTTTAAAAAAGCAATTTGTTCTTTTGCAATGTTTATACATAAACATGTTTTTACTGTATTTAAATTAGCAAAAATATCACTAATCTGAGATCTTGGCTGTCATTTGCAGATTACCTTTAAATATACAGTTGTGCATCGAACAAAATTTTAATTTGACTGTTGTTTTTTTCAACAATTTGCAAATTTGTTTATTTATCTGTATATATATATATATATATATATATATATATATATATATACCCTACTGTCTGGGTTTTAAACATAGCAATCTGTTGTTTTTTTTGTCTTGTTTTGTTTTTTGCAATAATTAACCTTAAACCTACACAGTTTTCACGGTGTTTTACAGGTAATGAAGTGAGGTATTAATGCATTTATTATAATCAGAGGGATTTTATTATTTTTATTTATTTGCTGTTTATCTCTGTAGCTAGAGCTGTAACGGTGAAAGCTTCAGAAACTACAGCTGCAGGTTAGAAATCTTCCATCCCGTGAATTTTGGAGCTTTCTCGCTGCTGTTGGGTCCGATCTGAGGACCTGGAGGTTGGAGCTTCCAGTTCATTTCTTGGCTGTCCGTTCTGCTGTCACTTTGCCTCTTTTTTCCTGCTGCTTTCCGCCTCGTTCTCGTCCTGGCCGAGGCCCAGAGCTGGGCTTTGAACTGCCACACTGCTGACCGAGGCTCCCGCTGTAATTTAGTCACACTAATGACGAGTCAGGGCAGCGGTGGAATGGAAGCTGAGTCCTGGCTGCACTATTGTGGAATAACTTTGGATTCTGTAGCGCAGGGTGGGGATGCAGATAGATGCTAACCTTGGAGAGGAGTCTTTAGAAAGACCTGGGGGCAGCTGAGGGTTGTTGGAGAAACGCTGCTGATGTTTTTAGGAAGGAATCATGACGTTTGTGCACATTCAGGTGAAGGTATCAGTGTAGAAACTGGAATAATTCACTGTCTCAAATTGGCCCTCAAACAGTCACTTGCTCTTGAATTACTGACCCGGATTACTTTCCCACACAGACAATTAATAATTCAACCGATTAATAAAACATAAACCGATGAAGGACATGAATGTCAGAAGATGTTCTGTATATTTAGCTGGAGCCTTTTACTATTTAATGAGATGGAAGACTGCAGTTTGTTTGTGTTTAACGCTGAATAGCTGAGAGAAGGCAGTCAACTGGATTACAGCTTGTTCTATTCTGGAGAAAAAGATAGAAATTTTAGGCCATACATCAGAAATGACGTGAGAATAACTGATGCAACGACACATTTTCTGGACCGATCGCCTTTTGTCTTGAACGATAACGGCGAACCAAAGCTCTGCACTGACCCACAGTTTGATGAGCGGCACAGCTCAGAGGTCCACAAAGACAGTCCAGTGTTGGGAAGCTCTCGAGGTTGAAGAGCTTCTCATCGACCCTGAAGTCGCCTCCGGCGCTGAGGATTATTCCGGGGTTCCTACTGAGACACAGGAGATTGGTTTTAAAAATTACAGCCTCCATTCGTTCCAGCTGGACATGGCTGAAGCTTATCCGAGCCGTCATCACGGATTCGAAGCCCGAGATGGCGATTTGACTATGAGGCCCGTCTGATTATAACACTTCAGAAAGCAGTCAGGAAGAGCACAAAGGCCATGAAGAGGCCGTGATTGAAGCCGCCGGTCACTTCACTTTGCTCACAATAGCCAAGACATTGACATTTTAACAGTGCATTCATCACCATAAACCCAATTAAGATGCACTGATTGTACATGTATTATAATTATGCTTTTTCAGGCAAATTTCTGCACTTTTTTTATACAAATCCTGTAATTTTTTTCTGGCAGTTTCTGCACTTTTTTTTCCCTATTTCTGCCCTTTGTCATGCAATCTTCTGTGCTTTTTCATACCGATTTCTGCACTTTTTCATGAGAAATGTCAGCATTTTTGTCATGAGAAATTTCAGCATTTTTTTCATGAGAAATTTCTGCACTTTTTCATGAGAAATTTCAGCATTTTTTTCATGAGAAATTTCTGCACTTTTTCATGAGAAATTTCAGCATTTTTTTCATGAGAAATTTCTGTACTTTTTCATGAGAAATTTCAGCATTTTTTTCATGAGAAATTTCTGCACTTTTTCATGAGAAATTTCAGCATTTTTGTCATAAGAAATTTTTGCACTTTTTCCAAAATTTTTGTTCCACTTTTTCATAAAAAGTTTTGCACTTTTTCACGTTTTCATGCCAGTTTCTGCACTTTTTCCATGAGAAACCTCTGCACATTTTCACACCAATGTCTGCAGTTTTTCATATCAATTTCTGCACTGTTTGCCACCACTTTCTGCAATTTTTCATGCCAATTTCTGCATTTTTTCATCTCAATTCCTGCATTTTGTAACACCAATTTTTGCACTTTTTCATGCCTTTTTCATGTGATAAAATACAGTCAGTGGAGGTTGTTGTCGCGGTTAATACACCGTAATATTTCATTCTATTTAATACTGAGCTGTGTTCTGTGTGTTGCCTCCTGGAAAACTGTTATCACGGCGAGTGGACTCGGAGATCTTTAGGGAGCAAATAGCTGCCGGACTTTCCTCGAACACAACTAGATGGAGGTCATGTCTTCAATTCCGTGGGGAGGCTTTAAACGTTGAAGTAAATCAGCCGGAGGAACATTGTTTCGTGCCTCCGATCCCGTTCCAGAAAGTTATTTATGTTGAAAGGGGAAAGGTTACGGAGTGAACCTGTAATCACTCTGTAATTACTGCAGAGCGACAGGAGGAGATGGAATCTGGAGCTCCAAACCCACTGGGGAAGGTAATTGCAAACGGCGTTGTTTTATTGCAAGCGTTGCTGAGGAAGTGCTTTCTGCGACGTTAATATCAGTTTATGGCGTCTAAATTCAGATATATGTTCTTTCTGTGTGGAACCATGAAGTGAGAGTGCTTTTTGATCGTCTCTGTATCAGTTATTACTGTATTTTATGAAAGCGGATATCCAGGGAATTCATCAAAAGTTAAACTTGGATTAACCCTTCAGGACGTTCACCTTTTGAACTTTTGCTTAATTGCCGTCTATGAATCGTATTTTCACGCTTCAGAGATCCGTTCGGTTTAGATTTCCTCAAAGCATCGGCGCTCGAATAAAAAGCCAAGTGATAAAATCTTTGATTCTTAAATCAGCTCTTTGAAACCGTGTCCAGGAACGAGGATTAGGACGGATCTTTTTTGGCCGGTCTCGGATAAACTTTCTAAACGCCAGCTCCTTTTGTGGATGCATTTTAGGATTTGTGTGAGTAAACAGCAGCTCCACTTGAGTTTGTGTTCTCATCTTGGGAAAAATTGGCTTTGGGAGTTCATATTCTGTACATTGGAAGTGATTTCGTTTGGTCGTTTTTATGAAGCTGATTTAACTTTTTCTCGCTATATGAGAAGAAGGATGAAGCTTTGTGGTTTTAATCCGTGTGGTGGGAAAATACTCAGTTTTAAAGACTTGAAACTGCATTTTAACACAGTAAAGGTTGGCAATAATATGCATAAACTGATCTTGTATCCTTATTTAAACTGTAAAAATGGCTAAAAACTTGCCATTATTTGAAGAAAACCAAACACAATTAAATTACGATTATTATGCATTTACTATTAGCATCAAACGGGAAAATGCTTGGTTAAGAATTTCAGTTTGACCAAAGGTTTGTACTTTATCTCAAGAGGAGAACTTCTGATGCATCAAGAAATGTTTCCAGTCCCAAATCCTGATTCCAGTGGAACCTTTAAGAATTTGGTTTATGGCTTAATTTTGGGAGTTTACAGCAAACACCTTCCATTAATCTAGCAGAATCTGGCGATCTGTCTGCAAAATGGTGACTTTCTGCAATTTATTCGTTTATTTATTCATTTTCCAATTAATCAATTAACCCCCTGGACTCCAAGCAGCTTCTGCACTTTTTCTTTTCCAATTTCTGCACTTTTTTATACAAATTTCTGCACTTTTTCATCCTAATTTTTGAACTTTTTCTTGCCAGTTTCTGCACTTTTTCATACCAATTTTTTTGGGGTAAATTTTGACTCCTGTCACATTTGTACTCACTGTTGGTTCATTTTTCACTATAATCTAAAGTCCTGCACCTGCATGGAAACAGAACAACCATGAAGGAGCGAGAGCTCAGTCTGACACAGTTAGAATGATGTCATAGGCTGTTCTGCAGAAGTTCCTGAATTTCCATCAGGACAACACTTTATTTTTGGCAAATTTATAAATGAGACATTCAGAATATAGTGGTTTTGATGAAATATCACAAATTCAAGTTTAAATTTTATTACATTTTCCAGCGAAACACCCCAGATGTCCACTGGAAAGTAGAAAATCCAACAATTGTTTGTGTTTTTACAGTTTGCAGCGATGGTAAATTGTGTCTTTTCCACAGTTTTTTAAAAAGATAACATGACTTTCAAACCCACCAGTGGGTTTTGGCATTCAATGAGTTAATTATTTGGTTGCAAAAAATAGTAAAAAATGACCAATGATAACTTCTTGAAAACTTTTCTAAGTTGCTTGTTCTGTCCAACCAACAGTCCAAAATCAAGCTTCTAATTTACAAACTGAGAAGCGAAAACCAGGAAATATTCAACATTTTTGCAAAAAAAGTTATTTAAAGACAATTTCCAATTACATTTTCTGTTCAGAAACTAATTAATTTACTGATTCTACATTAGTAAACAGGAAAAACCTTTATTCTAACACAGAATCATGTTTCCAAGTGTCTAAAGGTTTTACCAACACTAGAAAAAGTGCTACAGATATTTCACTACTGAAATTTGAATTAATACTCGTTTCCTATCTGGTCGATGGAAACACGGCCTGCAGTTCAGCCGAAAAATCTCTGAATTTTCTTCACATCACTGTTGTTCCCAGCTGAGTCACTAAAGGCTTCACCTTTTCACCAAAGACTGCATCATTTTTGTGTTTTTACAGAATCAATATGGAGCAAATGATTGATTTTTGGCAAATTTTTTAAGTGATTTTGATGCAAAATCTAAATTTTAAGCTTCGATTAGGTTCAATCTTCTGGCAGAACAGCACAGATCAGTGACTGAAAATCTGATGATTCTTACAGCTTTTGTCTCTGATAAATCGAGTAATTTTGGTGATTTCTTTTTAAAAATATGCTTTTCATCCCCGGCGGTGCTTTCGGGGTTCAGAGGGTTAAATAAGTAAATGAAATGTGAAATATTGTTTTGTTGGAGCCACAGATTGTTTCCTCATTTGTGTATAAAGGAGCAGATTGGAGTCCATTAGACGCTGCGAGGGTTAATGAGGCTAATCAGGCTGTTTGCTGCTTTGTTTTCTGTTTGCTTCACTGAAATCAGCTCAGCGATGTTTCTCTGTTTGCAGGATTTAACAGGGTTCAGAGCAGAGACAGTGAACCCAGACGTTTTCACACCAGTTTCTGCAAAAATATTAGTTACAAACCGAATTAAGATGCACTGATTGCACAGGTATCATAACTGCACTTTTTCCACGCCAATTTCTGCACTTTTTCCAGAGAAATTTCTGCATTTTTTCATTTTAATTTCTGCACATTTTCATGGCAATTTTTGCACTTTTTCCATCACAATATCTGCACGTTTTCATGCCAAATTTTGCATTTTTTTTCATATCAATTTCTGCACTTTCTCATGCTAGTTCCACACTTTTTCCTTAAAAATTTTTGCAGTTTTTCACACCAGTTTTTGCACTTTTTCACGCCAATTTCTGCACGTTTTTGCACCGATTTCTGCACTTTTTCATGAGAAACTTTTGCACTTTTTCTGACCAACATAACAGTAAAAATCCCACAGCTGAGGTGAAGTCAGTAAGAAAAATATATTACAACATTTAGCAACTTCTCTGACCTGAATCAGCTGTGAGTCTTTACAACTTCAGCACTTTCCGTTCTAATCAGAAAAGAAAACTCATAATTCAGCTGAAGCGACTGCTGCCCGCTGCTCATATCTGGATATTTTTGATTTGCTCTTTATTCGGCTCTTTGGAAAACTGTCCTGTAACCTTCTGGAAGCAGACGGCGATGTCCTCCGGGGGGAAACATCTGACAGTCAGTGTCAAGGTTAAAGCAGAGCTGCATTAGAGACGCCCTTTAATCTGTTGCGCTTCTCTTTTTTCCCTCTAGAACATGAATTTATTTCCCATATTTATGGTTTATGCCGGCATCGTTTATGTGAAGGAAGCTGTTCGGTCGTGCTATCAGGGGAATTACGCTCCTGCAGTGGGATTTTAATGGAAACATCCAGCGACCCTCGAACCTTCACGTACGCAGATAAAATATAATGCGGCGGATTTGGGAGGATTTCCTGTAATGATGGATTTCAAGGTGAACGGCCTGGTGTAATTAATTCTGCAGGGCTTTCTCAACAGGACCGTTATCGTCTTGTGTATTTTGGGGGCGATTAATGAGCAGAGGAACAGATCATAGTGGTTTTACTAAGGAAACGTATGTTTTAATAAATGTTCGCTGCCTGTGTTTATTAATAGACTGTTAGAGTGGAGAAAGCAGCATGGAAGTGGCTTCTACATGTTGATAAAACATTTCCAATACTTTTATTAATTTAATAATAACTAGGAGTTGCTGTACTTACTGTCTATTGACTTATAAAACTTGTACTCAAATTCTTCATATACGAAAACCTGCTTTGCAATAAAATTCATTCTGATTCAGTCCGATTTAACCAGAATATTAATTTCTAACATAGATATCATTGTGTTATCTTCAGTAAACTATAAACTGTGAAAATTGTGCTTATAGCAGCGATAAAATATGTTGGTCTGAGAACCAAATAAAACACCTAACTGCAGATATCAGACCATTTAAGGGATTTATTCCCTAAAGATCCCAGTGATGTGAAAGGCTTAGATGATATACAGGTGTTGCTACTTCTGTTCAAACTAAACATTATCCATCAGAGTGTTAATTAACCCTCCTGTTGTCTTCATTTACAGCCACCAAAAAATACTGTTTCTTTGTCTGAAAAAAATACAAAAATTCAGCAAAAAAATCCCCCAAATTTATGAAAATTTGCAAAACCTTCAGGAAGAAAATTCCTTAATATAATAATTCCTTAAATGTTTCCCTTAAAAGTTTTATTATTATTTTTTTTTAAAAAAAAAAACAAAACAAAAGAAGAATCCCTCAAATTTGGCAAGAAAATTCTTGTAAATATTTTCAAAAATTAGTAAAAATCTTCCAAAAAAATCCTAAAAATATCTAAAGTGATTCCATATATAGCAGTAAAACTTCTAATATTTTCTTTAAGAACATTCACATAAAAAAAATCAACCAAAATCCAGCAAAATTCGCAGGATTTTGGTTGATTTTTTGTGAATGTTCTTAAGAAACATTTTTAACATTTTTTTTCCACCAAAAAATGTTCAAAGATTTCCCAAAAATGTTGAAAATGTACTCATTTTTATATTTAAAAGAATTTTCTTGCCAAATTTGGGGGGGGTTATTGCTTTTTTTTTTTTTTTTTTTTTTTTTTTTACAAAACTTTTAGGGGAAACTTTTAAGGAATTATTGGAATTTTCTTCCTGAAGGTTTTGCAAATTTTCAGAAATGTAGGGAAATTTTTTGGCTGGATTTTTGTATTTTTTTCAGACAAGGGAACAATATTTTTTTGGTGCCTGTAAATGAGGACAACAGGAGGGTTAACTCACTGTAGTTACTTCATTGATGGTAATTTGTCTTAACTCAGTAAAATATTGATGGAAATTGTTGTTTTATTGGTTCTGTTGAGTCTAAACATGATATTTTTTAGAGTGCAGTCAGCTGTGACCTTCATCTTAACGTCCTAGTTGTCATTTCTGGTCTTATTATTTATTTGTCTTGTCATAAAGCAGCACAGTGAGGATATATGTGGTTAAATAAATGTGATATTAATACTTCTGGCCTCTTCCAGGAATCAGAAACATCAGAATGTTTGATATCCGGCGTGGTTTTTTTGGGATGTTGGGTGTTTCCAGCTTCAGTCATGGATCCTACGATACAATCGATCTGTACTCAGGGAGCAGAATCTTTAAATAAAACTGATCTGCTTTGCTCTCCGTCCACATGGAATAAATCACATTATCCTGACTGAAAGTATCGATATGAAACATACAGTTTGGTTTTTGGCCGTGGGCCAGTCAGACACTCTCCACAACGAGGCCAATCTGTTCAGATGAGGAGGTTTGTGATGCTGCTGCTGGTTGTGGTGAGATTCTACGTACGAATAAAAGCTTCTGAACACCGACCACAACCCACCAGAGTCACCTTCATGTCTCTAATGTAACAGAGAGCAGTTTAATGGAGGATTTCTGCTACGTTGAGCTTTCAGCCACACAGAAAACACATCTGTTCTCTGACTGGAGGAGATGTTTTATCAATAACAACAACCAGTAATTGTACCAAAAACACACATTTAACCCTCTGGACTCCCAGTAGTTTCCACATTTTTACTCACTGCGGGCTCATTTTCAAGCAAAAATACTCAAAATTTAATAGTTTCATCCTGTCTGATGAGCAATTTTGCTGCTTCTTGTCGTCTTTTATTATAGTATTTTGGCGACCTGGAAAAAAGAAATCTTGGGCTCCACTGATAATTGAATGAACAGAATTTTTATCATGTTGGTTGCAGCTGAGCTACAAATGGCTTCACAGTTGTGCCAGGCTAAATGCAGTTTTTTGTGGTTGTTTTTTGCAGAATCCTGTTGATGTAAACTGCTTTAACTTTCCCATGATAGAGAGAAAATGGAGGCCCAACATCCTGTATCTCTGTTTTGTGTGAACACAACCTGCAGTTCAGCCCAGTTCAACTGAAAAGATTCTGAATTTTTGTCAGGTGGCTATTGGTCACATATATGTCACTAAAGACTTCTCATTTCTACCTACAAGTGCAGAATTTTTCATTTTTCACAGAATCTGGTTGGAGGAAACGGTTTATTTTTTGCCTATTTTTTAAACCAGACATGTAGAATAAACTGACATGGATTTCAGTTTCCCAGCAGGTAATTCTACTGCTGCTACTTTGCTCTTCTCTGCTGATTTTTTGTTACATAACTGTTGGTCACAGTTGAGTCAATAATAGTTTCACAGTTGCACCAACAAGTGCAGAATTTTTTGTTTTTCACAGAATCTGGACAGTTTCAAAGCTTTATTTTTGACATTTTTTAACAACACAGATGCAGAGTAATTGGATTTTGATAAAATATCACAATTTGAAGCTTAGATTTTCCAACAGAATGACAGATGGGTAGCTCAAGGACTGTTGGAAAGTTGAATATCAGACAACTGTCTCTGTTTTTACCATTTCTGGCTTTGATAAACGGTTAAAGTTTGGCGATTATTTTTGAAAAAAACACGTCTTTTAATCTTGACATTGTGCTTTTTAAACATAGAAAGACGTAAACATCGAGACACACGTAGAAACAGATAGTTTATCATGTGGAGCTACCAAAAGTGGTCCAAGAACAACTATTTAACACCGTGATGTCCACTGGAAGCTCCGTAGAAATGAAAGAAGGAGGCGGTTTGATGCTCCGTGTGACGTTTTACATGCAAACATTGTTCAGAAACACTTTGAGAAACGAAGAGTTCAAGGTGTCGACTCGGCCTCCAAACCTGACGAAATGAAATCTGATGCTCGGACGCCTCGTATCGCAATTCCAAGGACTTAAGAGGATCGGCTGGTCTTAATATTGTGGCTGCTGGGTTTATTATTGCGTCCGTCCTTGACATAAACTGCAGAAATGTCAGCGTTCCCACGAGGACGACGACTTACGGCGGAGCGTCTCCTGAATGTTTCTGGAAGTATCTAAGGAGGGATGTTAAATTACACCGAGCTGGAATGAAAACAGAGGCGCTGCTGTGAGTCTCCTGGGCAGAACATCATTTATCCTGAGTAAATAACAGACCGCTGCTTCGGCGGCTCACAGTTTATCCACATATTTGCATGTTTAAGTTCATCTACATGTGATTCATTCCACCGGCGACCATCTGAGAAGCTGCACTAAGTGAAATTAATTTGTTAGCATTTTATTTTATGACCCGGGCTGCGGGAAAACACACTTTTACGACTGTGAGATCAAGTGTAAAGGCCCTGGGTGAGCCGCGGTTTTAAACTTCTACGTTTATTTAACCTGTTTTTTTACGACTCGCCCCGGGATGCAATCTTTTGAATGCAGTTGTACGAGGCAGAGATGAGTGTCTGGGGACGTGGAATCAGCCCGGGAGGACGGATAACAAGATAAAGAATCTCATAAAAAATAGACAAATAAATAAAACAGAGGCTCAGGTGCTCGTCCAGAGCACAGAAGCCTGTGAAGGGAATCTGTCCCTCAGCTTTGTGGAGAAGATTCGACCTCTAAAAATCTGGAAATCTAAAGCACAGCTGGAACATTCAGTCACATTAGCTCTTAAAACGGATGATCGATTGTTTGTCTTAGGACTTCCTTGGAGTTCAAGCTGACTTTTATTTGCATAACATACAGTTCCAGTCTTTGTGAGGCTTCACAGCATGAAAACTCCATGAAAAATTCCTCTGAAATGCTGCATGGAGGCTCTCTGTTGGCTTTTCTGCAACATGACGCTGTTAAAACTCCCTGAATTTTAGCCAGGTGGTTGTTATTCACATGTAGGTCACTAATGACTTCTCATTTGGATCCAGCAGTTTAGAATGTTTTGCTTTTTACAAAATCTAATTAGAACAAACAGTTTAATTTATGCCTGTTTTTAAAATCTGAATAAAGTCAGAATTAAATCAGAACGACTGATTTCAAACTAGATTTGGTCAAGATTTTGGTTTAAAATTTCATCTTTTTTTTTTACAATTTATAATAAGACAGAAGCAGAATTAAGTAATGTTGATGAAATATCACAATTTTAAGCTTAGATTTTGTAAAATTATCCAGCAGAATGACAGATGAGTAGTTCAAGGACTGTAGGAAAGCCGATAATTTGACGATTGTTTCTGTTTTTACCATTTCTGGCTGTGATAAAATGTGTAATTGTGATGGTTATTTTTAAATGCAACATGCCTTTTTAAACCTGATGGTGGATTTTGAGGGAAATATAAAAAGACACAGGCACAGAGAGACATACAGAAATAACTAGCAAGCTGAGTTCCAGTCTTTGTGAGGCTTCACAGCATGAAAACTCCATGAAAAATTCTTCTGCAATGCTGCATGGAGGCTCTCTGTTGGCTTTTCTGCAACATGACGCTGTTAAAACTCCCTGAATTTTTGCCAGATGGTTGTTGGTCACATTTAAGTCACTCACGGCTTCTTGTTTGTACAAAAGAGTTCAGAATTTTTAGTTTTTTACAGAATCTACTTAGAGGAAACTGTATTTTTTTTTGCCTATTTTTAAATCAAACATGTAGAATAACGTGGCTTTTATTTCAAACCTGGATTTTCTCACAAATGAGTAGTTCGAGGACTGTAGGAAAGTTGAAAATCTGATGATTCTCTCAGTTTTTACCATTTCTGATTTTAATAAATGGTGTAATTGTGGATGTTATTTTAAAAACAGTATGCCTTTTAAGCCTGATAGTGGGTTTTGTGGTTCAGAGATTTAACTAAGAGACATTTAGAAATTCACAGGCACAGAGACACATGTAGAAACAAATATCAAGCTGAGTTCCAGTCTTTGTGAGGCTTCACAGCATGAAAACTCCATGAAATATTCCTCTGAAATGCTGCATGGAGGCTCTCAGTTGGCTTTTCTGCAACATGACGCTGTTAAAACTCCCTGAATTTTTGTCACATGACTGTAAGTCACATAACAGCCATTAATGGCTTCTCATTTGTACCTCAGCGTTCAGAATTTTTTGTTTTTTATAGATTCTAATTAGAGCAAACTATGTAGTTTTTGCCTGTTTTTTAAACCACACATGTAGAATAAAGCCAGTGATTTTCCAGTGATTGGTCCACACTTTCCAATAGAACCCAGATGAGTAGTTCAAGGACAGTCCGAAAGCTGATAATCTGGTTAAGGGTGTCATTTTGATGGTTATTTTTTAGATGCAACATGCCTTTTTAAACCTGGCAGTAGGTTTTGGGAGGCATTTAGGAAGACAGAGGCACAGAGACACATTTAGAAACAGAAACCAAGCCGAGCTCCAGTCCTTGTGAAGCTTCACGCCACAGAAACTCCATGAAATATTCCTCCCGGCCTCGGCGAGCGCTCAGAGAAGCCCTCTCGGTTCACGCTGGCATCGTGAGCAGCTTTAAGGACGGCCGTGCACGGGGCTATCTCGCCGTTCGATGTGTCCACTGATGTGTGGCGGCAGAGCCAGTGTCAGCCGGCCGGCCGGCCAGCGTTCACGCTGAAGGAGGGCTGTGTTTGCTGCTTACCGACGACAGCCGAGCAACCTGGGAAAAGAGAGGCGGGGGGGGAAGGAAAGAAAAGCATACACGTGTGCAGCAGCAGCGGTGGCGGTAATGTGTGTAGTGGGAGTGAGAATTCAGGCTTAGACAGTGGGAGAGAAGCCAGAGCATGACTGCATCATTGTGTGGACTGTGCAGTTCAGTGAAGGGTAGATTTGATATTTTCTTCCTCTCAGTAGGGCCTTTCCTTTAAGCCACAGCTTCGCCCAGGGAACACTCACAAAGGAGTCTTCTGCTGCAGCTGGCAGAATCCTGCTACGTGATCTAAAACCAATTTCGCTATTTGAATAAGCTAACACTTATTTCCTTATCTTCCCCTTGCAGTCCAAAAAAATCCAGGCTCAACTGAAAGAACTGCGGTACGGGAAAAAGGATTTAATTTTTAAGGTAAGCTCCAAAAAAAAAAAAAACAAGGAAAAAAAGGTGGGTGGCTGTACGGCTCCAGAACCGGGGGGTAAACAGGTGCTAACGGACCACCTTGAAAGGATGGAGCCGCTCCAATTAATTACTGCGAGTCGATGGGCCAACGCTTAGCCTCGTCCTCTGTTTTCCCCTCTGCAAGATCCAGCCCATCCCCTTCAATCACGCCGGCGATGCGGGTAACCGATGTGGACAGCAGCGAATGAACTTGATACAGAATTATGCATTAGATCATATAAGGGAATCCCGAAGACGCAAATTGCAAATGACAGCCTGTACTGCTGCGACTCAGAGTGTAGCACAGTGGGCTGTTTTTTTTTTTTTCTTTTTTGGCATACTGCTCACATACTTCCCCCTCCGAGCACGAAAAATAAACCCTGCAAACAAGAAAGCGTTGCGTGTCGTTGCCACTCCGACTAAACGTTCCCACGTCCGAACGCTCCCAACATTTATTGGCATTTACAGCTCCGTGCACTGACCTTTCAGGCCTTGTTTGCGGCGTCAAAATGCCAGTTTCTGCCACTTGTTTTTTTTTTAATGTACGTTTCGAGGCGGGCTGCACAGTGGATCAGTGGTTAGCAGCTCAGGGGTGTCAAACATGCGGCCCGCGGGCCAAAACCGGCCCTCCAGAGGGTCCAATCGGCCGGTGGAACGACTTTGTAAAGAGTAAAAACTCCAGAGAAAACATTAACTGCAGATTGTAAATTTGTAAAACTATAAATTTAAAATTATTTTTGTTCTTTTGTCATTTTCTTTTATTTTTGTAGTATTTTGTTTTTTTTCTGACTTTTGTCATTTTGTTTCTTGTTTTTGTCGCTTTGTGTTTCCTTTTTATCTCGCTTGTGTTTTTGTCATATTTTTGTCATTTTGTGTTTTGCTTTATTCGTTGTTTTGTGTATCTTTTTTTTCATTTTGTATTGTTTGTCTCACTCGTGTTGTTTGTCCATTGTTTTGTCATTTTGCAACTTTTTTGTCAGATTTTTTGTCTCTTTATTCGTTTTGTTTCGTATCGTTTGTGAACTCCATGCAAACTCCCAGGAAGGCTGAGATGCGAACCGGGGATCTTCTAGCTGCATGGCGACAACGCTAACCACCTATCCACTGTGCAACCCAGTCCAAAAACATGTTAGGTTCACTGATAACTCTAAATGTTTGTAGGTGTGAATGCAAGTGTGATTGTTTGGTGTCCCCTACCTTCACCCTCAGCTGGATGGATGGATGGATGGATGGATGGATGGATGGATGGATGGATGGATGGATGGATGGATGGATGGATGGATGGATCCTTCCTGAACCTGAATCTGTCGTCCCTGGTCGTCCTGTTCCTTCCTCGTTCTATTTCGAGCCCCGTGAATGACGGATGCATCGACTTGTTTGCTCGTAAATCGTCGGTCTCCCGCCCAAAACAAGCTCAGTGTCACCGGAAACGTTTCGTGCAAACCTTCAAAGCCGTCATTTGCAGCTCCGGGCTAAAGATGAAGCTAATTTCATCGTTTTCTTTGTCTTCGGGAGATGGCAGGCTTTTTCTTTCTGATGTAAAAAGGTCAGAGGAAGAATGCGTCGTGACCCCCCTCCTCCGTCCTCCTGGCTATTCCTGAAAACTCATCTGTATTCCCCGCGCTGTGATCAAAAGCCCAGCAGGGGACGGAGGAGCAGGAAGTGGAAGACGAGCCACCAGATAGACCAAATGTCATCAGCCTCACAGGGGGGACGTCAGTCAAAGCACCTCCACCATCAGCCCATTCAATCGGTTATGGCCGCCGTTGTACCGTATCAAAGTGCATTTTGCAAACACAATGTCACAGTACAAACACAAAAAAAAACCAACCTCAGCACTGGAGGAAAAAACTCCACAAAGTATTTCATCTCACGGTCTGAGAATTGGCAGGTGTCGCCATGAAAGAATAAAAAAAAAAGGTGATTTTTTTTTGATAAATTGCAGATGCATAAAATGAAGACGGACCACAGGGAAGAAGTCGGTTTTATCAGGGTTTTCTTTCGTGGATAATTTTGCATTTCTAGCCCTCAGATTTGAAGGACAACTGCAAGAAAATACAAAGAAATTTGACCTGAATCTAAATCAGTCCCTGTGGTGAACTGTAAACTCCACAATGAGGCAAGTTTGTCTTGTGGTCAAATGAAAAAAGTACATTTTTATCATGTAAACGTACAAATGGAGCTTTCTAACGTGGTAAACATAGTAAAAAGGTGTATTTTGAACCTTTTCTAACCTAACTGAGCAGTTTTGCTGCCTAAACCTCACAGATCACCTTATAACTTTGTAATAGAAGAAATTTCAAAGTTATTCCACTTCAGTCATCAAACCAAACCAAATTAAAATTAATTTCTTTATATAGCACGTTTAAAACAACCTAAATTGACCAAAGTGCTGCATGTTATCAGACAGGAAGCAAAAAAAATCATGTTTCAAACATCAAGACAGGGTAAAACTATTGACATAAATTAAATAAACCAGAATAAAACTGTAAAACAGGGCAGCAACTGGTAAGAAATGATATAAATATGAGTTTATTGAGACATTAGGAGCAGCCAAAAGCACGTTTTGAAGTTAAAATATCATATAGTAATTTTTCCATTACTTGTCCTCAGATTTGAAGGACAACCGCTAAGAAAATCTAAATCAGTCCCTGTGCTGAACTGTAAACTCTACAAAGAGGCAGGTTTATCTTGTGGACATATAAATAAGCATATTTAAAATGTTAAAAGAAGTATTCTACTCTGTAAATGTAGCAAAAAGGTATATTTTAACCAAATACGGATCCTTTTCGAAACCTAACTGAGTCGTTCTGGTGTTTAAACTTCACTAAATACCTTCTAACTTTGTTATAGAAGATATTTTGAGGTTTATTTCTACTTCCACTCATCAAGTCAAACCAAATTAAATCAAATTTATGTGTATAGCACATTTCAATCAACCTGAGTTAAACAAAGTGCTGCAAAATTATGTGCAAAACATCAAGACAGGTTAAAATTAGAGGAATAAATAAACCAGAATAAAATAGTAAAACAGCGCCGCTACTTGTAAGATTTGCTAAAATAACGAGTTTACCGAGACCATTAGGAGCAGCCAAAAGCTCATATAAATACATAAATTTTTCATTACTAGACATCAGATTTGAAGGACAACCGCTGAGAAAAGCGTCCAGAATCTAAATGAGTCCCTGTGCTGAACTGTAAACTCTACAAAGAGGCAGGTTTGTCTTCACTAGCTGAGCCGGAACATTAGAAACTTTAGAGGAAGCGACGGTGAATTCCCAGAGTTTCCCCTGTGAGACGCTGGGGGTTTTTTTGGCTTCACATCTTCTTCCCTCCGTCGGTCCACTTTTAAAATTCACCCCCAGAGCTGCATCCTGATACAAAGCAGAGCAGAAAGACGGCGGCTTTATGTGGCTGCAGAGTTCAGGACCCGGCGACTCCGTAATGGACTCGGAGACGCTGCAGACTTGGACGCACTAAGCCTGAAAAGTCTGCGTTTGTGGGTCAGCGGCGATTCGCCCGCAGGCCTCCGAGGACTCGGCCGATGATGAGGATGCTGCGGGTAATGAACGTAATGACTCCCTGCTGGAATCACAGACAAACACTATTCACATCCTTTACCAGACAAATTAATAACGGGGCTGCAGCTGCTGCTTTTTTCCTTCCAATTCAGCCTGGACTCGTGATTATTCACCACTCTGCACTTTTTTAATTCTGTTCTGCAGCATTTCCTCCAAACTCAGCACATAAACGTTGAGGGCAGATTTAGACGTTATTGGTCCATTAAATAGTTGTAATTAGCACATATCGTTCCCATATATGAATCAGTCGAGACCCTCACCATCTTTTAGTGGGCTCTGTAGACGTCTTCCCTGATAATTGATAAACAGACAGTATGTGCAACACCCAAAATGCAGCTTTATAGCATGTAGTAAATGCAACGAAAAGGGTGTATTTTGACACAAACCTTTTAAACACTTAGTTTGTTAGTAGTTTTGGTAGCGAAACTTCACCAACAGCGTCAGAAAATGAGTGAAAAACAGCACATAAAAGCAAAAATCCAAGTCTAAAGTCTAAATTCCTCCACATTCTAGGTTTAGCTGAAGCATTAATAACCATTCTGATGAACAGAAAGTAACCCGGTAACGTAGGCAACCTCTTGCAAATAAGTGCACAAGCATCTTTAGTGGAGTTCTTACCATCAAAATGTAAAGTTTGTTCTTTACAGCATGTAGTAAACATAACAACAGAGTATGGTTTCACCCAAACCATGAATCTTTTCTAGAAACATCACCAAACATCGATTGAAAATAAGTGGAAAAAAAGCACATAAATGCAAAAATCCAAGGCTAAAGTCTAAGTTTCTTCACATCGTAGGCTTAGTTAAAGCATTAATTTCCATTCTGACCAACAGAAAGTAACCCGATATCAAAGTCAACCTCTTGCATCTGTGTAAATAGGTGTATCAGCATCTTTAGAGGAGTTTTTACCCTCAAAATGTAAAAATTGAGCTTTGTAACATGTAGTAAACATAGCAAAAGAGTAGAATTTTACCCAAACCATGATCCATTTCTACAAACTTCACCAAACATCGGCTGAAAACGTACGGAATCACCAAGTTAACAACAGAATGTCAGTCAAAAAACGCATCAAGTCAAAGAATAATACGATAAGAAGTAAGGGTTGTAGATTTTAAATTATTCTTTTATCCAATAGTCAACGCCTTATCAATCAATAAATAACCGCCAACACAGAAGAAGTACAGCGAACATCAGTAATACTACCTTCAACAACATTTATGTGACATTTACTGCTAAAGAAGCTTTTAAAGGTTACGACTATGTTCTTCTAGACTTGTTCGTGGAAATTTCAGGAGCTTTGGCTGGAAGACATTAATCACCACAGAAGTCTTTGTCATGGTGCCCGTTGCTAACTAAACCTCCACAATGCTCTCTGCTTGCTAACATGAACCTGCCTCCACCTGGTGGAACAGCCAGGTACTACAACTAATCCAAAATACATTTCTTGACATACGTATCCTTTCCCTTCTGCCTTAACGGTTAATATACTATAATCGGTAAAAAAAAAAACTGACAGCAAATGTTTGATAAACTGATAGTTGTTAATAAGAAAGTCGGAGAACGGACTTCAGCCTTTTTGGAAACATAATCAAGTAGATTTGGTGCCTAAATTTAATTAAACGCCAACTGAAAAGGCAAACAGTGAGAAAAAGTAAAGGAAGGAGAGATGCAAATTTTAAATAATTCCCTTAACCGATTGTCGGCAACCAAACAAATACATGTGAAATCTCAGATGAAGTTACCGCCATGAAAACATACAAAACGCAGCTTTGTGACACGTTGTAAGCAGAGAGAAAGATTGAAGCAAACACCGACTAAAAAGTTAAAAATAACAAGTCGGATTTTCTTCCTCAAAGTCTGCAGATTTCTGCCTGATCCAACTAATTGTAACTGCAGATTTTCTGCTCCAGCACTATTAAATGGTACTATAACGTCCTACTGAGTCTACTAGAAGATGGAGGAGGTCTTTACTGGCCCATAGGTATGAGAACAATATTCTATGATAATGGTTATTTAATGGGCTAATAGCATCCCTAATGGGTGAGTCTTTTACGTTGAGGTGTTCGCAGTTGTTAATATCATTATTATAAAGTCCATCGCCAGTACTTTAGTGGCAAATGTCTAATAAGTTTCCAGAAATTGGACTCTTTTTGTTCCAGTAACCTTCAGCGTCACTTTTATTGAATATATTTCAGTGACTACTTTCATTTGCCACACAAAGAGATCTGCTGAGCCTCAGTGTCCTTGATTAAAGAACTCAAACTTTATTGCCTTCGGATTCTCTCTCTGGAGCGAAGCACCAACAGACGACTTTGTGTGATTGTCCTAAACTGGCTTTGTGTGTGAAAGTAAAAAAACAAAAAAGAGATCTGATTCTTTGACTTCTTTGAAAAGAAAAACCCACCATGTATTCCGTCCTTGAGTGTCACCGTCATCTGTAGGGGAAAACTTAACCTTTTAGCCTCCCTGTCGAGTGGTCTTGTATTCTAGTAGAAATCCACAAAAAGACACAAAATCAACACAAATGAGGCAGTTACCTGAAAGATTCAAACTTACCACAAAATTATGCAAAATCACCACAAAAAATGAAAAATTACCACTAAAAGAGAGAAAAGCAACACAAAATATGTAAAATAATCACAAAAAGATGCAAAATTGACAAAAAGATGCAAAATAATAACAAAAGATGCAAAATCATCGCAAAAAGATTCAAAATCACCGCAAAAAGGACTAAAATCACCACAAAAAGATGCATAATTACCATTAAAAGACAGAAAAGCAACTCAAAAAGAAGCAAAATAATCACAAAAGTATGCAAAATCACCACAAAAAGATGCAAAATAACCATAAAAAGATGCAAAATAATCAGAAAAAGATGCAAAATCACCATAAAAAGATGCAAAATTACCACTGAAAGGCAGAAAAGCAACAGAAAAAGATGCAAAATCACCACAAAAAGATGAAAAATAATAACAGAAAGAGGCAAATTCAAAACAAAAATATTCAAAATTACCACTAAAAGACAGAAAAGCAATACAAAAGATGCAAAATGATCACAAAAAAATTACAAATCACAAAAAGAGGTGAAATTACCACAACAGACAGAAAATCAACACAGAAAGTTGTGCGATTGTCCAAAACTCGCTGTGTTAAAGTAAAGAAAAAAAGATCTGATTCTTTGGCTTCTTTGAAAACTCAAAGTGCTCTGTCCTTGAGCGTCACCGTCGTCTGTCGGGGAAAACTTGCATTTTTCGCCTCCCTGTCGAGCGCTGGAAGCGACAGACGTGTCCGTCATTAAAATCCGGATGAAAATGAGATGAAATGGGCCAAACATGCCAAGCGTCCCCCCCACCGTGTCGCCAAACCCACCGAGGCGCCGCACGAGTCGATAAAACTCACCGAAAACCATCAATCTGCTTCATTACGGCTCTCTAAATGTTTTTTGCTGCTTGCTGTTTGTCAGCTCACCTGACCTTGAGCGTCTACGAATCCGAACTCGGAGCAGTTTATCACTCCGAGGGGCCCATAAAAGACGACCAATAAAAGTTCACGGCTCGGAGTCCGACCACGGAGGCCGCTTTTCACTCCAACTGCATGCAAATGATCCCCGGGTTTCTTTTTCCTTCTGGCCCTTGATGAGTTTATCAATAATAAAAGACTCCTCAGAGGAAGGCCTGTTGATCCTCATATGGAGTTCTATTGGCTCAATTACTGAAAACAGCCCTTTTGTGCGTGCCGTTCGGTCCGGGGATTAAACCCATGCTCATTAATGGACTTCAACAGCGCTTATAACTGTCAAGATTAAACTTTTCTTCTGTTTTAAAGGGCAGATGTGATTCAATATGGCTTCAGATGAACTTAAACCTCCTGGATTCTGCAGATTTTAGTGCTGAAGTCAGATTTATAAGTAGCAGATGTAGCTGTGATTATGAATCCCATGGTGCTAAAAACAGATAGTCTGCATGCTAAAGTGCTAAAAACATACAATTTGCATGCGATTTAGTGCTTGTGTAATGTGTGTGAAGTGTCATAATGGGTAAGAATTAAATAAAAGTCAGACTAGAAGTTTATGTGATAGATTTTAGTCATTGAAATGCCTCGTTTGCACCGAACAAATGGCTTCAGAAGTCCCGTCTGTCTGCAGGGGCAGCAGCTAATGGACCTGGAGCACAAGCTAACCATCGCCAAGGAGGAGCTGGAGAAGACGGCGCTGGATAAGGTGAGTAGAAACTAACCATTTTACCTTTTTCGTGCAGTGATTATGGATTTTTGCAGTGTTTGGGCTTAACTTTCAGCTGCCGTCTGACCCGTTTGAACCATGCAATGTCAAACCTCGAATGAAGAAGCGGCGGCTAAATTGGCAGATGAATAAATAATGTGTTAGTTTAGAGAGTTTGGAGGATGCAGGTTGAGTATAAGTTTATTAAGAGGGTTGATATATAATTGTGGGACTTTTTGTATCATAGTTGACATTTATATTTACATTATATGACATTTATAACCAAACACCACATGGCATTTTTAGAGAAAGATTCTTCTAAATATTACACATACAACTGAGTAAAATTGAAAGGTATTAAACCTGTTGACATGCCATGAATCCACACTTGACTCACACTCTACTTTATATTAAATAACTCAGAAAGCCTTGGAGTCTGGCCAGTCTTTTCTTCAGGAGGAAATGACATCATGTGGAGCAGGTCATGTGATCTGGAATTAACACACTTCCTGGAGAGGTGTTTTTGTAATGGGGAACTTAGTTGGAAGTGATTTCTTGGACACAATCTGTTATTTTCCATATAAAATTTGATATATTGCCAAACAAGAAATATCTGTCATGATTATCTCAACTTAATAAAAAGAACACAATCAAAACTCTTTTAAAATAAACTAATTTTATTATTTTTTAGCTCATTACAAGGCTAATTACAAGGCTAATTACAATCTGTCTTATAGCGCCACATGGCGACGTATTCATCCGCTCTGCTCACCAACTAGTTCCACGTAACCAGTTCCTACGTAACGACAAAGCGCTGTAAGTCGAGGACGTCATAAACCGAGGACCTCCTGTACATGCAAATGGAACAATTATGCAAATTAGGTGATGACATCATTTAGCGACTTCTAGGGAATTTTAGAACAACCGATATCTACTTTCCCAACTGAGGAGTTGGCAACACTGAATGGAGGCTAATTCTAGAGCTAAGTTGTCGGGTTTTTGTAGTTATTTTGGTGGTCAAGGTTCAAAAAACCAGCAGAGAACCAGATAAAGTCTCACTCATTCATCACAAAGGGTCGCTACAATATGTTAACCTGTTTTTTACAGCTTGACCCATGTTCATCGGTGTTTCGCCCTGTTCTGAGCATTTTATTCTATCTAACTTCATGTTTTATTATTAGCAGTATTATTTCAGTGGAAAATGACCCACAGTGGCGGAAAATGTGAAAATTGCCCAAAAAACTGCCTTGGAGTTCAGAAGTTTCAACACTTTGACACTTTAAATTTCTTGCTCTTGCAACGCTCCTACATTTCTACTTGTTTACTCCTTTTCTATTTCAAAGTTAAACTCTCAAAGCAAATGTTTACAAAGATACAAATGACCTTCAAACATATTTTCCCAGTAAATAATCAGCTTTAATAATTAAGCGGTGGCATTTTCATCACCGTGTAATAACAAACGCATCCGTCTGCACATTCCTGAGCCATAAAAATCCACTAATTGAGTCAAATTATGTGGCAACAGAAGTAGGATTTCTGCCTAATTCATGGAGATAATTAGATTTTTAATCACTTTCTTGGTGTTGGAATCACCAAAATGAGAAAGTATGACTAATGAATATTACTAAAACAAACCTGTTGGTCCATAATGACTCCATCTTGCTAATTTCTGGAGTTTTCTCCTCAGGTTGTCAATATTTCTCGAATGTCAAACCTCAAATAGCAGCTAACTTAGCAGTTTAATAAATAACGTGTTTGTTTAGAGAGGATGGAGGATGCAGGTTGAGTTTATTATGACCATTAGCAGTGGTCAAAAGCCATTAAAAACATGCACATCTTGAGGTTTTTCTTGAGAATATCAATAGAAGATTGATATTTTATATATATTTTATCATTAGCTGTATTACTTCAGTGAAAAATGAGCCCACAGTTACAAAAAATGTGACAGGAGCAAAAGAATTTGACCAAAATACCATCTTATTGAGTCATTTCATGCTGCAGCTGTGGCAACAGAAGTAGAATTTCTGCTTATTTCATGTCGATAATTCGATTTTCAATCACTTTCTTAGCGTTGAAATCACCAAAAATGCACATCAAGAATAACTATGGATAAAAAAAACAGACATTACTGCATGAGAGCAAAAAACCAAAGCACAATGACTCCATCTTGCTCATTTTTTTCCTTAATTTGTCAGTATTCCTGCAGTGTCAAACCTGGAAAAGCAGCTAAATTAGTGGATCAATAAATAACGTGTTAGTTTAGAGAGTTTGGAGGATGCAGGTTGAGCGTAGATGTCAAACTATTGCAGTTTTCTCATTAGTTGCAGCAGGCCGGACACTTGCAGCAGCTTTAATTTATAAGGCGAAGCGTTAATTATAGATGCTCTTATTGACCGAGGCTAAGCTAGTCGGGTTAAAATTGCATGAAGGAGAAAAACAGGTAGTAAAGAAACGAGAGGCAACAGGCCAGATGATTAAAGCGATGGTTTTCTCTGTTGTTTTTGATTAAAAGTAGATTATTTCCGCTTCACGCCCCGCCTTATCGACGCCTTCTAGCCGCTCCAAAGTCACTGCAAGGGTCAGTGCAGGATTTTTGAAAAATCAATACGACACAAAATAAGAAATAAGACACAAAATGACAGAAACAGTGTCTTGTTTCTGTCTTTTTTTGTCTTGTTTCTGTCATTTTCTGTCTTGTTTCTGTCATTTTCTGTCTTGTTTCTGTCATTTTCTGTTTTTTAAAATTCATTTTCTGTCTTGTTTCTGTCATTTTCTGTCTTGTTTTTGTCATTTTGTGTCTTGTTTTTGTCATATTCTGTCTTATTTCTGTCATTTTCTGTCTCATGTTTGTCGTTTTATGTCTTGTTTTTTTCGTTTACATCATCAAACAGTTTTCCTATAGAATGTGTAGAGCAAAGCTATGTCCTCTCTCCTATTTTCCATCTTTTCATCCCATTGTCAGCCTTGATTGAATGTCTCACTCTACCTCATATTATCAGGATCAGACTAATTCTTTGGACTGTTTTCCATCAGTCAGTTTGTCCTCTTGGTCAGCAGTAACAGCTAAATATCTAGCTTCTACTGCTGAGAAAAAGATCACATTAGCATGGATTAGCAACCCTGTTACTGTGATTAGAGTAGGGTTAGCAAACAACACAGAAAACATGGAATAAAAATGCTACCATTGATGTGGAAGCTGAGCCAATCATGATAGTTTATTAGCTATTATTGATGAATATGGAGCAGAAACTGTAAAAGATGAGGTTGATTCCTCCTCCATGTCCTCCAGTGACCCTGACAGTGTGGTCCTCCCTCCTCCCTCGGCTCTAAGTAAATTTCCTGGTGTGGACGGATGAAGGGAATTGAGAAGTGTGTGTGTGTAATCTTGTTTGGCGACAGGAGTCTCAGCTGAAGGCGCTGAAGGACACCGTTCACATCTGCTTCTCGGCCGTCCTGCACAACCAGCCCAGCAGCAGCCACAGATTCCCCACCTCCTCCACCCACTTGTTCAGATACTCGTCGCTCATCAACAGCTCCAGAGTCACCTTTCAGCAGCCACACGCCAAGGTAAACGCACCGTTCACTGGAGAAAACACACACAAAACGATATTCTTACCCTAAAATTCCAGCAAACTCTTTGTTTATGGTGAAGCAATGCGTCGATGGCGTTGATTTTACGGTTTACCCTCCTGTTAGGGTCCAGTAATGATGCTCCTGGTCAGTTTGAAAACCAAAAACATCACAATAAACATTGTTTATATCTGATTGTTAACTCCATTTCTAATCATTTCAGTCAGTGTTTAGTGCAGTGCTGTTCTTTACTTTTCACAAATCATGGTTCAGTGAGATAATTCACTCATTTTTCTTAAAAAATGTAAATGTAAATTGGAAAAGCCTACATATAAAATACACTACTTTTACATGACAGATTTTTAAAAGATTTCTTTTACATTTTTTTATAGAATTGATAAATTAACACACTCTTCTATTCAGGATGAGTTTGCAAATATGTGAAATTTTATTTTATACGTTGCTTTCGCTCATTAAGCCAAACAGAGTAAGTTTCATATAAAGAAATTTTCACTATTTTTTGGAGGGGTCAAATTGACCCGCAACATAACAGAAAAGTTTAAACATGTGCCTCTTACCATATTTTACTAGAAAAAATAAGTTTTAACCTTTAAAAAAAATGTGTTTTGACTTGAAAATTGACATGAAAGTGCCTATAAAATAAAATTTGTGTGACATATTATAAATATTCCATATATATTCCTAATTGTAACATTTAATATGTGTAGGGTTATTTATTTATTTATTTATTTATTCAAATTAAACTAAATTAAATTTGGTTTTAATAATTAGAACACTGTGACAAAAAATGCGACGGAAGCAAAAAAATAATTGCTCCTTTGACACATGAAATTCTAATTTCTTGTTGCATTGCTTCTATATTTCTACTTTACCCTTTTTTATTTTAAAATTAACCTCTCAAATTATCTGTTTGCAAAGGTCCACATGACCTGTACTTTCATTTCTGGGAACCTCAAACATTTTGCCAAGCAAATAATCAGATTTAATAATCAACTTAATAAAGTCATGGTCAGAAATAATGTTGATTAATTACACAACTAAACTTCTTTAATCATTTCATTTTGCATTTTTTGGTCACAGAAATATGAATTCTGCCCATTTCAGTTTGATAATTAGATTTTAAATATTTTTTTTTTTACTGTTGAAATCACCAAAAATGCACATATGAAGCATAATTGTAAAAAAACGTCCTGGTGTTCCTGCATGTTGGAGCATAAAGATTCCATCTTGCTCATTTATTATTAGCAGTAATGCATCAATATGAAGTAAACCACGACTAGTTTTTAATATTTTGGGGGTTTCATCCTCAATTTGTCAACATTCTGTCAAAAAGTTACCCAGATCCATCTACTAGAGGATTGTACAAACTTTTAAAAATCACACAAACCTTTCTTTTTATAGCAATATACTATTTATCTTGTTATAACATGAGACTTTTCACATTATAACTTCTATTTTGCTAATGTAAAAAATTTAAAAATAGAGAAAAGTTGAGTATTTACACGACATAATTTATAAAATACAACCACAACTCAACTTATTTGGTCATTTCATTTAGCATTTTTAGTAACAGAAGTATGAATTCTACTTATTTCAATTAGAAAAAATGATTTTGAATCACTTGTTTTCTGTTGAAATCACCAGAAATGCACATATGAAGCATAAAAAACTTGGCTGTACTGCATGTCGGAGCTTAAAGGCTCCATTGTGCTCATTTATTATTAGCAGTAATGTGTGAATATGAAGTAAACAAGGACTTGTTTTTAATATTTCGGGGGTTTCATCCTCAATTTGTCAACATTGTGTCGTTTGTAACCGTTTTAAAGTCTCAAACATGACTTGTGAAATGACACAGAGCGATAACTGTGAGCATTTACTGCGGCTGTAATTTGAAATAAACTGCGAGCATCACACTTGGCGTGTAATCACGGCTGATTGCAGCTCTGGAACAATTATTTTCTTTCCAAGGCGTTTACAGTGGCCTTGGATGAAAAACAGCGCAGCCGGAATACAAAGTGTGATTCTACACTCCTTCCTCGCAGCCCGAAGCGCGACCAGCGGGTTTTTCCTTTGACTCGGCGTCGCAGCAGAAAGCAAAGGTGTAATTAACACCATTAGAAGCTGCATGGAAACATCAGCAGCCTGAAACGTGTCGAGATAAAAGGAGCGCAGACCTAATTACAGACCAGTTTTCCTGCTTTTAAGAGTGATATCTGGTCAGTTTGACCCCAGTTTAAACCCAACATTCAATGTCAGGATGGAAATAAAGGTGAATTTGTTTAGAGACGGGAAGAGTTTTCACTTTCCTGATCAGATAAAACTGGCTGCGTTTTATTTCTTATTTCTTTCTTTGTGTAAACACGTCTTATTTTTTAAAAATCATCAAAAATTAACTGTTTGCTGTAACTAGATTCTGTAAAAAACTAAAAATTCTGCGCTCATAAGGAAAACTATTTAGCTATTAGTGACTCAAGTGCGACCAACAGTCACATGATGAAAATTCAAGGACTTTGAGGCTGAACTGCAGGCAGTGTTCACACAGAGCAGATGCTCAACATGTATAAAAACAGATTAAATATGTAAATTATAAGATGCTTTTTTCTTCTTTTCAGTGCTGTTAGCACTTGTAGACACTTTCTTCTTTTATTTTTGAAAGATTTTGACGTTGCATATATTGCACCGTCAAAATCACTTTACGTCTTCTTGTTAAAAAATTGCCAAACATAAACCGCTTGCTCTAACTAGATTCTTTGAAAATCTAAAAATTCTGAACTAAAAAGGAAAATCGTTAAACTATTAGCAACTCAGCTGTGACCAACAGTCATGTGACAAAAATTCAAGGACTTTTTGGTTGAACTAGTAATCTGTTTTTATACGTTTCTACCATCTGATCCGTGTAAACACTGCCTGCAGTTCAGCCTAAAATGAATTTTCGTCACATGATTTTTGGCTGTAATTGAGTTGCTAATAGTTTAACGGTTTTCCTCATGAGTGCAGAATTTTTACCTTTTGTCAGAATCTAGTTAGAGCAAATGGTTTATTTTTGGTGATTTTTTAAAAACAAGACATGTAAAGTGATTTTGACGGTGCATTGTTTTGAATATTTTTGACCTATATTCTGCGGCTGGGAGTCTTAGGTGTGAAAGGGATTTAAATTTGAGAGTGTTTACACAAAGAAAAGGAAAAAAAACCTGCTTTATCGTATCAAGAAAGTTAAAATTATACTCAGATGTTATGAATGTTTAAGTGTTTACATTTTTAATCTGTTTTTATACGTGTCTGCTGTAAACACTGCCTGCAGTTCAGCCTATAAGTCCTTGAATTTTTGTTATTGTAATGCATTTCTTTCTATGCTTAACTTTAGTGCAGTGTTAAACATCTATAACATGTAGAGTTGCTTTTTTTTCTTTTTAGTCTTAATACGACCTGCAGACACTTTTCTTTTTTCGTACTTTTTACACCCAGCGTTCAATGTCATGATGGAAATAAAGATGCTTGTTTTGTGAAGAGTATAATTTTCACTTTCCTGATAAGACAAAGCTGTTTTTTTTTTCCTTTTCTTTGTGTAAACACTCTCAAATTTAAATTCCTCTCACGCCGTGGTGTGACATCGAGGAATATAACTGGAAAACACTCACCTCGCCGCACATCACAGCGCACATAATGCACCGTCTGTGATATGAATTTCAGCGCTACCCGATTATTACCTCCCCTTTTCGAGTGGCTATTTGTCAATCTGATGCCCTGGGTATCGCCCTCCGGAGAGAAATAGCCCAGGAAATAATTACCACCAAATATAACAGTTGGCTAAACACGATTCCTGGAGGTTGCTGGCAATAATAACACGTCTAAATCAGGCAGCAGTCGTTTATGTCACTCTTTATATTCCTTGGAGGTAAAGAACGGTTACTTTTGGAGCATTTTCTGGACTTAAAATTTGCTCTTTAGGAAAACGATTAACTCAACGTGACACCGTCTTTGTTGGGAGTCTCTCAAAGTCAAGGTCGCAGCAACCAAGGGCTTCGGATTTAATCCCTTTTAGGGCTAAAACAAGGTGACTGCCAAGAGGATTCATAGTAGAAACAGGATTATGCATCTTTGATTTCCCACTGAAACACTTCTTAGAATTAAGCGGTCAACAACAACAACAAAAAAAACAATCCTGCAATTATTACAAAGCAGCAGAATAAACACGACACTTTTTGTTTCTGCAAAATAGACTTCACAGTCGATATTTCTCCCTCCGCCGAGCCAGTCATGTCAAGTAAAGAAGGCCACCAAGACATCTATGAATCCTCTGAGTGAGGTACAAGGAAGAGACAAGAAGGCCACCAAGACACTTATGACTCTTCTGAAGGAGTTACAAGAAAAATTAACCACAGAGGGAGGCCACCAAGGCACTAAGACTCTTATCCGTTAGAATTACAAGACTAGTAAGGGGGGCCACCAAGACACCTATGACTCCTTGAAGAAGTTACAAGAAATTGACGAGTGAGGGAGGCCACCAAGACACCCATGATTCTTTTCAGTTAGAATTACGAGACTAGTAAGGGAGGCCACCAAGACATCTATGACTCCTCTGAACGAAGTACAACAAAGAGACAAGAAGGTCACCAAGACACCTATGACTCCTCTGAAGGAGCTACAAGAAATAAACTACCAAGCGTCTCTCAAAGTCAGGGCTCCGGATTTAATCCCTTTTAGGGCTAAAACAAGGTGACTGCCAAGAGGATTCACAGTAGAAACAGGATTATGCATCTTTGTTTTCCCACTGAAACACTTCTTAGCATTAAGCGGTTGCTGCCGTTTTGTTCTCCACAACAACAAAAAAACAAACAACAATCCTGCAAGTACTACAAAGCAGCAGAATATACACGTCACTTTTTGTTTCTGCCAAATAGACTTCACAGCGGTTATTTCTCCCTCCGCCGAGCCAGTCGTGTCAACCTCAATCAGAGATGGTGTTAGTCGTGATTTCTGAAAAGCAGCCGCTTTGAAATCATCAAGTCGGCCACAGCGGCGCTGAGTCTTATCTGCCATGATCCTGGTGAGCAGTTCTGGCTTTAAGAGGCTTTTCTTCCTCTCAAAGCCGTCGCAATTTACGCTGCGTCTCTTTTCCTGGCTGCCTAAGAGATTTGACATGCCACTTAAAGAAAAGTTTTTTCTTTTTTCTTTTAAAATCCTGTATTTGTTATCAGGCTCCGGTACCAGCGGTGCCTTCACTGTCCCTCCGTTAAACAATACATCGCCATAATAGACACATGCCCTTCCTCTTCCCCTGGGAAGTTCTGCCCTTTTATGGCTTTTCAACATTGAATCATGGCCAAAATAATCTATTCCTTTTGACAGGAATTTAGGAAGAAGAAAAACAGACTTCCACACAATAATGTCAGTTAATTAAATATATACAAGAACTCACAAGAAAGACAAGACTCCTCTGAATGAGTTATAAGGAGACCAGTGAGGGAGGCCACTAAGACTCCTATGACTCCTCTGAATGAGTTACTAGAAGGAGACCAGTGAGCAGTCGCGTCTCTTTTCGTGTCTGCCTCAGAGATTTGTGGTGCCACTTACAGAGAAGTTCTTTTTTTAAATCCTGCGTTTGTTATCAGGCCTCATCGTCGCCACGGTGCCTTCGCTGTCCCTCCGTTAAACAAAACAACGCCATAATTGACACTTTCTGTCCACATTTGACACTTTTCAGCTTTAACAAGTGCCATCTTCCTCCCGCTGCTGCAGCCAAATAAATCCGGCAGCGAGAATAAGCCAGTAAGACAAGTGAAAGGACCTCAAGGTGGATTTTTTAATTTATTTTCATGCTAACGACGTTATTACTTCCCACTTCATTAGCATACAAATAGCAGCACTTCACTCGTGAGCGTTCTCCAGCACCATTATCTCGGCACACTTTGACGGGCCGCCTGATAAATCTCACTGTAAAAATGACTTCGCCGCTCCATCTGTCCACTCCGAGCGTTCGCGTGGAGCTGGGTCAGATCCCATTTAGGCCGCTGCCAAATTTATCTCGACTTTAAAAAATAAAACACAATAGCACTTAGCGTAGCATAAAGGAGCCAAACAGCCCACAGCCCAAGGAGACAAATGTCAAGACTTTGGCTCTTTGATGACCACACAGGAGGCTTATTAGCAGCACGAAAGCACTCCGTGGCTTTATTATTATTACATCCTGCACCCTGCTTTCTGCTGTTAATGCACTGCGTTGGAAATGTTAATATTTCTGAAAATACACGGCCAATTATGTGCTAATTATTGTTGGCAATCACAAGGCAATTATTCTGCAGGCAGCAGGGTGTTCGGCAACGCTGACGTGAAGAGAAAAAACACTGCTGAACTTTGAACAAGGAATTACCACCAGTTCCACTCACGCAATTGTTAATTTAACAGCCTCAGACAAAAAATTAACATATAGCATAACGGATCGAATAAAGACAAGAATTTACATAAAGAGTCTTTAATTTCAAAGTGAAAAGATTTCTACAAAAGAATTGTTAATTTAACACACAAGCTCTTACAAAAAAGACAAGAATTTACAACAAAAGGCTATTTTATGTCAAAGTAAAAGAATATTTCTACAAAGTAATGCCATTAATTAAAAAATGTGGAAGAAATTTGAAAAAATAACTTCAAAAACACGACTCTTTAATGCCAAAGTGAAAATGGATTTCTGCAAAGCAATGTCAATTAATTGAACTTAATTAAAAATATACGAGAAATTATCAAAAAAGAAAAGAATTTAAAAAAAGACTCATTCATGTCAGAGTGAAAAAAGATTTTTACAAACTAATGTCCATTAATTAAACTTGACAAGAAATTACAAAAGACTCTTTCATGTCTAAGTTAAAATAGATGCCTACAAAGTAATGTGAGTTAATTAGAAATTTGCAAAAAAAGATGCTTTCATGTCAAAGTGAAAACAGATTTGTACAAAGCAATGCTAATTAGTTCAAAATGTACAATAAATTACTAAAAACAAACAGAAATTTCCAAATCTGACTCATGTCAAATTGAAAGCAGATTTCAACAGAGTAAAAATATATTAGAAATTTGAAAAACTGCAAGAATTTGCCACAAAACACTATTTAATGTCAAAATAAAAGCAGATTTCTACACCGCAACATTAATTAAACATTTACAATAATCTAGACCACCAAAAAAAAATACATTCTGAGCTTTTAGCAAACCGAAGACGGCTTTATCCTTTATCTTGGTGATAAAAGCTACATTTTAGTTGCACACTGAGGCTAAAATCTGCTTTGAAAGTCCATTTTAGTGTTTGTCGGAGCTCTCGGTGACACCAGTCGGAGTTAACATAATGGGCCTTAAGCTCCCAGATAAGACCTCGCCTCGCACACTTCCAGGCATAAAGCCCTGCTCGCTGCTGAAAGATTCATTAGTGCGAGGATGCAGAGATCAGCAGGATTGGAGTGGAAGTTGCTTCATATTTAACGGTCTCGGGGAGAGAGCCAAGTCCTGTGGTCCGATAGCATGCAATTTTCATCAAAGTAATGGGAGATGATGTCTTTAGAAGCTCGGAGACGCCGAGTCGGGGGAAGGAATCGGGCGTTTCATTGCCCTGCTCTCGGCACTTGCTATTTACTTTTATGATTGTTTCCCTGTCCATATAAATCAATGGGGCATTCATCTCTGCCAGGCGAGCAGCAGATAGTAGGTGGTTTGACAGCGCAAAAGAAGTGGTAGCAGATTTTTATCAGTCGCATTTGAATAGCATTTGTATCCCGCAACAAATGTGAGAAACCTCATGAATAAGTCCACTTTGGTAATGGGTTGTAATAAAGTTGCAGTGCCTGTAAAATGTATTCACTCCCCTGAGAAGTTCTGCCTTTTTATTGCTTTACAACACTGAATCATGGCCAAAATAGTCTGTTCCTTTTGACAGGAATTTAGGAAAAAGAAAAATAGACTTCCACACATGTCAGTTAATTAGATATGTACAAGAACTAACAAGAAAGACGAGAATTTACAAAAAAGGTTCTTTCATATCAGAATGAAAAAAGATTTATACACAGAAATGGCAGTTCCTCAAAAACTGAGAGACAGAGCAAGAAGGAGACTAGTGAGGGAGGCCACCAAGACACCTATGACTCCTCTGAAGGAGTTACAGGAAAGAGACTAGTGAGGGAGGCCACCAAGACACCTATGACTCCTCTGAAGGAGTTACAGGAAAGAGACTAGTGAGGGAGGCCACCAAAACACCTATGAGTCCTCTGAAGGAACATCATGATGTGAAGCATGGTGGTGAGTACTAGCTTGTAACTCCTTCAGAGGTGTCATAGGTGTCTTGGTGGCCTCCCTCTCTAGTCTCTTTCTTCTTGGTCTGTCAGTTTTTGAGGACGTCCTGCTCTAGTCAGATTTATTCATGTTCCATTTCTTAATGATGGATTTAACTGGACTCCAGGAGGATCTTCAGGAACTTCGAAATGTTCTTGTACCGTCCTGACTGATGCTTTTTAAAACCTTTTACAGACTTTCTTGGACTGTTCTTTAGTCTTCGTGGTTTGGTTCGATCCAGGAGTGCTGGTTCCAGATACAGGAGTCTTTAAACTACAATCACTGACACACATTCACTGACCTCAGATCATCTGAATTCCACTAATTATGTCACTTCTAGTTTCAGCTGGCTGCACCTGTGTTGAATCAGGTCACTCTAAAGGTGGTGAACATTTCTGAAATCCCTGATTTTGCATTTTATATTGTTAATTAATTAACAATGCCTGTTTTCACTTTGACATTAAAAGAGCAATTCTGAGTAAAATCTGGTCAAAGAAGGCAAATTAAATTGTCCACGATTCAATGCTGAAAAGCAATTAAAGCAGAAAACTTCCAAAGTTGATGAATACTTTTTATACGGACTGTTTGTTCAATTCGTAATAACTGTTAAACTTGCCTGTCGCTTAAAGGTACAACGGAGGGTTTGAGATAAGAAAAGGCTTCTAAGACACGGAGAGCCATTATCTTATTAATTATATCACGCTGCTCACTTCTTTTTTTCTTTTTTTATACAGTAGATTATAATTAAACTCCTTGATAATAAATAATCTGAGGTTTAGCAGCAGGTTTGTACTGCTGAAGATAGGGACGGAGCAGCAAAATGTCTCCTTTTCTTGCTAGAAAACGTTGACAGACGCTGTCAAAAGTCGGGGAATTATGAATGAAATGCAGCCACTTCCTCCAGTAAAGCCGGTTCCAGTGAACCTGTCTAAAGAGATGCTGCTTCAGCTGACACACTGAGAATCTGGTTTGACAGTGACAGGCTAAGATTGCTTGTGTTCGTCTTGCCACTATCTTGCTTTGTGCTCTCGAGAGACCACTTCTGACCCAGTTAAAGTGCACTAGCCATCTGCCAGAGACGCTACTTTGGCAGGAATATCTCCTACTTTCATGGTGTGTTTTTCACTTATCGCCACTTTATTATGTCTAGAATGTCTTAAAACATTTAACCAAATGGTCTGAATATGATATAAAAAGTGATGTAACTTCCTCCTGGTTCATTTTATTTGTATTTTTGGAGCTTTATAAGTTGAAAAAAAACAACTCTTTTTGCCTTCTCTGGTAGTACATCTTTCAGAAAAGCACCTACATATAGCGCTAGTGCTGTTCTATACTATTGTACAAACCACCTTATTGTATTTTTAAGTTCTCCCATGCAGAGTTTGTAAACTTTCACACAAGTTCAACGCTGATTGCATTTGACCAATGATTGGAGCCAACAACAGTCGACATCATGACAACAATTATGAAAGAAATGCCCACGTTTCAGTTTAAAATGTTGACTTTGCAACATTTTCATCTTCAACATCATCAAAAATTACCACAAAAATATGCAAAATCACCAAGATGAAAGGTGAAAGCTTGCATTTTGTTTGTATGTAATACTCTAGAGGAAGTTATCAGTCATACTACTGGTTGTACCATTTTGTCAAGTGGAGATTATTGCTGGGGTTTAGCTAGCAAAGGGGCACCATGAGAAAGACTTCTGTGACTGTTGATGGCTACGTGAAAAAGCTCCACTGTCTATGTCTGGAATGTCTTAAAACAATTTACCAGATTAGATTAATAATGCCCATAAATGATATAAAAAGTGATGTAACTTCCTCCTACGCTTTGTGTAAATGATGAGATCTTTCAGAATGTGTGTCAATTGACAGTTTGGTGTTTCTCGAGTTGATTTTTTTTCTTTTTCCAGCCACAACGCCTACATGAGTCAATGGCCAATAGATCAGTAGTGCACTTATAGACAGTAAAGAAAGTAAAGCAGCAGCAAGAAAAAGAACTGAGGAGTTGCCCCTAAATAATATTAACATTGTCCATGCAAGAGAGTGGAGTAGAAGACACTGGATGCACTCGGGGAGGAGATTATCAGCCACACGAAGTATATCTGACACTGATTTAATTAGCTCTCAGCATACAGGCAAAGAACTTTTTTTTTCCACCTGAGATCATCTGGAGAGCAAAGCAGTGACCGTAGACTTGGTAGTCTGCAGAACTACCAAGGTCTCAGAAATAACCTCCACTATATAAGAGCAGCACAGGAAATGGAACTGTATTATTACTCCAGAGTAAAAAGTAATTTAATACTATATGTTGTGTATTCTAGTTGAAATCTGATGGACAGTTGTGCGTCATTCAATGTAGAATCAACCGCCCATAACTTAAGTACGTTTAATGAGTCCATGCAACGTTTACCTTCATACTGTGGATATTTTCAGAGTTACAGGACCTTAAAGTAGCTAGAGGTGGATCAAAGTTGTGTACTGTTTTAATTCACGCTGCTTTTTAAATCATTTCTGACCCTTCATCTGTACAGCAGATAGACACGTGAGATATTCAGGGCCAAAAAAGACATTTGAGTTCTGTTAAAACTGCAATTACAACTCACACTTTTACATCCACTCCAGGCGTTACAGTCTGAAGACAAAAACAGATTTCATTTTTACCACAAAAAGACGTAAAATCAACAAGAAAGAGGCAAAGTTACCTCAAAGACTCACCATTAACCCTTTGATGCATAACCTGGGTCAAAAGTGACCCAAATCCAATGGAAAATGGGTATCTCCTCATGTGGTCTACGCATCAAAGGGTTACAAACATGCAAAATCACTGCAAAAAAGACTGATATTACCACAAAAAGACACACAATCACCACAAAAACAGGCAAGATCACCCCAAAGACTTAAAATTGCCACAAAAAACTGAAATAACCTTAGAAATGATAGAAATTACCACAAAGAGGCGCAAAATCAACACAAAAGAGGCAAAGCTACCTCAAAAACACACAAAATCAACACAAAAGAAGCAAAGATACCTTAAAGACTCAAACTCACCACAAAAAAATTGCAAAATCACTGCATAATGAGCTGAAATTAACACAAAAAGTGGTAATGGTTTAAAATGCGTTTACGTCTTACTGCTGGGAAGTACTTATGAATGTTAAGATGTTTATTAGGATGCAAAACAGGTTATACTTCAAACTGTGTTGAGTTTCTAGTGAGACAGTGGAAAGTTGGGGGTTCTTTGGGGAAACATGTCTGTTTCCCGAGAAGACTGCTGAGTTTCCACTTCGGTGTAGTTTAGATTTACACTGTTACTCATCGGTATTCCATCTTCGTCTTCCGTGAGAAAAAGAAAACAAAGTTGACTGAAGCCTGCCATGTAGCCCTGCAGAAATCTATAGTTTTTATTTACTATTTTTTGGCCTCTAGCTCAGAGCGTCTTCCACCAGCGACTCAGTGGGATCAACTCCGCTCCAGTCGTGTTTTTCTATGCGGGTATCATTCAGCTGCTAGTCCTACAGATTGTTCTGCTACCTCCAGAGAAAAGCTTTTCATCTCCGGCTGTCCGTCTCGTCTTCCTCCCACTGCCTCGCTGTTGCTTTGGCTGGATTTGAAGCGGGTCACTCATTGTCCATCATGTGTTGTATTCACAGTAGTAAATCCCAAATCAGCCGTCCAGAAATGTGCTTTACTTTTTCTACGCGGAGCAGATCTTTGTACATTTATACAGATACCAGCTGCATGCAGTTTTAAAGGTCCAATAGCTGAGACCTCAGTGGATTGGCAGGAAACTGAGTATTTACATTTTATATCATTTCAATACTGATGGAAAACTAGTGGAAACTAGTGAAAGCAAAATTACCCTGAAGTTTTAAATGGCAGAAATTACCACAAAGAGACACAAAATCACTACAAGAAGAGATGAAATTACCACAAAAAGACACAAAATCAATGCGTAAAGGTGAATTTTCCACAAAAAGACACAAAATCACCTCAAAAACCCACAAAATGATGCACAATTAGCATAAAAAGATGCAAAATTACCACAAAAAAATGCTTTGAATCGGAGTCATCACTGCTGCATGGACGAGCCTTTTCTTTTTTCTTTTCCGACCCTGCATTTTAGAAATTCCCTTTCTTCTCTGCAGGATATCTCCAAAGTTCAGAGAATCGTCACGGCCAGTAAATCGCCCGTGAACGCCACGAGGAGAGAGAGCGGCGGCGGCGGCGTTAAAGAGTGCCAGATGGAAAAGGTGAGCCGTCGGAGTAATTAAACTGTAATGGCCTGTGTGACCCCAGGGCTCATATCCAGCAGCTTCATCTGTTCACCCGGTTCAAGCTCCACTCCCTCGTCACCAATCTAACAAGCCTCTTCCACTCCAACTGTCTTCATCTGCCTCATTAGCTGGAAAACTTTACAACTTGATGCTACTTTCTTCAGTTAGATGCTTCTTTTTTAAATTGGATCTTATTAACTGAATATTATTAATTGAGGGTCTCACAGCTGCTACAACAGTTGAAATATTAACTCATAAACAGTAAATTAAGCCACAGAATGTTTCGGAATCAGTTAATGGAGTCATTTGTCAAGAAAAAGTACTAAATGTTTGCAGTTTTCGCCTCAAATCTGAGTAGTTACAGTTCCTTTTTTTATCATATTGCTGGGGTTTCGACACATCAAAATATCATTATTATCATTGTTTTATTATTTACTATTTTATTTTTAGATTTTTTTTTACAATACTATAACACAGTATTGAATTGAATTAAATGTCATATTTTTTTTTTAAAAAATCTATATATTTTATTTATTTATCATATGACATTTAATTGAATTTGATTTTGTGTCAGTAAATTTGGACCATTTTTCTTCTTTTTTTTTTCCATATCCTATATAAAATTACTAGAAATCAACAGACTTAAATAATGATAAAACGGTGGCAAAAATGTGAAAAAAGTTGCAGTTATAACAGTAGTGTGACCTCAATGAGGTACATTTTCTCAATTAAAACTAAAATTCAGAAATTCAATCAATCCTGAGCGTCCTCTGAGGAATAATTACACACATTTCAGATCCTAATGAGTCCGTCAGTCAGCAGAGGATTGCATGATAATATTGATTCTTCATTGCAAATTGAATATCTTTGTGCACTGCAGCTATTGATCCGACTAAACAAGCAATTTGAAGACATCATCGAGGTCTTTTTCTCAATATTTTCAGACTAATTAACTGGAGCAAAGAAGCATCTAACAGATCGATCGGTGATGAAAATGTGTTTTTGTCACGGCCTTGAGTCCCGCTAGCGTGTTGAAGCTGAAGTGGAATTGCACGGGAGAGTAATGCAGTTGCTGCGAAGATAAAAAAAAAAATTGCACATCCACTTCAAAGGGCTCTTCACTCTGGTGAAAGCAGTTATTGAAAGAGGAAAGCGAGAAGCAGCCGCTGACCTTCTTCTATTCAGAGACTCTGGGACCTCACAGACGTCCAGTCAGTTATCGGGGAGGTTCTGAAACACCGAGAGGGAAGGCGACAAAGTGAACAGAGTCCAGGAGAAGTTCTGATGAGCAGCTGTCCAGATCAAATGTAAGCTGACGGGCTGCAGGAGACGAGGGAGGAAACGACTCGGTGTGGAAATTGTGTCACAAAGATCGTCCCTTAATGAAACTGTGCCAGACGCAATGTTCACTGGCGACCCGTGAGTGATTATATAAGTCTGGCAGCGATGTGAAACTCCTGCAGCAAGAAGCAGAAACATGCTGATGCAGATATGAGGAGACATATTTGGAAACACACGCTCGGATGTTTGGTCTGTTCAATGGCAGCCACAACATTTAACTGATTATTGTGTTACAAAGTCGCCTGTCAGGGGCCAAATGCAGAGTCGCATCTGGAAGCTGATGCATGAATCAGAGCAAGTTTGACAACGAGGTCAGAGCATCTCCACAACGGCAGGTCTAGAGAGGTTTTCTCAGTGTGCAGAGGTTGGTTTCTGCCAAAAGTAATCCAAGGTAGAGTTTATGATACAACCAGCCCAGTCTCAATAGAAGAATGTCTAAAAACTGAGTGGTCTGCAGCACAAAATGTTCTATTTTCACACAAAAAAGGCAGAAAAAATGTGGAAAAACTGGGTATTTTTACAAGTTACTCATGAAGCAACCACAACTTTGTGTTTGTGTTCATAAAACCTAATTATATTTGATCCTATTTGAACTACCACATGGCTGCTACTACTGCTGTACAGCTGGATTGCCCCCAGGGGACAAATAAAGGGTTTTTCATTGAATTGAATGGAATTAGTGTATTTTAACCCAAATCAAGATCTTTCTCCACACCTAACCAAGTAGTTTGGGTGCATAAAGTTAACCTATTATTTCTGTAATCTAAAGAAAAGCAAACAGCCACAGAACAAACCAGAAAATAGTGATTGAATAGTTCTTGAACCGTTGTATTTTATCTCAGACTATGATCTTTGGACCTGGCGGTACGAGGAGGCCGTTACTTGGGCTAGTGGCATTGCCATGTTGGCAAGCAGGGAGCATTTAGCTAGCAATGGGCACCATGACAAAGACTCCTGTGACGGTTAATGGTTACACGTAAAACTTCACAAATTGGGACTAAAACTTTTTGGGGGATTTGCGATGGAAACAAATTGTGTCTGCAGTTTAATAAAACAGACAGTACTTAGAAGAATGTCTACTGTACCGCTTTTGCATTGATTATTTATTGAAAACTGGTTGAAAACACCGTCGACCATCGGTTAAGAGGATTGTTTACATTTTTTCAGGAGTATCAAAAACATGAACAGTGACTGATTGGTGCATATTTCAGTTTGAAAATCAAATCTTTTGCTGTAATATGTCAAATTATCATGTTTTTTGCACCTAGGATTCAGACCAAACTAATAGAAATGATTGTTGCAGTGGCAAAAAGTATCATTGCATTCAACTTTATTTATTGCTCAGTTGTTTCAAGCTACTAATTGACCATGTATGTCACTGTTTCAATACAATTTTAAGCAATTCATGGACATGTAGCTGATAGTAATTAGTGTGTCGAGCTTTGTTTTGCTCTTTAAGTTTGTCATAGCAGGGAACTTATTGTCATTTCTGGTACGAATATGCTCAATTCTGCAAAAGAAACTATGTTGGCTTCAAGTCATGATGATTTTCAATTGCAGATTTTAAAAAGCAATCATGAAAAAAAAGCAATCAGAAAGTGGTGAAAAATGGCCAGAGAGCCCAAGGTGATGTCTTCAAATTGCTTGTATGTTTTTTTTTTTTCATCCGGTGTTAGAAAAACACTCAAGGCTGTTCAATTTACCTCAATAGGATAAAAAAATAAAAAGGAAAGAGATGCAGCATTTCTTTAACGGAACGAGCAACTTCCAGTGCTGCTGTTGATTAATTCACTGTTCACTGGATAAAACAGTTGGATGAGAAAGGTGATTAGAATTCATTAAAAATGTGACTTTAAAAGGTTTATTCATCTCATGTGTTTGCATATGTTGACATGTTTTCTTCCTTCAGACCGGCAGCGACTGTTTCCAGAACCAGACGGAGGAATCAGCTGCACAAAGTAAATCGCTACCAGAGTCGCAGCAGGTGGGTTTTTAAAAGGAAATAACGAGGCCTTAAGAAATTATTCATGAGTTAATTAGAGAAATAGTCTTTTTCTGTTTTTTTCTTATCAAGAACACCCATACTAAAGACAGGAAACCAATAAAATGGGTTCTAGTTGTAAAGTTTCAATTCATTTCTAAAGATACTAAAACAAGATTAAATAGTGCATTTTTTTTAGGAGAATATCTTTTATTTTGGAGTGATTTGTTGTCCTACGTAGTAGTTACAGAACTGTAGACATTTTTGTGTTTGGTGTTCTCTTAACAACTTTATTTGTCATGGCTGTTATTGACAATAAAATACAGGCTATACACTGTATAAAAATAATATCTAAAAATAAATAATAAAAACCGTTTAAAAAAGAAAAAAGTTAAATAATAAAGCTCTTGTGGTGCCTGAAAAATAGGGGAAAAATTAGCACATAAAAACAATTTTCCATATTTAAAATACAGTCTTAATTTTACATGACATCATGTTTATTTTGAAATGTTAAAAATGTTTCTTAAGAACATTCACAAAAAAATCTTTTTATGTGAATGTTCATAAATAAAATATTACAACTTTTACTGATATATATGGATCACTTTTTTTTTGGAAAGATTTTTACTCAAATTTTTGTAAATATTTACAAGAATTTTCTTGCCAAATTTGGGGGATTTTTTTTTAAATAAAACTTTTAGGGGAAACTTTTAAAGAATTATTGGAATTTTCGTCCTGAAGGTTTTGCAAATTTTCAGAAATTTGGGGAATTTTTTTGCTGAACTTTTGGATTTTTTTCCAGACAAGGAAACAACATTTTTTGGTGCCTATAAATGAGGACAACAGGAGGGTTAATTAGCTCCTCTGCATCAGATTCTAGCAGCTTTCAGGCTGTTTTGAAAACACATTTCTGCAATTTAACAATGAGGACGTGAACAATGAAAGGATTTAATGTGATGAAGGAAACAGAAATGTGGCTGCGGCCCACATGTTTCCCCACTAACAACAGAATGATTCAACTCTGGTGTTCAACAATCAGAGCGAACAGCAACAACACAGCAGACGATCCGGTGGAACACGACGCCTCCTTTCCATCCCACAATAACCTGCTAAAAGCCAGCAGTCGCCGGCGTTGGACGTCCGGCTCTCGTCCCGCCACTGAACCGAGTCGCACCTGCTGGGCGGCGGAACAAAGCATCTCATTTCAGCGCCGTAGTGGAACCAACAAACCGCCTCCAAGTGGCTCAGATCCATTTCTAGACAGAAGAATATCTCAGAGAGGCCATCCTGGCGACTCCACCACCTGGGTTTTGGTGTTTCTTCCCTCCATTCAAAGCAGACATAATGGAATTGTGATTTCCACTCAGTGCAGGGAAGCAGATCTCCATAATGTGCTGCTTGTTAGTGGAGTCAAAAGCAGTTTGTTCCCTCGAGGCGTTTCTGAATCAACTAAACATAATCAGAGACAAATGTGTGTTAGTGGCTTTAACTAAAGGGTTTATCTCCATTCCTGTCAGGAAAAATAACAAAGTTGGCTTTTAGCAGCTCACTTTCAGTGTTTTCTATACAGATTTGACATTTTTTACGTTTTATTCCAACATAAATCCACAATCGACTCTTTGTCTCTCCATTAAAAAATAATAAGGCAGTTTGACTTGATTAGACCTAATTTTACATGAGATAATGAGTGTTTTTGGAGAAATAAAAACTATAAAATTAGCTGTAAACTTGATTGTATAATAGAAAAATACAAATAATCAGGTACAATACTGCACAAAAGTGTAGCAATTACTTAAGTTTTATATCGTTTTTTGTAAAATACTGTTGTAAATCTCAAATCTACTGTTGATTTTAGATCATATCAAGTGTAATACAAGTTTGTACACATAAATCTGATAGATTGAAATATAAAATACAATAGTTTTACTTGACTAGTCTTAATTTTACATAAGATAATGTGTATTTTTGGACTTTTTAACGAACAAAAACTGTAAAATTAGCTGTGAACAAGGTAGAATATTGCAGAAATACAAATAATCAGGTGTAATCCTGCACTAAAGTGACGACATTAGTTTAGGAGTTTTTATGCTAAATTTGATAGATTGTTCACTGAAAAAAGAGGATTGCGACCTTTAAAAGTTATGAATTCAGATGGATTGTGATGTTTAAGAAGAATATAAATATAAAGAATAAAAATATAATAACTTGACTTGATTAGCTTTAATTTTACACTAGTTCGTGTGTATTTTTGGACTTTTTAATGTTTAATAGATGTATTTACACATGTAAATGTAATATAATTAGCTGTAAACATGACAGAATAATGCAAAAATACAAATAATCAGGTGTAATACTGCACTAAAAAGCTGTTATTTTTCAGATTTTGTGTCTTTTTTGTACAAAATGCTTTAAAAATGTCAAAATACTGTTGCAAAACTTGATTCTACTGTTGATTTTAGATTATATCAAGTTTAATATGAAATTTTACACTATATCTGAAAGGTTGTTGATAAAAAAAGAGGATTTCCACCTTTAAAAGCAAAGCATTCGGATGGATTATGACCACTGCTAGTAATAGTAATAAAAAGCTACAGTTTTACCATTATAAAATAAGAAAAAGTCATTGGAATTTTACATCTTTTGTCAAATATGTTGCTTGCAAGGCGTTTTTAGCTGCAAAAATATGATCACAAAGAGAAATCTGTGTTAGTGACTTTAACTTTAGTGGAAATACTAAAAGATTTATCCTTATTTGTGGCCAGAAAATGTACCAAAGTTGACTTTAAACGTCTCAGTTTCAGTGTTTTCTTTCTCATCTCATTATTGTGCTGCAGCTCTAAATCCGCCATCGACTCTTATCCCTGCTCTCCGCCGGCATCCTTCCCTCGCAGCATTCATGGCGTAGTAAACAATTTGATTAGTCGTGATTTGCATTGGGCTCCCAGCGGATCAATCTGCATCATTCCTGTCACTGCTCCACCTTCATTATGTGCTCTCATGTTCCATTTGCCAGACCCACAGCCTGAGTGGCGTCTCCTCCTCGTGTTCAGTGCTTTATCTGGGACAAATCGCTTTCACGGTCTCACACCTGCCGTGTTTACGCGACAACAACAACAATAAAAAGGCGTTTAAAAGGAAAGCAGACAAACATCCAGAAATATCACACGCTACGCCCTCGTCTACCTCCTGAGAGGCTCATCGATGAGGCCGAGCATCGACAGACGACCACGGAGGAGTTTTCAGACAGATTATCTATAATGTCAACAACACAGAGGAAAATAACATTTACACTCGCCAACAAGATACACTCATAAAGACCAGGTATATCAGGGCGGCCTTAAGTTTCCAGTGACGATGATGGAATCAATGAAACACATGAGTCTTTGTCACAAAAAACAATCATGGATTTTTGTTTTTTTTCATAGATTTACTGCAGGTTTTGTGGAAATATGACAAAATCAAACACATACAACAACTTGAATTGGTGATTCCATCTCGGACAGGTCTTGGACTTTATTCTAGGGGTAGTTTAGGTTTGGTTTTGGTCCGGATTTTGCACTGGTTTGGGATTGTTTCTAAAACTGGTTTCAGTTCTGGTTTTGGACTGTATTCTGACTGGTTCTGAACATTTCTTTGGACTGGTTTAGGTTTGATCTTGGTCCTGGTTTTAGATGGGTCTTTTTCCAACCCCAAGAACACTAAACCATCAAGCATGGTGGTGGCAGTATCATGCTCTGGGGCTTTCTAGATAAGCTTGTGGACTGTTTCAGACTGGATGTTGGACTGGTTCTGGACTTTCTTGGGACTGGTTTATGTTTGGTTTCAGTCATGGTTCTCCTGGTTTTGTCATAAAGTTGGCTTAGGATTTATTTTATTCTGGATCTGGTCCTGGTTTAGGACTGGTTTCAGACTGTCTTGAACAGATCTTGGACTTATTTTTTTAAGGAGTAGTTCAGGTTTTGTTTTGATCCTGATTTTCTACTGGTTTCGGACTGTTTCTAAAACTGGTTTCAGTTTTGGTTTAGGACTGGTTTCAGACTATTCTGACTGGTTCTGAATATTTCTTTGGAGACTGTCTTAAGCGGGTCTTTTTCTAACCCCAAGAACGCCAAACCTACCATCTAGCATGGTGGTGGCAGTATCATGCTCTGGGGCTTTGTAGAAGTGCTTTTGGACTGGTTTCAGACTGTATTTTAGACTTTGTTGGGACTCTTCTTTGTTTGGTTTCAGTGTTGGCTCTGAGCTAGTTTGGGAACTAGTTTTGAATGTGATTTAATAAGAGTAGTTTGGGTTTGGTTTGGTCCTGATTTTGCACTGGTTTTTGACTTTTTTTTAGGACTGGTTTCAGACTGTATTCTATTTCTGAAAAAAAAAATTGAGCTAGTTTAGGTTTGATTTTGGTCCTGGTTTTAGACCTTTTTAGGACTGGTTTAGGACTGGTCTCAGACTGTCTTGGTACTGCCACCATCATGCCCTATGGTAGGTTTGGTGTTCTTGGGGTTAAAGGCCTCACCTTCTCTGTTTCAGACATATTTCTATTTCTGTGAAAGAACCAAAATACATGATTGTTTCCCGTCTTTCAAGGGTTTCATTACTGAACATTCAGAGTGATAGGAGTCACTGGAAGCTCAAGACTGTCATGATATCTCTGGTCTTTATGAGTGGAAGTAAACTTTAGTTCAGTACCTGTGCAGGCTTTAAATCCGCAGCATTAAATACAACCTTCACATAAAGTGTTCGTATCTGAGATGTAGCTGCTCGACTGCATCATTAAGACAGTAAAGTTTCCTCTGTGTCTTTTTCAAGTCAAAAATATGCCTCCATAACATTTTACCGTGACAAACAACACAGCAAGTCTCAGCGTTGTTTGTTTCTGACATTCCTGAATTCATTAAAAAGGAAAAAAAATGGGAGCGGAAGCACACCAGCTGGAATATAAAAAATCATAAAAGCGGATGAGTGAGGGGGAAAAAAGCTCAGAATCATCCATTATTAATTATTATTCCCTATAATTTCAGAATCGAATGAATTATATAGGCTTCCTAAAAATAGTGGAATCCCACCTGCTCTGGTAATAAAGATAATATTCTCCCCCTGACGAGTGTTTTTGCTCTAAGTAGAGCTGTGAGGGTGATAAAAACCAGCTTCACATACAGTAGAATACGTTCGTTTTAGGTGCTGACATTTTCCCAGAAATAAAAACATTCACCTGCAGTGCAGTCGGTTAATTAGTGAGCTGGCAGCGACCCACATGTTCACTCTTATACAATAAAACAGGCCAGAGGAGCCGAGGTCGCCTCCATCCAAACCATAGTTTTTATCTTCGGGGCAAAAGTCGTCGGAGCCGCGTTTTAAATGATGTTCCAGGGATCTATTTGTATTTAATAGACTATCGAGGGAGATTTACAGTCGTGTGGAAAAGGAAGAACTCCCTAATTTGGAGATTCTTTCTGAATCCTTTGCCAGAGGAACGAACCGTAGATGTCAAATGTTTAACTCCGAGCATCTGAGCAGCAGTTTCTGGGTGTTTTATTTGCTCCTCGTTTCATTTTTAGCGACTGTGGGTTCATTTTTAACTCCAATATAAAGTCCTCTATGGAAACAGAACAACTATAAAGAAGGAAAGAGAATGAAGAAATGACTTTTGTGCAGAATGATGCAATTAGAACGACAATTACAGCGTCTGGCTCTGACAAATGGAGTATTTTTGAGGATTTTTTAAAAAAAAAGAAAACATGCCTTTTGAAGGGTTTTTAGGTTCACACTGTTAAATAAGTGAGATTCCACCTGTTATTCTCTAATGTTGTTCTAATCTTTGGCACCAAATGTAGAAACTGTGATTCTAATTTTAGAGACTTAAGGTGTGATAAGTTCCACCTTTATCTGTGAGACCATGTGACTCATTAAAAAGTGTTAATTGTTTGTGTTGTTTAGCTGTTGACACCAGTTCAGTCTAAATATGAAGGAAAAGCCAACAGTTTCTGCTGCATTTGTAGAGTAGAAAAAACTACATGAATCATAATAAAGTCAATTTTAGACATATACAGGCTTAGTAGAAAGTACGAAACCTGAGTTCAACAGTTTATTAAAGGAATAAATAACAGGAAATAGCTGTAAAATAAATAAATAAATAAATAAAGTAACATAAGTTTTGCAAATATATTTTAAATATTAATGTGGAAAGAATTTATTTTCCTAAAAAAAAATTAATACTCTTGTGGGCTTTTTAGTTACAGTTATGGGTGTTTAATGTTTTTTTGTTGTTTTAGACGTGTACGTTCTTTTTAAAAAGATTTAATTTTTATTTTTATTTTTTTATATTTATATATATATATATATATATATATATATATATATATATATATATATATATATATATATATATATATATATATATATATATCTCGTTCTGTTTGAGCTTTAAAACCTGCTGCTGCTCACTGAGATGCTTCCAGTTTTTCCAAAATAAAACGCAGTCTTGCACAGAAACTTCTGGATGCCCTTAAGGGAGTTAAGTGATAAATAAGATATACACCGAGAAAAATAAATAAAAAGTACAAATCCCAAAGCAGATCCTAGTGGGCGGGACCTGAGGCTGGCAGGAGTGCATCAAGTAAGAGACGGAGGAGAAAACATCCAGAATGTTCAAATGAGCCGTTCCACTCATTCTGCATGTTAATAGAAACACTTAGCAACTGAGCTCCACAAACTAAAGGGAGAAACGTTGGTTTTGCTTCCAGCCAGGTGATGAAGCTCTAACCCGCCTCCATGCAGGACGATCTGCAGCTCACTAATTATTGAGGCCTCCAGGCGTCCTCTAAAGTGACGCTTTATAAACACAAAACAGATGCTCTGCTCCGAGGACCGGTTTCTGTTTGGTACTTAAAGCATGCAGCTCCAAAAAAACACCTTAATTATTCAAAGTAGTCAAAGAAAAACTGCATCGTAGCGCTGATTTAGTTGTTAGCAGGAATTAGAAAACCCTGCACCAGCCAGGAGGTTTTTAATGTGTTAAGGTGGAATTATCAAGTTAAACTGGGTGTTAAGGTGGAATTATCAGGTTAAAGAAACAACACAAACATGTTTGGCATTTTGACAACAACTTATTTTATATGAAAAAATACAGTAAGTTTTGCAAATTAAGTCTTCATGTAGGAAAAAAAAATCTTCCAAAAATGTATATTTTATGCTCACAGTTACGGGAATTTATACATTTACATTATTTACATTCCATTTATTTCTTATATTTTAAAAATATATTCCTGTAATTTAAAAATCCAAATAAAAAAGAATCTGAAAAATAAAATTTCATTTTTAAAGTAACGTTTTTAACAGGTTTTTTTGGACATGTTTTGGTTTTATTATTTTTAAAACATTTCAAAAATTTCTCAGTCACAAGTATTTAATACTGTTTTATATTAGATATGAAAATCCAGAAAAAGAAAAACATTTGTAAAATTGTGATACATTTTGTAAATATATGATGTATTTTCTTTATTTTTATTATGGATATTTGCAGTTTTAGGTGTTTGTTATTTTAAAAAATATATTACACGTGTAAATTCCATTTATTTTTTCATTCTTAAAATATTTTCCTGAATTTTAAAAACACAGAAATGAAAATCTGTAGGACAAAGTGGAAGATTTTAATATATTTCAATACATAATTTTTTTCAAAAATATTTTCCTGTAATTTAAAAATATAAAAAAGAACCTGTAAAATAAAATGTAATTAATTTTTTTTAAGTTGCCTCTTTAATTCACAGACCACATTTCTACTGTTGAACAGAGATGTATTAAACTTGAATTTAACAGTTTGTTAAATAAAAAATGAATAATAAAAATTAAAAAATATAATAAAATAAATATTCCCAAAAACACAGAAAAGAAAAATCTGTAGGGTAAAATGGAAAATGTCAGTTTAATTTCATTTTTGTTGTCAAAACACCAAGCATGTTGCTGTTCTTTCTTTGCGTTTAGCAGCGTTTCCTCCGTACAGTGAATCTGTCGACAGCAGAACAACACTCATTGTGAATCTTTATTTTCTCTGAACCAAACAGCAGAGGAGCCCAGAGCAGAGCGGAAGATTCAACACGAAGCCGACGGACGGCGGCGAGGAGGCGGAGGGAGGCGGCAGCAGAAAGACAACGCATCAAGACGACTGAGAGGACGACTGCTGCAGCCTGAAGGATGTTTCTGAAGAAGAGCACACCCCGTGCACGCTCACAACACACACGTGCACTCTCTCACACACACACACACACACACACACACACACACACTGACAACACACACTCACACACACGGAAACACACTCCATCTGAATCCTCCATAGTAAAAACTGGCATGCGTTTAGAAGTTCTTTTCTGAGGTAGCAAACGGCAAACTGGTAACTCGTTTCATGATCATTTGTTGTTTACTTACTGAGTTTTTTTTTTCTTTTCGAGTCGAGGACACTGCTTTTAAATGTGTGATCTTTCTAGAATTAAATAAAAAATAATAAATAATCCCTTTGCACTGGTGAGGTCTGACACTGTATCCTGTGATGAGTATTTTAAATTTGACAGATTAAACTACTACTACTCCTACTACCCAACTTAGACTATCGTTTGTCACCCATTGTAGCTCCAGCTTAATTTCCTCCTCCACATTTTGAACTATAGAGGCTCCAAGTTGGCTGGCCAACTGTTCAACGTTTAATATTTCAGCACTCTTCCTGCCTTTACCACTCGAGAGGCAGCGAGCCGAAGACTCACACTGGGTCGTCTCCTGAGAACGTGCCATGCACTGAGTAGAACCTCCCAGTGTCCTCCTGTGTCCTTTAATGAACTGTAATTTTCAGTAAATGTGTGACGAATAAACGGTTATTTGTGGGAAAGACTCGAGTGTCTGTGATCAATCGTTCATGTTTTCTGAAATCCGAGAGAAGTTTTTTACTTTTTTAAGGAGAGAAATTTGTGAAGTTTAGCCAAATTGAGTGGCTCTTTTCACACCTTTTATCTAAATATATGGCTGCAAGATTGAAAAAAATTAAGACAAAAATCTGATTTAGTGATTTAGATAATCAGTGGCGGCCTACTGGCCACCAACTGCAGGGTCGGAGAGGAGTCAAGTGTTAGTTGGGCTCACCTCCACCACAGCAAGGGTTCTAGAACAAAAATCCTGGAGAGGGGTTGGACTCTCCTTTTCCGGAGTTGTCCAAGGTGAGAGGCGCCGGGAGGGTCTGGGGATACCGCTTTGTTGGAGTTCTCCAGGAGAACGAGAGGGTCGCCTCTCTGTGACTTCCTGTTGACGAGGGGAAAACTCTGACTGTTGTTGTGCTTATGATCCGAACAGCAGTTCAGACTATTCAGCCTTCTTGGAGTCTCTGGGTGGTTCCTGGAAGGGGGACCGCCTGGGGACTCCATAGTTCTCCTGCAGGACTTCGACGCCCATGTGGGAAACGATGGAGAAGCCTGGAGGAAGTGATTGGGAGGAACGGTCTGATCTGAGCTCGAGTGGTGTTCTGTTATTGGACTTCTGTGCTGGTCATAGATTGTCCATAACAAACACCATTTTGGAGCATCAGGTTCTCATAAGTGTACCTGGTACCTGAACACCTTAGACCAAAGGTCCATGATCGACTTTATAGTCGTATCATCAGACCTGCAGTCGTATGCTTTGGAGGACCAGAGCTGTCAAATGATCACCACCTGGTGGTGAGTTAGATCTGATGGAAGACTGCCGGACAGACCTGGTAAACCCAAACCTGTAGTGAGGGAGAACTGGGAACATCTGGTGGAGGACCCTGTCCATGGGGTTTTCAACTCCCACCTCCAGAAGAGTTTCTCCTGCATCCCGGGGGAGGTTGGGGACATGGAGTCTGAGTGGTCCATGTTCAAAGCCTCCATTGCAGAAGCAGCTGTTAGGAGCTGTGGCCAGAAGGTCACTGGTGCCTGTCAACCCAAAAAACCTGCTGGTGGACACCATTGAGGGAAGCCATTGGACTGAAGAAGGAGGCCTTTCAGGCCTGATTGACTCGGGGGTCTCCTGAAGCAGCTGACAGGTACCAGTCGGCCAACAGGGCTGCAGCTGCAGCAGTTGTAGAAGCTAAAACTCAGGTGTGGGAGGAGTTCAGGGAGGTTATGGAGAAGGACTTTCGGTTGGCCTCAAGGAAGTTCTAGCAAACCGTTCAATGCCTCAGGAAGGAGAGGCAGGGCTTTTCTCAGGCTGTGTACAGTCGGTGTGGAGAACTGTTGACCCGTACTGGGGACATCGTCAAGCGGTGGAAAGAGCTCTTTGAGGAACTCCTGAACCCGGTAAGCATGTCCTCCATGGAGGAGGCAGAGAATGAAGACTCGAGGGAATCTTCGTCCATATCTGTGGCAGAGGTCACTGAGGTAGTGAAGAAGCTCCTCGGTGGCACCAGGTGTGGATAAGATCTGCCCTGAGATGCTGAAGGCTCTGGACATTGTTGGACTGTCTTGGCTGACACGTCTCTACAATGTTGTGGGCATCGGGTACGGTACCTGTGGAGTGGCAGACCGGGGTGGTGGTTCCCATTTTCAGAAAGGGGGACCAGAGAGTGTGTTCACCTACCGGGTATCACACTTCTCAGCCTCCCTGGGAAAGTTTACTCTAGGGTGCTGGAAGGGAGGCTCCGACCAACTGTCGAACTTTGTATTCAGGAGGACCAATGTGGATTCTGTCCTGGTGGTGGAACGGTGGATCAGCTCTTTACCCTTGCAGAGCTACTGAGGGGGTCATGGGAGTTCAACCTGCCAGTCTACATGTGCTTTGTACATCTGGAGAAGGCCTACAATCTCAAGTTTTTAAACTGAGCTAGTGATTCTTTTCATAAATAGTTAAACGGCTGATTTTTCCAGTCTTTTAGTGTAGAAATATCGCAAAAACCTAAAAACAATGTGAGTTATAACATCTCAGAGTCCAAGGTAATGTCATATTTTGTCCGACCAACAGTAGAAAAACTGAAGATTTTCAATATTTTGCCCTTTAAGAGATAAAAATGCAGAATATTCTCACCTTTGTGAACCTGAAAAGAGTAAATGTCCTTCATTTTGGTGTTAAAATCCCATTAAAGAACCGTTTTGTTGATGAAATAGTTTACATTTGATCAACTAATAGATGAAACCTCATGATTCTGGACTTTTTAACACAGAGCATGAGAACAGCCGAGGTTTCCTGCAGAGAAACTCTACAGTTTAATAAAATCATCACCACAAATACGACTCTGAAGGTTTGCTCAGGTGTGAATCCACGAGACGAAGCCGAGGCTCGGTCAGGTGTGGAAAGAGCAAATTTAAATTCCAAACTTGTGCTGCAGCTGAATGTACAGCAAGAGGAGAAAAAATGAATAAAAAAAGAGGCGAGAAAGTGGAGGAAACAGAAATAACCGGAGAGATCAGTCGAGCAGACACACAATAAACAGGTAAACAGACACTAAAAATTACGTGAGAAAAGAGTGTAAACAAGGAAAAAAAACAGTGTGGAGGATGTTGAGTCATAAAGAAATCAACATATTCTAAAGACTAGGGATGTTACAAAAGCAAAACCTTGATTTTCTGCATGAATATGACTGAAATGACAGGATTTTTTTCCACAAAATCTGGCACTAAAAAAAATCTACATATTATAAAGGTGAGGGATGTTAAAAAAGCAAAAACTTCAATATTTGCATGAATACAACGGAAATTTCTTAATTTTTTAGGTCAAATCTGACACCAAACATAAAAAGTCAATATATTATAAAGACTAGGAATGTTACAAAAGCAACAACTTGATTATCTGCATGAATATGACTGAAATATCGTGATTTGTTTTAGACAAAATCTGACATAAAATATTTTTTTAAAAATTTAAATATTGTAAAGGCAGGTGACATACAACTGAAATTTCATTAAATCAGATACCACACATTTAAAAAATAAACATATTATAAAGGCTAGGGATGTTACAAAGGTAAAAATGTTAATATAAACACCAATATGACTGTAATTTCATGATATTTTTATGTCAAATTTGACACCAATTGTGAAAAAAATTACATATTATAAAGGCGAGGGATGCTTAAAAAGCAAAAATTTGATTACATCACTGCAATGAAAATACATGATTTTCAACATCAATTCTCATTGAAAACTGAACATATTATTAAGATTAGAGATGTTGCAAAAGCAAAAACTTCAGGATCTGCATGAATAAAAATGAAATCCTTTAGTCTGTTTTTGAGCTACGTTTCACACTGATAGACAGAGAATTGTAAGTCGATTGTGACATAACTCCGCTGTTTCTTGGCAGAGTACTTATGACGTTTTTTTTTTCACATTTTGGACGACATACTATACACTGACATTTTGTTGAACTTTTTGGACGACATACTAAACTATGACATTTTTTCAACATTTTGGACGAGATACTAAACTATGACTTTTTTTTACACATTTTGGACGACATAAATGTCACTTTTACAAAGTTGAAAAATTGCATTTTTTTTAACATAGGAGAAAATGGTGACTTTTTTGTCAATGAAAACCTTTCTGGAGTGTTTTTCACGGCCTCCTTTACATTATTTCATCATATGGCACATTTTTACAACATGTTTGAAAAATCGCATTTTTTTTCGACAGTATAGTAAGGCGTTTTTTTTGCGCCAAAATTCATGATGACTTTTTTGTCAATGAAAACCTTTCTGGAGTGTTTTTCACGGCCTACTTTACATTATTTCACCATATGGCACGTTTTTACAACATGTTTGAAAAATCGCATTTTTTTTCGACATAGTATAGTAAGGCGTTTTTTTTTGCGCCAAAATTCATGATGACTTTTTTGTCAATGAAAACCTTTCTGGAGTGTTTTTCACACCCTCCTTTACATTATTTCATCATATGGCACGTTTTTACAACATGTTTGAAAAATCGCATTTTTTTTCGACATAGTATAGTAAGGCGTTTTTTTTGCGCCAAAATTCATGATGATCTTTTTTTTCAAAGAAAACCTTTCTGGAGTGTTTTTCACGCCCTCCTTTACATTATTTCATCATATGGCACGTTTTTACAACATGTTTGAAAAATCGCATTTTTTTTCGACATAGTATAGTAAGGCGTTTTTTTTGCGCCAAAATTCATGATGACTTTTTTGTCAATGAAAACCTTTCTGGAGTGTTTTTCACGGCCTCCTTTACATTATTTCACCATATGGCACGTTTTTACAACATGTTTGAAAAATCGCATTTTTTTTCGACATAGTATAGTAAGGCGTTTTTTTTGCGCCAAAATTCATGATGACTTTTTTGTCAATGAAAACCTTTCTGGAGTGTTTTTCACACCCTCCTTTACATTATTTCATCATATGGCACGTTTTTACAACATGTTTGAAAAATCGCATTTTTTTTCGACATAGTATAGTAAGGCGTTTTTTTTGCGCCAAAATTCATGATGTCTTTTTTTTCAAAGAAAACCTTTCTGGAGTGTTTTTCACGGCCTCCTTTACATTATTTCATCATATGGCACGTTTTTACAACATGTTTGAAAAATCAAATTTTTTTTCGACATAGTATAGTAAGGCGTTTTTTTTGCGCCAAAATTCATGATGACTTTTTTGTCAATGAAAACCTTTCTGGAGTGTTTTTCACACCCTCCTTTACATTATTTCATCATATGGCACGTTTTTACAACATGTTTGAAAAATCGCATTTTTTTTCGACATAGTATAGTAAGGCGTTTTTTTTGCGCCAAAATTCATGATGACTTTTTTGTCAATGAAAACCTTTCTGGAGTGTTTTTCACACCCTCCTTTACATTATTTCATCATATGGCACGTTTTTACAACATGTTTGAAAAATCGCATTTTTTTTCGACATAGTATAGTAAGGCGTTTTTTTTGCGCCAAAATTCATGATGACTTTTTTGTCAATGAAAACCTTTCTGGAGTGTTTTTCACGGCCTCCTTTACATTATTTCATCATATGGCACGTTTTTACAACATGTTTGAAAAATCGCATTTTTTTTCGACATAGTATAGTAAGGCGTTTTTTTTGCGCCAAAATTCATGATGACTTTTTTGTCAATGAAAACCTTTCTGGAGTGTTTTTCACACCCTCCTTTACATTATTTCATCATATGGCACGTTTTTACAACATGTTTGAAAAATCGCATTTTTTTTCGACATAGTATAGTAAGGCGTTTTTTTTGCGCCAAAATTCATGATGACTTTTTTGTCAATGAAAACCTTTCTGGAGTGTTTTTCACGGCCTCCTTTACATTATTTCATCATATGGCACGTTTTTACAACATGTTTGAAAAATCGCATTTTTTTTCGACATAGTATAGTAAGGCGTTTTTTTTGCGCCAAAATTCATGATGACTTTTTTGTCAATGAAAACCTTTCTGGAGTGTTTTTCACACCCTCCTTTACATTATTTCATCATATGGCACGTTTTTACAACATGTTTGAAAAATCGCATTTTTTTCGACATAGTATAGTAAGGCGTTTTTTTTGCGCCAAAATTCATGATGACTTTTTTGTCAATGAAAACCTTTCTGGAGTGTTTTTCACACCCTCCTTTACATTATTTCATCATATGGCACGTTTTTACAACATGTTTGAAAAATCAAATTTTTTTTCGACATAGTATAGTAAGGCGTTTTTTTTGCGCCAAAATTCATGATGATTTCTTTTTCAAAGAAAACCTTTCTGCAGTGTTTTTCACACCCTCCTTTACATTATTTCATCATATGGCACGTTTTTACAACATGTTTGAAAAATCGCATTTTTTTTCGACATAGTATAGTAAGGCGTTTTTTTTGCGCCAAAATTCATGATGACTTTTTTGTCAATGAAAACCTTTCTGGAGTGTTTTTCACGGCCTCCTTTACATTATTTCATCATATGGCACGTTTTTACAACATGTTTGAAAAATCGCATTTTTTTTCGACATAGTATAGTAAGGCGTTTTTTTTTGCGCCAAAATTCATGATGACTTTCTTTTTCAAAGAAAACCTTTCTGGAGTGTTTTTCACACCCTCCTTTACATTATTTCATCATATGGCACGTTTTTACAACATGTTTGAAAAATCGCATTTTTTTTCGACATAGTATAGTAAGGCGTTTTTTTTGCGCCAAAATTCATGATGACTTTTTTGTCAATGAAAACCTTTCTGGAGTGTTTTTCACACGCCTCCTTTACATTATTTCATCATATGGCACGTTTTTACAACATGTTTGAAAAATCGCATTTTTTTTCGACATAGTATAGTAAGGCGTTTTTTTTGCGCCAAAATTCATGATGATTTTTTTTCAAAGAAAACCTTTCTGGAGTGTTTTTCACACCCTCCTTTACATTATTTCATCATATGGCACGTTTTTACAACATGTTTGAAAAATCGCATTTTTTTTCGACATAGTATAGTAAGGCGTTTTTTTTGCGCCAAAATTCATGATGACTTTTTTGTCAATGAAAACCTTTCTGGAGTGTTTTTCACGCCCTCCTTTACATTATTTCATCATATGGCACGTTTTTACAACATGTTTGAAAAATCGCATTTTTTTTCGACATAGTATAGTAAGGCGTTTTTTTTGCGCCAAAATTCATGATGACTTTTTTGTCAATGAAAACCTTTCTGGAGTGTTTTTCACACCCTCCTTTACATTATTTCATCATATGGCACGTTTTTACAACATGTTTGAAAAATCGCATTTTTTTTCGACATAGTATAGTAAGGCGTTTTTTTTGCGCCAAAATTCATGATGACTTTTTTGTCAATGAAAACCTTTCTGGAGTGTTTTTCACGGCCTCCTTTACATTATTTCATCATATGGCACGTTTTTACAACATGTTTGAAAAATCGCATTTTTTTTCGACATAGTATAGTAAGGCGTTTTTTTTGCGCCAAAATTCATGATGACTTTTTTTTCAATGAAAACCTTTCTGGAGTGTTTTTCACACCCTCCTTTACATTATTTCATCATATGGCACGTTTTTACAACATGTTTGAAAAATCGCATTTTTTTTCGACATAGTATAGTAAGGCGTTTTTTTTGCGCCAAAATTCATGATGACTTTTTTTTCAAAGAAAACCTTTCTGGAGTGTTTTTCACACCCTCCTTTACATTATTTCATCATATGGCACGTTTTTACAACATGTTTGAAAAATCCAATTTTTTTTCGACATAGTATAGTAAGGCGTTTTTTTTGCGCCAAAATTCATGATGACTTTTTTGTCAATGAAAACCTTTCTGGAGTGTTTTTCACGCCCTCCTTTACATTATTTCATCATATGGCACGTTTTTACAACATGTTTGAAAAATCGCATTTTTTTTCGACATAGTATAGTAAGGCGTTTTTTTTGCGCCAAAATTCATGATGATTTTTTTTCAAAGAAAACCTTTCTGGAGTGTTTTTCACACCCTCCTTTACATTATTTCATCATATGGCACGTTTTTACAACATGTTTGAAAAATCGCATTTTTTTTCGACATAGTATAGTAAGGCGTTTTTTTTGCGCCAAAATTCATGATGACTTTTTTGTCAATGAAAACCTTTCTGGAGTGTTTTTCACACCCTCCTTTACATTATTTCATCATATGGCACGTTTTTACAACATGTTTGAAAAATCCAATTTTTTTTCGACATAGTATAGTAAGGCGTTTTTTTTGCGCCAAAATTCATGATGACTTTTTTGTCAATGAAAACCTTTCTGGAGTGTTTTTCACACCCTCCTTTACATTATTTCATCATATGGCACGTTTTTACAACATGTTTGAAAAATCGCATTTTTTTTCGACATAGTATAGTAAGGCGTTTTTTTTGCGCCAAAATTCATGATGACTTTTTTTCAAAGAAAACCTTTCTGGAGTGTTTTTCACACCCTCCTTTACATTATTTCATCATATGGCACGTTTTTACAACATGTTTGAAAAATCGCATTTTTTTTCGACATAGTATAGTAAGGCGTTTTTTTTGCGCCAAAATTCATGATGACTTTTTTGTCAATGAAAACCTTTCTGGAGTGTTTTTCACACCCTCCTTTACATTATTTCATCATATGGCACGTTTTTACAACATGTTTGAAAAATCGCATTTTTTTTCGACATAGTATAGTAAGGCGTTTTTTTTGCGCCAAAATTCATGATGATTTTTTTTTCAATGAAAACCTTTCTGGAGTGTTTTTCACACCCTCCTTTACATTATTTCATCATATGGCACGTTTTTACAACATGTTTGAAAAATCGCATTTTTTTTCGACATAGTATAGTAAGGCGTTTTTTTTGCGCCAAAATTCATGATGACTTTTTTGTCAATGAAAACCTTTCTGGAGTGTTTTTCACGCCCTCCTTTACATTATTTCATCATATGGCACGTTTTTACAACATGTTTGAAAAATCGCATTTTTTTTCGACATAGTATAGTAAGGCGTTTTTTTTTGCGCCAAAATTCATGATGACTTTTTTGTCAATGAAAACCTTTCTGGAGTGTTTTTCACACCCTCCTTTACATTATTTCATCATATGGCACGTTTTTACAACATGTTTGAAAAATCGCATTTTTTTTCGACATAGTATAGTAAGGCGTTTTTTTTGCGCCAAAATTCATGATGACTTTTTTGTCAATGAAAACCTTTCTGGAGTGTTTTTCACGCCCTCCTTTACATTATTTCATCATATGGCACGTTTTTACAACATGTTTGAAAAATCAAATTTTTTTTCGACATAGTATAGTAAGGCGTTTTTTTTGCGCCAAAATTCATGATGACTTTTTTTTCAATGAAAACCTTTCTGGAGTGTTTTTCACGCCCTCCTTTACATTATTTCATCATATGGCACGTTTTTACAACATGTTTGAAAAATCGCATTTTTTTTCGACATAGTATAGTAAGGCGTTTTTTTTGCGCCAAAATTCATGATGACTTTTTTGTCAATGAAAACCTTTCTGGAGTGTTTTTCACCCTCCTTTACATTATTTCATCATATGGCACGTTTTTACAACATGTTTGAAAAATCGCATTTTTTTTCGACATAGTATAGTAAGGCGTTTTTTTTGCGCCAAAATTCATGATGATTTCTTTTTCAAAGAAAACCTTTCTGCAGTGTTTTTCACACCCTCCTTTACATTATTTCATCATATGGCACGTTTTTTCAACATGTTTGAAAAATCGCAATTTTTTTCGACATAGTATAGTAAGGCGTTTTTTTTGCGCCAAAATTCATGATGACTTTTTTGTCAATGAAAACCTTTCTGGAGTGTTTTTCACGGCCTCCTTTACATTATTTCATCATATGGCACGTTTTTACAACATGTTTGAAAAATCCAATTTTTTTTCGACATAGTATAGTAAGGCGTTTTTTTTGCGCCAAAATTCATGATGATTTCTTTTTCAAAGAAAACCTTTCTGGAGTGTTTTTCACACCCTCCTTTACATTATTTCATCATATGGCACGTTTTTACAACATGTTTGAAAAATCGCATTTTTTTTCGACATAGTATAGTAAGGCGTTTTTTTTGCGCCAAAATTCATGATGACTTTTTTGTCAATGAAAACCTTTCTGGAGTGTTTTTCACGCCCTCCTTTACATTATTTCATCATATGGCACGTTTTTACAACATGTTTGAAAAATCGCATTTTTTTTCGACATAGTATAGTAAGGCGTTTTTTTTGCGCCAAAATTCATGATGATTTCTTTTTCAAAGAAAACCTTTCTGGAGTGTTTTTCACACCCTCCTTTACATTATTTCATCATATGGCACGTTTTTACAACATGTTTGAAAAATCCCATTTTTTTTCGACATAGTATAGTAAGGCGTTTTTTTTGCGCCAAAATTCATGATGATTTTTTTTCAAAGAAAACCTTTCTGGAGTGTTTTTCACACCCTCCTTTACATTATTTCATCATATGGCACGTTTTTACAACATGTTTGAAAAATCGCATTTTTTTTCGACATAGTATAGTAAGGCGTTTTTTTTGCGCCAAAATTCATGATGATTTTTTTTCAAAGAAAACCTTTCTGGAGTGTTTTTCACACCCTCCTTTACATTATTTCATCATATGGCACGTTTTTACAACATGTTTGAAAAATCGCATTTTTTTTCGACATAGTATAGTAAGGCGTTTTTTTTGCGCCAAAATTCATGATGATTTTTTTGTCAAAGAAAACCTTTCTGGAGTGTTTTTCACGCCCTCCTTTACATTATTTCATCATATGGCACGTTTTTACAACATGTTTGAAAAATCGCATTTTTTTTCGACATAGTATAGTAAGGCGTTTTTTTTGCGCCAAAATTCATGATGATTTTTTTTCAAAGAAAACCTTTCTGGAGTGTTTTTCACACCCTCCTTTACATTATTTCATCATATGGCACGTTTTTACAACATGTTTGAAAAATCGCATTTTTTTTCGACATAGTATAGTAAGGCGTTTTTTTTGCGCCAAAATTCATGATGATTTTTTTGTCAATGAAAACCTTTCTGGAGTGTTTTTCACGCCCTCTTTTACATTATTTCATCATATGGCACGTTTTTACAACATGTTTGAAAAATCCATTTTTTTTCGACATAGTATAGTAAGGCGTTTTTTTTGCGCCAAAATTCATGATGATTTTTTTTCAAAGAAAACCTTTCTGGAGTGTTTTTCACACCCTCCTTTACATTATTTCATCATATGGCACGTTTTTACAACATGTTTGAAAAATCGCATTTTTTTTCGACATAGTATAGTAAGGCGTTTTTTTTGCGCCAAAATTCATGATGATTTTTTTTCAAAGAAAACCTTTCTGGAGTGTTTTTCACACCCTCCTTTACATTATTTCATCATATGGCACGTTTTTACAACATGTTTGAAAAATCGCATTTTTTTTCGACATAGTATAGTAAGGCGTTTTTTTTGCGCCAAAATTCATGATGACTTTTTTTTCAATGAAAACCTTTCTGGAGTGTTTTTCACGGCCTCCTTTACATTATTTCATCATATGGCACGTTTTTACAACATGTTTGAAAAATCGCATTTTTTTTCGACATAGTATAGTAAGGCGTTTTTTTTGCGCCAAAATTCATGATGATTTTTTTTCAAAGAAAACCTTTCTGGAGTGTTTTTCACACCCTCCTTTACATTATTTCATCATATGGCACGTTTTTACAACATGTTTGAAAAATCGCATTTTTTTTCGACATAGTATAGTAAGGCGTTTTTTTTGCGCCAAAATTCATGATGACTTTTTTGTCAATGAAAACCTTTCTGGAGTGTTTTTCACGCCCTCCTTTACATTATTTCATCATATGGCACGTTTTTACAACATGTTTGAAAAATCGCATTTTTTTTCGACATAGTATAGTAAGGCGTTTTTTTTGCGCCAAAATTCATGATGATTTTTTTTCAAAGAAAACCTTTCTGGAGTGTTTTTCACACCCTCCTTTACATTATTTCATCATATGGCACGTTTTTACAACATGTTTGAAAAATCGCATTTTTTTTCGACATAGTATAGTAAGGCGTTTTTTTTGCGCCAAAATTCATGATGACTTTTTTTTCAAAGAAAACCTTTCTGGAGTGTTTTTCACACCCTCCTTTACATTATTTCATCATATGGCACGTTTTTACAACATGTTTGAAAAATCGCATTTTTTTTCGACATAGTATAGTAAGGCGTTTTTTTTGCGCCAAAATTCATGATGATTTTTTTTTCAAAGAAAACCTTTCTGGAGTGTTTTTCACGGCCTCCTTTACATTATTTCATCATATGGCACGTTTTTACAACATGTTTGAAAAATCAAATTTTTTTTCGACATAGTATAGTAAGGCGTTTTTTTTGCGCCAAAATTCATGATGACTTTTTTGTCAATGAAAACCTTTCTGGAGTGTTTTTCACACCCTCCTTTACATTATTTCATCATATGGCACGTTTTTACAACATGTTTGAAAAATCGCATTTTTTTTCGACATAGTATAGTAAGGCGTTTTTTTTGCGCCAAAATTCATGATGATTTTTTTTTCAAAGAAAACCTTTCTGGAGTGTTTTTCACGGCCTCCTTTACATTATTTCATCATATGGCACGTTTTTACAACATGTTTGAAAAATCGCATTTTTTTTCGACATAGTATAGTAAGGCGTTTTTTTTGCGCCAAAATTCATGATGATTTTTTTGTCAAAGAAAACCTTTCTGGAGTGTTTTTCACACCCTCCTTTACATTATTTCATCATATGGCACGTTTTTACAACATGTTTGAAAAATCGCATTTTTTTTCGACATAGTATAGTAAGGCGTTTTTTTTGCGCCAAAATTCATGATGATTTTTTTTTCAATGAAAACCTTTCTGGAGTGTTTTTCACGCCCTCCTTTACATTATTTCATCATATGGCACGTTTTTACAACATGTTTGAAAAATCGCAATTTTTTTTCGACATAGTATAGTAAGGCGTTTTTTTTGCGCCAAAATTCATGATGATTTTTTTTCAAAGAAAACCTTTCTGGAGTGTTTTTCACACCCTCCTTTACATTATTTCATCATATGGCACGTTTTTACAACATGTTTGAAAAATCGCATTTTTTTTCGACATAGTATAGTAAGGCGTTTTTTTTGCGCCAAAATTCATGATGATTTTTTTTCAAAGAAAACCTTTCTGGAGTGTTTTTCACGCCCTCCTTTACATTATTTCATCATATGGCACGTTTTTACAACATGTTTGAAAAATCGCATTTTTTTTCGACATAGTATAGTAAGGCGTTTTTTTTGCGCCAAAATTCATGATGATTTTTTTTCAAAGAAAACCTTTCTGGAGTGTTTTTCACGCCCTCCTTTACATTATTTCATCATATGGCACGTTTTTACAACATGTTTGAAAAATCGCATTTTTTTTCGACATAGTATAGTAAGGCGTTTTTTTTGCGCCAAAATTCATGATGACTTTTTTGTCAATGAAAACCTTTCTGGAGTGTTTTTCACACCCTCCTTTACATTATTTCATCATATGGCACGTTTTTACAACATGTTTGAAAAATCGCATTTTTTTTCGACATAGTATAGTAAGGCGTTTTTTTTGCGCCAAAATTCATGATGATTTCTTTTTCAAAGAAAACCTTTCTGGAGTGTTTTTCACGCCCTCCTTTACATTATTTCATCATATGGCACGTTTTTACAACATGTTTGAAAAATCGCATTTTTTTTCGACATAGTATAGTAAGGCGTTTTTTTTGCGCCAAAATTCATGATGACTTTTTTGTCAATGAAAACCTTTCTGGAGTGTTTTTCACGGCCTCCTTTACATTATTTCATCATATGGCACGTTTTTACAACATGTTTGAAAAATCGCAATTTTTTTTCGACATAGTATAGTAAGGCGTTTTTTTTGCGCCAAAATTCATGATGATTTTTTTTCAAAGAAAACCTTTCTGGAGTGTTTTTCACACCCTCCTTTACATTATTTCATCATATGGCACGTTTTTACAACATGTTTGAAAAATCGCATTTTTTTTCGACATAGTATAGTAAGGCGTTTTTTTTGCGCCAAAATTCATGATGACTTTTTTGTCAATGAAAACCTTTCTGGAGTGTTTTTCACGGCCTCCTTTACATTATTTCATCATATGGCACGTTTTTACAACATGTTTGAAAAATCGCATTTTTTTTCGACATAGTATAGTAAGGCGTTTTTTTTGCGCCAAAATTCATGATGATTTTTTTTCAAAGAAAACCTTTCTGGAGTGTTTTTCACACCCTCCTTTACATTATTTCATCATATGGCACGTTTTTACAACATGTTTGAAAAATCGCAATTTTTTTTCGACATAGTATAGTAAGGCGTTTTTTTTGCGCCAAAATTCATGATGACTTTTTTGTCAATGAAAACCTTTCTGGAGTGTTTTTCACGCCCTCCTTTACATTATTTCATCATATGGCACGTTTTTACAACATGTTTGAAAAATCGCATTTTTTTTCGACATAGTATAGTAAGGCGTTTTTTTTGCGCCAAAATTCATGATGATTTTTTTTCAAAGAAAACCTTTCTGGAGTGTTTTTCACACCCTCCTTTACATTATTTCATCATATGGCACGTTTTTACAACATGTTTGAAAAATCGCATTTTTTTTCGACATAGTATAGTAAGGCGTTTTTTTTGCGCCAAAATTCATGATGACTTTTTTGTCAATGAAAACCTTTCTGGAGTGTTTTTCACGCCCTCCTTTACATTATTTCATCATATGGCACGTTTTTACAACATGTTTGAAAAATCCAATTTTTTTTCGACATAGTATAGTAAGGCGTTTTTTTTGCGCCAAAATTCATGATGATTTTTTTTCAAAGAAAACCTTTCTGGAGTGTTTTTCACACCCTCCTTTACATTATTTCATCATATGGCACGTTTTTACAACATGTTTGAAAAATCGCATTTTTTTTCGACATAGTATAGTAAGGCGTTTTTTTTGCGCCAAAATTCATGATGACTTTTTTGTCAATGAAAACCTTTCTGGAGTGTTTTTCACACCCTCCTTTACATTATTTCATCATATGGCACGTTTTTACAACATGTTTGAAAAATCGCATTTTTTTTCGACATAGTATAGTAAGGCGTTTTTTTTTGCGCCAAAATTCATGATGATTTCTTTTTCAAAGAAAACCTTTCTGGAGTGTTTTTCACACCCTCCTTTACATTATTTCATCATATGGCACGTTTTTACAACATGTTTGAAAAATCGCATTTTTTTTCGACATAGTATAGTAAGGCGTTTTTTTTGCGCCAAAATTCATGATGACTTTTTTGTCAATGAAAACCTTTCTGGAGTGTTTTTCACGGCCTCCTTTACATTATTTCATCATATGGCACGTTTTTACAACATGTTTGAAAAATCGCATTTTTTTTCGACATAGTATAGTAAGGCGTTTTTTTTGCGCCAAAATTCATGATGATTTCTTTTTCAAAGAAAACCTTTCTGGAGTGTTTTTCACGCCCTCCTTTACATTATTTCATCATATGGCACGTTTTTACAACATGTTTGAAAAATCAAATTTTTTTTCGACATAGTATAGTAAGGCGTTTTTTTTGCGCCAAAATTCATGATGACTTTTTTGTCAATGAAAACCTTTCTGGAGTGTTTTTCACGGCCTCCTTTACATTATTTCATCATATGGCACGTTTTTACAACATGTTTGAAAAATCGCATTTTTTTTCGACATAGTATAGTAAGGCGTTTTTTTTGCGCCAAAATTCATGATGATTTCTTTTTCAAAGAAAACCTTTCTGGAGTGTTTTTCACACCCTCCTTTACATTATTTCATCATATGGCACGTTTTTACAACATGTTTGAAAAATCGCAATTTTTTTTCGACATAGTATAGTAAGGCGTTTTTTTTGCGCCAAAATTCATGATGACTTTTTTGTCAATGAAAACCTTTCTGGAGTGTTTTTCACGGCCTCCTTTACATTATTTCATCATATGGCACGTTTTTACAACATGTTTGAAAAATCGCATTTTTTTTCGACATAGTATAGTAAGGCGTTTTTTTTTGCGCCAAAATTCATGATGATTTTTTTTCAAAGAAAACCTTTCTGGAGTGTTTTTCACACCCTCCTTTACATTATTTCATCATATGGCACGTTTTTACAACATGTTTGAAAAATCGCAATTTTTTTTCGACATAGTATAGTAAGGCGTTTTTTTTGCGCCAAAATTCATGATGACTTTTTTGTCAATGAAAACCTTTCTGGAGTGTTTTTCACGGCCTCCTTTACATTATTTCATCATATGGCACGTTTTTACAACATGTTTGAAAAATCGCATTTTTTTTCGACATAGTATAGTAAGGCGTTTTTTTTGCGCCAAAATTCATGATGATTTCTTTTTCAAAGAAAACCTTTCTGGAGTGTTTTTCACACCCTCCTTTACATTATTTCATCATATGGCACGTTTTTACAACATGTTTGAAAAATCGCAATTTTTTTTCGACATAGTATAGTAAGGCGTTTTTTTTGCGCCAAAATTCATGATGATTTTTTTTCAAAGAAAACCTTTCTGGAGTGTTTTTCACGGCCTCCTTTACATTATTTCATCATATGGCACGTTTTTACAACATGTTTGAAAAATCAAATTTTTTTTCGACATAGTATAGTAAGGCGTTTTTTTTTGCGCCAAAATTCATGATGACTTTTTTGTCAATGAAAACCTTTCTGGAGTGTTTTTCACACCCTCCTTTACATTATTTCATCATATGGCACGTTTTTACAACATGTTTGAAAAATCGCATTTTTTTTCGACATAGTATAGTAAGGCGTTTTTTTTGCGCCAAAATTCATGATGACTTTTTTTTCAATGAAAACCTTTCTGGAGTGTTTTTCACGCCCTCCTTTACATTATTTCATCATATGGCACGTTTTTACAACATGTTTGAAAAATCGCATTTTTTTTCGACATAGTATAGTAAGGCGTTTTTTTTGCGCCAAAATTCATGATGACTTTTTTTTCAATGAAAACCTTTCTGGAGTGTTTTTCACACCCTCCTTTACATTATTTCATCATATGGCACGTTTTTACAACATGTTTGAAAAATCGCATTTTTTTTCGACATAGTATAGTAAGGCGTTTTTTTTGCGCCAAAATTCATGATGATTTTTTTTCAAAGAAAACCTTTCTGGAGTGTTTTTCACGCCCTCCTTTACATTATTTCATCATATGGCACGTTTTTACAACATGTTTGAAAAATCGCATTTTTTTTCGACATAGTATAGTAAGGCGTTTTTTTTGCGCCAAAATTCATGATGACTTTTTTGTCAATGAAAACCTTTCTGGAGTGTTTTTCACAGCCTCCTTTACATTATTTCATCATATGGCACGTTTTTACAACATGTTTGAAAAATCGCATTTTTTTTCGACATAGTATAGTAAGGCGTTTTTTTTGCGCCAAAATTCATGATGATTTTTTTTCAAAGAAAACCTTTCTGGAGTGTTTTTCACGCCCTCCTTTACATTATTTCATCATATGGCACGTTTTTTACAACATGTTTGAAAAATCGCAATTTTTTTTCGACATAGTATAGTAAGGCGTTTTTTTTGCGCCAAAATTCATGATGACTTTTTTGTCAATGAAAACCTTTCTGGAGTGTTTTTCACGGCCTCCTTTACATTATTTCATCATATGGCACGTTTTTACAACATGTTTGAAAAATCAAATTTTTTTTCGACATAGTATAGTAAGGCGTTTTTTTTGCGCCAAAATTCATGATGATTTCTTTTTCAAAGAAAACCTTTCTGGAGTGTTTTTCACACCCTCCTTTACATTATTTCATCATATGGCACGTTTTTTACAACATGTTTGAAAAATCGCAATTTTTTTTCGACATAGTATAGTAAGGCGTTTTTTTTGCGCCAAAATTCATGATGACTTTTTTGTCAATGAAAACCTTTCTGGAGTGTTTTTCACGGCCTCCTTTACATTATTTCATCATATGGCACGTTTTTACAACATGTTTGAAAAATCGCATTTTTTTTCGACATAGTATAGTAAGGCGTTTTTTTTGCGCCAAAATTCATGATGATTTCTTTTTCAAAGAAAACCTTTCTGGAGTGTTTTTCACACCCTCCTTTACATTATTTCATCATATGGCACGTTTTTACAACATGTTTGAAAAATCAAATTTTTTTTCGACATAGTATAGTAAGGCGTTTTTTTTGCGCCAAAATTCATGATGACTTTTTTGTCAATGAAAACCTTTCTGGAGTGTTTTTCACGCCCTCCTTTACATTATTTCATCATATGGCACGTTTTTACAACATGTTTGAAAAATCGCATTTTTTTTCGACATAGTATAGTAAGGCGTTTTTTTTGCGCCAAAATTCATGATGATTTTTTTTCAAAGAAAACCTTTCTGGAGTGTTTTTCACGGCCTCCTTTACATTATTTCATCATATGGCACGTTTTTACAACATGTTTGAAAAATCGCATTTTTTTTCGACATAGTATAGTAAGGCGTTTTTTTTGCGCCAAAATTCATGATGACTTTTTTGTCAATGAAAACCTTTCTGGAGTGTTTTTCACGGCCTCCTTTACATTATTTCATCATATGGCACGTTTTTACAACATGTTTGAAAAATCCAATTTTTTTTCGACATAGTATAGTAAGGCGTTTTTTTTGCGCCAAAATTCATGATGACTTTTTTGTCAATGAAAACCTTTCTGGAGTGTTTTTCACACCCTCCTTTACATTATTTCATCATATGGCACGTTTTTACAACATGTTTGAAAAATCGCATTTTTTTTCGACATAGTATAGTAAGGCGTTTTTTTTGCGCCAAAATTCATGATGATTTCTTTTTCAAAGAAAACCTTTCTGCAGTGTTTTTCACACCCTCCTTTACATTATTTCATCATATGGCACGTTTTTACAACATGTTTGAAAAATCACATTTTTTTTCGACATAGTATAGTAAGGCGTTTTTTTTGCGCCAAAATTCATGATGACTTTTTTGTCAATGAAAACCTTTCTGGAGTGTTTTTCACACCCTCCTTTACATTATTTCATCATATGGCACGTTTTTACAACATGTTTGAAAAATCGCATTTTTTTTCGACATAGTATAGTAAGGCGTTTTTTTTGCGCCAAAATTCATGATGATTTCTTTTTCAAAGAAAACCTTTCTGGAGTGTTTTTCACGGCCTCCTTTACATTATTTCATCATATGGCACGTTTTTTCAACATGTTTGAAAAATCAAATTTTTTTTCGACATAGTATAGTAAGGCGTTTTTTTTGCGCCAAAATTCATGATGACTTTTTTGTCAATGAAAACCTTTCTGGAGTGTTTTTCACGGCCTCCTTTACATTATTTCATCATATGGCACGTTTTTACAACATGTTTGAAAAATCAAATTTTTTTTCGACATAGTATAGTAAGGCGTTTTTTTTGCGCCAAAATTCATGATGATTTTTTTTCAAAGAAAACCTTTCTGGAGTGTTTTTCACACCCTCCTTTACATTATTTCATCATATGGCACGTTTTTTCAACATGTTTGAAAAATCGCAATTTTTTTTCGACATAGTATAGTAAGGCGTTTTTTTTGCGCCAAAATTCATGATGACTTTTTTGTCAATGAAAACCTTTCTGGAGTGTTTTTCACGGCCTCCTTTACATTATTTCATCATATGGCACGTTTTTACAACATGTTTGAAAAATCGCATTTTTTTTCGACATAGTATAGTAAGGCGTTTTTTTTGCGCCAAAATTCATGATGATTTCTTTTTCAAAGAAAACCTTTCTGCAGTGTTTTTCACACCCTCCTTTACATTATTTCATCATATGGCACGTTTTTTCAACATGTTTGAAAAATCAAATTTTTTTTCGACATAGTATAGTAAGGCGTTTTTTTTGCGCCAAAATTCATGATGACTTTTTTGTCAATGAAAACCTTTCTGGAGTGTTTTTCACACCCTCCTTTACATTATTTCATCATATGGCACGTTTTTACAACATGTTTGAAAAATCGCATTTTTTTTCGACATAGTATAGTAAGGCGTTTTTTTTGCGCCAAAATTCATGATGATTTCTTTTTCAAAGAAAACCTTTCTGGAGTGTTTTTCACGGCCTCCTTTACATTATTTCATCATATGGCACGTTTTTTCAACATGTTTGAAAAATCAAATTTTTTTTCGACATAGTATAGTAAGGCGTTTTTTTTGCGCCAAAATTCATGATGACTTTTTTGTCAATGAAAACCTTTCTGGAGTGTTTTTCACGGCCTCCTTTACATTATTTCATCATATGGCACGTTTTTACAACATGTTTGAAAAATCAAATTTTTTTTCGACATAGTATAGTAAGGCGTTTTTTTTGCGCCAAAATTCATGATGATTTTTTTTCAAAGAAAACCTTTCTGGAGTGTTTTTCACACCCTCCTTTACATTATTTCATCATATGGCACGTTTTTACAACATGTTTGAAAAATCGCATTTTTTTTCGACATAGTATAGTAAGGCGTTTTTTTTGCGCCAAAATTCATGATGACTTTTTTGTCAATGAAAACCTTTCTGGAGTGTTTTTCACACCCTCCTTTACATTATTTCATCATATGGCACGTTTTTACAACATGTTTGAAAAATCGCATTTTTTTTCGACATAGTATAGTAAGGCGTTTTTTTTGCGCCAAAATTCATGATGATTTTTTTTCAAAGAAAACCTTTCTGGAGTGTTTTTCACACCCTCCTTTACATTATTTCATCATATGGCACGTTTTTACAACATGTTTGAAAAATCGCAATTTTTTTTCGACATAGTATAGTAAGGCGTTTTTTTTGCGCCAAAATTCATGATGACTTTTTTGTCAATGAAAACCTTTCTGGAGTGTTTTTCACGGCCTCCTTTACATTATTTCATCATATGGCACGTTTTTACAACATGTTTGAAAAATCAAATTTTTTTTCGACATAGTATAGTAAGGCGTTTTTTTTGCGCCAAAATTCATGATGATTTTTTTTCAAAGAAAACCTTTCTGGAGTGTTTTTCACACCCTCCTTTACATTATTTCATCATATGGCACGTTTTTACAACATGTTTGAAAAATCGCATTTTTTTTCGACATAGTATAGTAAGGCGTTTTTTTTGCGCCAAAATTCATGATGACTTTTTTGTCAATGAAAACCTTTCTGGAGTGTTTTTCACGGCCTCCTTTACATTATTTCATCATATGGCACGTTTTTACAACATGTTTGAAAAATCGCATTTTTTTTCGACATAGTATAGTAAGGCGTTTTTTTTGCGCCAAAATTCATGATGATTTTTTTTCAAAGAAAACCTTTCTGGAGTGTTTTTCACACCCTCCTTTACATTATTTCATCATATGGCACGTTTTTACAACATGTTTGAAAAATCGCATTTTTTTTCGACATAGTATAGTAAGGCGTTTTTTTTGCGCCAAAATTCATGATGATTTCTTTTTCAAAGAAAACCTTTCTGGAGTGTTTTTCACACCCTCCTTTACATTATTTCATCATATGGCACGTTTTTACAACATGTTTGAAAAATCGCATTTTTTTTCGACATAGTATAGTAAGGCGTTTTTTTTGCGCCAAAATTCATGATGACTTTTTTGTCAATGAAAACCTTTCTGGAGTGTTTTTCACGGCCTCCTTTACATTATTTCATCATATGGCACGTTTTTACAACATGTTTGAAAAATCGCAATTTTTTTCGACATAGTATAGTAAGGCGTTTTTTTTGCGCCAAAATTCATGATGATTTCTTTTTCAAAGAAAACCTTTCTGCAGTGTTTTTCACACCCTCCTTTACATTATTTCATCATATGGCACGTTTTTACAACATGTTTGAAAAATCGCATTTTTTTTCGACATAGTATAGTAAGGCGTTTTTTTTGCGCCAAAATTCATGATGACTTTTTTGTCAATGAAAACCTTTCTGGAGTGTTTTTCACGGCCTCCTTTACATTATTTCATCATATGGCACGTTTTTACAACATGTTTGAAAAATCAAATTTTTTTTCGACATAGTATAGTAAGGCGTTTTTTTTGCGCCAAAATTCATGATGATTTTTTTTCAAAGAAAACCTTTCTGCAGTGTTTTTCACACCCTCCTTTACATTATTTCATCATATGGCACGTTTTTACAACATGTTTGAAAAATCGCATTTTTTTTCGACATAGTATAGTAAGGCGTTTTTTTTGCGCCAAAATTCATGATGACTTTTTTGTCAATGAAAACCTTTCTGGAGTGTTTTTCACGGCCTCCTTTACATTATTTCATCATATGGCACGTTTTTACAACATGTTTGAAAAATCAAATTTTTTTTCGACATAGTATAGTAAGGCGTTTTTTTTGCGCCAAAATTCATGATGATTTCTTTTTCAAAGAAAACCTTTCTGGAGTGTTTTTCACACCCTCCTTTACATTATTTCATCATATGGCACGTTTTTACAACATGTTTGAAAAATCGCATTTTTTTTCGACATAGTATAGTAAGGCGTTTTTTTTGCGCCAAAATTCATGATGACTTTTTTGTCAATGAAAACCTTTCTGGAGTGTTTTTCACACCCTCCTTTACATTATTTCATCATATGGCACGTTTTTACAACATGTTTGAAAAATCAAATTTTTTTTCGACATAGTATAGTAAGGCGTTTTTTTTGCGCCAAAATTCATGATGATTTTTTTTCAAAGAAAACCTTTCTGGAGTGTTTTTCACACCCTCCTTTACATTATTTCATCATATGGCACGTTTTTACAACATGTTTGAAAAATCAAATTTTTTTTCGACATAGTATAGTAAGGCGTTTTTTTTGCGCCAAAATTCATGATGACTTTTTTGTCAATGAAAACCTTTCTGGAGTGTTTTTCACACCCTCCTTTACATTATTTCATCATATGGCACGTTTTTACAACATGTTTGAAAAATCGCATTTTTTTTCGACATAGTATAGTAAGGCGTTTTTTTTGCGCCAAAATTCATGATGATTTTTTTTCAAAGAAAACCTTTCTGCAGTGTTTTTCACACCCTCCTTTACATTATTTCATCATATGGCACGTTTTTACAACATGTTTGAAAAATCGCAATTTTTTTTCGACATAGTATAGTAAGGCGTTTTTTTTGCGCCAAAATTCATGATGACTTTTTTGTCAATGAAAACCTTTCTGGAGTGTTTTTCACGGCCTCCTTTACATTATTTCATCATATGGCACGTTTTTACAACATGTTTGAAAAATCGCATTTTTTTTCGACATAGTATAGTAAGGCGTTTTTTTTGCGCCAAAATTCATGATGATTTTTTTTCAAAGAAAACCTTTCTGGAGTGTTTTTCACGGCCTCCTTTACATTATTTCATCATATGGCACGTTTTTACAACATGTTTGAAAAATCACATTTTTTTTCGACATAGTATAGTAAGGCGTTTTTTTTGCGCCAAAATTCATGATGACTTTTTTGTCAATGAAAACCTTTCTGGAGTGTTTTTCACGGCCTCCTTTACATTATTTCATCATATGGCACGTTTTTACAACATGTTTGAAAAATCAAATTTTTTTTCGACATAGTATAGTAAGGCGTTTTTTTTGCGCCAAAATTCATGATGATTTCTTTTTCAAAGAAAACCTTTCTGCAGTGTTTTTCACACCCTCCTTTACATTATTTCATCATATGGCACGTTTTTTCAACATGTTTGAAAAATCGCAATTTTTTTTCGACATAGTATAGTAAGGCGTTTTTTTTGCGCCAAAATTCATGATGACTTTTTTGTCAATGAAAACCTTTCTGGAGTGTTTTTCACGGCCTCCTTTACATTATTTCATCATATGGCACGTTTTTACAACATGTTTGAAAAATCAAATTTTTTTTCGACATAGTATAGTAAGGCGTTTTTTTTGCGCCAAAATTCATGATGATTTCTTTTTCAAAGAAAACCTTTCTGCAGTGTTTTTCACACCCTCCTTTACATTATTTCATCATATGGCACGTTTTTTCAACATGTTTGAAAAATCGCATTTTTTTTCGACATAGTATAGTAAGGCGTTTTTTTTTGCGCCAAAATTCATGATGACTTTTTTGTCAATGAAAACCTTTCTGGAGTGTTTTTCACGGCCTCCTTTACATTATTTCATCATATGGCACGTTTTTACAACATGTTTGAAAAATCAAATTTTTTTTCGACATAGTATAGTAAGGCGTTTTTTTTGCGCCAAAATTCATGATGATTTTTTTTCAAAGAAAACCTTTCTGCAGTGTTTTTCACACCCTCCTTTACATTATTTCATCATATGGCACGTTTTTACAACATGTTTGAAAAATCGCATTTTTTTTCGACATAGTATAGTAAGGCGTTTTTTTTGCGCCAAAATTCATGATGACTTTTTTGTCAATGAAAACCTTTCTGGAGTGTTTTTCACACCCTCCTTTACATTATTTCATCATATGGCACGTTTTTACAACATGTTTGAAAAATCAATTTTTTTTCGACATAGTATAGTAAGGCGTTTTTTTTGCGCCAAAATTCATGATGATTTTTTTGTCAATGAAAACCTTTCTGGAGTGTTTTTCACACCCTCCTTTACATTATTTCATCATATGGCACGTTTTTACAACATGTTTGAAAAATCCCATTTTTTTTCGACATAGTATAGTAAGGCGTTTTTTTTGCGCCAAAATTCATGATGACTTTTTTGTCAATGAAAACCTTTCTGGAGTGTTTTTCACACCCTCCTTTACATTATTTCATCATATGGCACGTTTTTACAACATGTTTGAAAAATCAAATTTTTTTTCGACATAGTATAGTAAGGCGTTTTTTTTGCGCCAAAATTCATGATGACTTTTTTGTCAATGAAAACCTTTCTGGAGTGTTTTTCACACCCTCCTTTACATTATTTCATCATATGGCACGTTTTTACAACATGTTTGAAAAATCAAATTTTTTTTCGACATAGTATAGTAAGGCGTTTTTTTTGCGCCAAAATTCATGATGATTTCTTTTTCAAAGAAAACCTTTCTGCAGTGTTTTTCACACCCTCCTTTACATTATTTCATCATATGGCACGTTTTTTCAACATGTTTGAAAAATCGCAATTTTTTTCGACATAGTATAGTAAGGCGTTTTTTTTGCGCCAAAATTCATGATGACTTTTTTGTCAATGAAAACCTTTCTGGAGTGTTTTTCACACCCTCCTTTACATTATTTCATCATATGGCACGTTTTTACAACATGTTTGAAAAATCAAATTTTTTTTCGACATAGTATAGTAAGGCGTTTTTTTTGCGCCAAAATTCATGATGACTTTTTTGTCAATGAAAACCTTTCTGGAGTGTTTTTCACACCCTCCTTTACATTATTTCATCATATGGCACGTTTTTACAACATGTTTGAAAAATCCCATTTTTTTTCGACATAGTATAGTAAGGCGTTTTTTTTGCGTCAAAATTCATGATGACTTTTTTGTCAATGAAAACCTTTCTGGAGTGTTTTTCACGGCCTCCTTTGCATTATTTCATCATATGGCACGTTTTTACAACATGTTTGAAAAATCAAATTTTTTTTCGACATAGTATAGTAAGGCGTTTTTTTTGCGCCAAAATTCATGATGACTTTTTTGTCAATGAAAACCTTTCTGGAGTGTTTTTCATGGCCCCCTTTACATTATTTCATCATATGGCACGTTTTTACAACATGTTTGAAAAATCGCATTTTTTTTCGACATAGTATAGTAAGGCGTTTTTTTTGCGCCAAAATTCATGATGACTTTTTTGTCAATGAAAACCTTTCTGGAGTGTTTTTCACACCCTCCTTTACATTATTTCATCATATGGCACGTTTTTACAACATGTTTGAAAAATCGCATTTTTTTTCGACATAGTATAGTAAGGCGTTTTTTTTGCGCCAAAATTCATGATGACTTTTTTGTCAATGAAAACCTTTCTGGAGTGTTTTTCACACCCTCCTTTACATTATTTCATCATATGGCACGTTTTTACAACATGTTTGAAAAATCAAATTTTTTTTCGACATAGTATAGTAAGGCGTTTTTTTTGCGCCAAAATTCATGATGACTTTTTTGTCAATGAAAACCTTTCTGGAGTGTTTTTCACACCCTCCTTTACATTATTTCATCATATGGCACGTTTTTACAACATGTTTGAAAAATCCAATTTTTTTTCGACATAGTATAGTAAGGCGTTTTTTTTGCGCCAAAATTCATGATGATTTTTTTTCAAAGAAAACCTTTCTGGAGTGTTTTTCACACCCTCCTTTACATTATTTCATCATATGGCACGTTTTTACAACATGTTTGAAAAATCGCATTTTTTTTCGACATAGTATAGTAAGGCGTTTTTTTTGCGCCAAAATTCATGATGATTTTTTTTCAAAGAAAACCTTTCTGGAGTGTTTTTCACGGCCTCCTTTACATTATTTCATCATATGGCACGTTTTTACAACATGTTTGAAAAATCGCATTTTTTTTCGACATAGTATAGTAAGGCGTTTTTTTTTGCGCCAAAATTCATGATGATTTTTTTTCAAAGAAAACCTTTCTGGAGTGTTTTTCACGGCCTCCTTTACATTATTTCATCATATGGCACGTTTTTACAACATGTTTGAAAAATCCCATTTTTTTTCGACATAGTATAGTAAGGCGTTTTTTTTTGCGCCAAAATTCATGATGATTTTTTTTCAAAGAAAACCTTTCTGGAGTGTTTTTCACGGCCTCCTTTACATTATTTCATCATATGGCACGTTTTTACAACATGTTTGAAAAATCCCATTTTTTTTCGACATAGTATAGTAAGGCGTTTTTTTTGCGCCAAAATTCATGATGATTTTTTTTTCAAAGAAAACCTTTCTGGAGTGTTTTTCACACCCTCCTTTACATTATTTCATCATATGGCACGTTTTTACAACATGTTTGAAAAATCCCATTTTTTTTCGACATAGTATAGTAAGGCGTTTTTTTTGCGCCAAAATTCATGATGACTTTTTTGTCAATGAAAACCTTTCTGGAGTGTTTTTCACACCCTCCTTTACATTATTTCATCATATGGCACGTTTTTACAACATGTTTGAAAAATCGCATTTTTTTTCGACATAGTATAGTAAGGCGTTTTTTTTGCGCCAAAATTCATGATGACTTTTTTGTCAATGAAAACCT
>CM049567.1:39552319-39823762 GCA_027123335.1 Amphiprion clarkii
GGGGGGGGGGGGGGGGGGGGGGGGGGGGGGGGGGGGGGGGGGGGGGGGGGGGGGGGGGGGGGGGGGGGGGGGGGGGGGGGGGGGGGGGGGGGGGGGGGGGGGGGGGGGGGGGGGGGGGGGGGGGGGGGGGGGGGGGGGGGGGGGGGGGGGGGGGGGGGGGGGGGGGGGTGGGGGGGGGGGGGGGGGGGGGGGGGGGGGGGGGGGGGGGGGGGGGGGGGGGGGGGGGGGGGGGGGGGGGGGGGGGGGGGGGGGGGGGGGGGGGGGGGGGGGGGGGGGGGGGGGGGGGGGGGGGGGGGGGGGGGGGGGGGGGGGGGGGGGGGGGGGGGGGGGGGGGGGGGGGGGGGGGGGGGGGGGGGGGGGGGGGGGGGGGGGGGGGGGGGGGGGGGGGGGGGGGGGGGGGGGTGGGGGGGGGGGGGGGGGGGGGGGGGGGGGGGGGGGGGGGGGGGGGGGGGGGGGGGGGGGGGGGGGGGGGGGGGGGGGGGGGGGGGGGGGGGGGGGGGGGGGGGGGGGGGGGGGGGGGGGGGGGGGGGGGGGGGGGGGGGGGGGGGGGGGGGGGGGGGGGGGGGGGGGGGGGGGGGGGGGGGGGGGGGGGGGGGGGGGGGGGGGGGGGGGGGGGGGGGGGGGGGGGGGGGGGGGGGGGGGGGGGGGGGGGGGGGGGGGGGGGGGGGGGGGGGGGGGGGGGGGGGGGGGGGGGGGGGGGGGGGGGGGGGGGGGGGGGGGGGGGGGGGGGGGGGGGGGGGGGGGGGGGGGGGGGGGGGGGGGGGGGGGGGGGGGGGGGGGGGGGGGGGGGGGGGGGGGGGGGGGGGGGGGGGGGGGGGGGGGGGGGGGGGGGGGGGGGGGGGGGGTGGGGGGGGGGGGGGGGGGGGGGGGGGGGGGGGGGGGGGGGGGGGGGGGGGGGGGGGGGGGGGGGGGGGGGGGGGGGGGGGGGGGGGGGGGGGGGGGGGGGGGGGGGGGGGGGGGGGGGGGGGGGGGGGGGGGGGGGGGGGGGGGGGGGGGGGGGGGGGGGGGGGGGGGGGGGGGGGGGGGGGGGGGGGGGGGGGGGGGGGGGGGGGGGGGGGGGGGGGGGGGGGGGGGGGGGGGGGGGGGGGGGGGGGGGGGGGGGGGGGGGGGGGGGGGGGGGGGGGGGGGGGGGGGGGGGGGGGGGGGGGGGGGGGGGGGGGGGGGGGGGGGGGGGGGGGGGGGGGGGGGGGGGGGGGGGGGGGGGGGGGGGGGGGGGGGGGGGGGGGGGGGGGGGGGGGGGGGGGGGGGGGGGGGGGGGGGGGGGGGGGGGGGGGGGGGGGGGGGGGGGGGGGGGGGGGGGGGGGGGGGGGGGGGGGGGGGGGGGGGGGGGGGGGGGGGGGGGGGGGGGGGGGGGGGGGGGGGGGGGGGGGGGGTGGGGGGGGGGGGGGGGGGGGGGGGGGGGGGGGGGGGGGGGGGGGGGGGGGGGGGGGGGGGGGGGGGGGGGGGGGGGGGGGGGGGGGGGGGGGGGGGGGGGGGGGGGGGGGGGGGGGGGGGGGGGGGGGGGGGGGGGGGGGGGGGGGGGGGGGGGGGGGGGGGGGGGGGGGGGGGGGGGGGGGGGGGGGGGGGGGGGGGGGGGGGGGGGGGGGGGGGGGGGGGGGGGGGGGGGGGGGGGGGGGGGGGGGGGGGGGGGGGGGGGGGGGGGGGGGGGGGGGGGGGGGGGGGGGGGGGGGGGGGGGGGGGGGGGGGGGGGGGGGGGGGGGGGGGGGGGGGGGGGGTGGGGGGGGGGGGGGGGGGGGGGGGGGGGGGGGGGGGGGGGGGGGGGGGGGGGGGGGGGGGGGGGGGGGGGGGGGGGGGGGGGGGGGGGGGGGGGGGGGGGGGGGGGGGGGGGGGGGGGGGGGGGGGGGTGGGGGGGGGGGGGGGGGGGGGGGGGGGGGGGGGGGGGGGGGGGGGGGGGGGGGGGGGGGGGGGGGGGGGGGGGGGGGGGGGGGGGGGGGGGGGGGGTGGGGGGGGGGGGGGGGGGGGGGGGGGGGGGGGGGGGGGGGGGGGGGGGGGGGGGGGGGGGGGGGGGGGGGGGGGGGGGGGGGGGGGGGGGGGGGGGGGGGGGGGGGGGGGGGGGGGGGGGGGGGGGGGGGGGGGGGGGGGGGGGGGTGGGGGGGGGGGGGGGGGGGGGGGGGGGGGGGGGGGGGGGGGGGGGGGGGGGGGGGGGGGGGGGGGGGGGGGGGGGGGGGGGGGGGGGGGGGGGGGGGGGGGGGGGGGGGGGGGGGGGGGGGGGGGGGGGGGTGGGGGGGGGGGGGGGGGGGGGGGGGGGGGGGGGGGGGGGGGGGGGGGGGGGGGGGGGGGGGGGGGGGGGGGGGGGGGGGGGGGGGGGGGGGGGGGGGGGGGGGGGGGGGGGGGGGGGGGGGGGGGGGGGGGGGGGGGGGGGGGGGGGGGGGGGGGGGGGGGGGGGGGGGGGGGGGGGGGGGGGGGGGGGGGGGGGGGGGGGGGGGGGGGGGGGGGGGGGGGGGGGGGGGGGGGGGGGGGGGGGGGGGGGGGGTGGGGGGGGGGGGGGGGGGGGGGGGGGGGGGGGGGGGGGGGGGGGGGGGGGGGGGGGGGGGGGGGGGGGGGGGGGGGGGGGGGGGGGGGGGGGGGGGGGGGGGGGGGGGGGGGGGGGGGGGGGGGGGGGGGGGGGGGGGGGGGGGGGGGGGGGGGGGGGGGGGGGGGGGGGGGGGGGGGGGGGGGGGGGGGGGGGGGGGGGGGGGGGGGGGGGGGGGGGGGGGGGGGGGGGGGGGGGGGGGGGGGGGGGGGGGGGGGGGGGGGGGGGGGGGGGGGGGGGGGGGGGGGGGGGGGGGGGGGGGGGGGGGGGGGGGGGGGGGGGGGGGGGGGGGGGGGGGGGGGGGGGGGGGGGGGGGGGGGGGGGGGGGGGGGGGGGGGGGGGGGGGTGGGGGGGGGGGGGGGGGGGGGGGGGGGGGGGGGGGGGGGGGGGGGGGGGGGGGGGGGGGGGGGGGGGGGGGGGGGGGGGGGGGGGGGGGGGGGGGGGGGGGGGGGGGGGGGGGGGGGGGGGGGGGGGGGGGGGGGGGGGGGGGGGGGGGGGGGGGGGGGGGGGGGGGGGGGGGGGGGGGGGGGGGGGTGGTGTAAAGGTATCAAAAAATTGCAGAATAAATAGTTATTGCCACGTTGAAATTCAGTATCTGAGGTTTAAAAATTTGCAAAGAAAAAAATTTTCTGATGAGGGATTCTCAAGAAAATTGATTTTAAATCTATGGCTATTTTTGCAAAAATTACATGATTTTTACTTGCTTGCCAAGGCATACTTTTGCAAGTTTTCAACTAGATGTGGCATTCAAAGCATGAAACAGATGTTTTGAGGTTTACAAATTGTAAATATTTCAAAGTAATATTACAAAAGTGAATGGTATAGATAGTAAACAATGTTGGTGAGTGCACACAGCCTTGCTGAGGTACAGTGTTAATAGCAAGCATGATGCACATTTTCTTATTCCTTAAACAGAAACTATGTGATCATTGCACACAAATATTTCTGACACAAGTTTCATGAATATTTCTACTAAGAATTGTATAAAACACTGACTTAAAATCAAGAAACAGGGCCAATGTGCATAGTTTCCAGGTAAATTTTGGTGATCATGTACATAATTCATCAAAGTAAGAGATGTATCCTTATCATCCTATCTCAGCAGTTTTGGTGTGCACACGTATTATTGTTAGTTCCATAGTACTGAAAGTTTCATAAGAAGAAAGCCCATGTGGTCCATTTACTTTTCATACATTAATCTGTTGAAACACTAGTCAGCCCACACATCTTAAGTCCTCGACATTTGCATCTCGAGGTACATGCTGATATTGGTGTAACACAGTAGTTGGCAAGTTAGCATTTCTATTAGCTTCATTAAATCAAATGTTATGGTAGAAATGTATTCAAACTTTTGAAAGATGACCTGAAAGAGGCAATGGGTTGCACCCTTCCTTTTCTCTGTTATATGCCAAACTTAATATCTGTTTTGCAGTGTGCAACATGTTAGAGGCCTTAATTAGCTCTTTTTCACAAGCAATTTATTCTTTTTGTTGAAGTTGAGACAAATAGATCGTGACTGATATTACACAACCTGAGTTAGACTAAGAATGCCGCCAGCAAAAACTCATGATATCAATCGATCTTTGGTTTGCCTTGTCTGCTTTAAGAAAGGCTCATCCATGGTGCCTATCACAGGAATTGTTCTCATGAGAGTACACAAATTCTTCATGGAAGATTTTGATCCAACTGATCAAAAGTTGCCCAATGGTATCTGTACGCGCTGCAGAAACAGCCTCTTGGAATTAGACAAGGGAAAGCCTGCTGCTCTGGAAGATCCAGTTGACTTTACAACATTGAACTTGATGCATTCTTTGTTGTGCATGTCCCCATTTCCTCAAACGCCAGAAGTCTTCAAAGAAAGGACTGGGAAATAAGTCGGAATAGGCTTCAGACACAGTGCACTCAGACTTGTCAATCTCTGAGTCATGAGCAACAAGCATTTGGACAGTTAACTGTTAAATGTTGCAATTTCTTGTACTCAATGATTTGTTGTTTTTGTTTTCTTTTAATCTTGTTTATTTATGTCTTTTTTTAGAATTACATAGATATATTTTAGAAAAACAAAACGAAATTTTTATTTTTTTTAAAAAACCTGTCTGTGATTGGTACCTTGACGCGGTAGATAGGCATAAGGAGGTATTTAGGTCTCTGAACTAAATCCAATCAAAACAGTTATTAATTTTTACTCCCAGCAACCCTTAAATGTCACATTAGTATAAGATCTGCAATAGCGCACCTTGGTGAGCATCTCAAAATCAGATCATTTTCCCAAAAGTTAATGTAATTTTTAAATTACGTATTTTTGAGAATCCCTCATCAGAAAAATTTTTTCTTGACAGTTTTGTAAACCTCAGGTACTGGATTTTAACGTGGCACTAACCATTTATTCTGCAAATTTTTAATACTTTTATGCCACTTCGCAAGACCTGTGTTGGAGATGTGTTCCAGTGGTTGGTGGATGTGTGGGGAGATAGAGAGGGACCTTTGAATTGTTCACAAAGGAAAACAGGGAACCCATTGGTAGTTTTAGTTTAGGGTGCTACTGCGGTGTGTTTTTGGGTTTTAAGAGGTGAACAGGAAGAGGTTTTTTTTTCGTATTGATTATCTTTTACGTTGTTCCTGGTTGGAATGACCATCAATGTCAACATGAAGTTCACTTTTAGTTCTGTTTATTTATTTTTATTTTATTAACACCCATTTGCTTTTAACCCCCTCACATGTTGTGTTGTTGTAAACTTACTCTTTCAAATAAATTCTCGTCTAACCCTCTGGAAACCAGCATTTGAACTGTTTTTGTGTTGCTCCTCACCTACTGACAGCTGTGGACTAAAGGCTATACTGTGACGTTTTTAGAGCGACATGCTATACTATGATGTTTGTTGGGCGACATGCTATACTATAGGCTTTTTTAATTGACATATTACTGTGACTTTTTTTTGTTTTAGTTTTTTTTGTTTTTAGCAACATATAAGAATTCGAACAGTTTTAAAAGTTACTATACTTTTACTTGTGCAATGAAATTATTATTCTATGGCATTTTTTAGATGACATATTATACTCTGATGTTTTCTTGAATTACATACTATTTTGACAATATACCGCACTATGACATTTTTTGAACCACATATCATACATGACAATTTTAGGCAACATCCTATCATTTTGCGCTTTTTGAACCACATAATAATCTATGTTTTGTTTTTTTCTTGCCAACATTCTGTACTATGAACTACAGGCCATACTATGTTATTCTTGCGTATACTATACTTTGACATTTTCTGAACTACATCCTATACTATGGCGTTATACAAAGAGTGCTTTGGTTACATGTTGATTTATAATCTAGATTTTTTTTCTGTTTTGTTTTTTGACGGGATTACCACAGACCTGACCGTGAACACCATTGACACCCACCTGAGGGAGACGCTGTCTAAGATCTCAAGGCTGCTTGGTCGTGGTCTTTCTGGCACGTACTCTTCCAAGATGAGCTGGGAAGTTTAACACTGATGGAATGACACCAGGTCTAAGCCGACAAACTTCCACTTCCTCCTCAACCCATAGTCTCTGGGAAACCTACATGGAGTAAGAAAAGTAGACAGAGAAGTAATTAAGTCTGTACACAACATATTAAAAAGAAATCACGCTAATACATTAAGTACAAATATACTGGAGACCAGAGCTATTTAATTTGATAAGTATAACGTTGTTTAGTAACATTTCAATTATTTGAGAGCAGTCCTAAAGAACTGCCTGTAATCCCAATCATAAAATGGGTTTGGAGGAAGAACATAGATGGTAATCTGGATATATATGAGTTAGGCTTTATAACTACTATTGGTAGTATTGGTGGTAGTAACAGCAATGTGACTACTACTTGTAGTAGTACAGTAACTGCTGCTGATACTGGCACTGCTACTACAACTTGTCATACTATTACAAATGCTGATACTACTTCTACGACTCTAACAGCTGTTTATACTACTACTGCTGCTTGTACTTTTAGTATTACTACTACTGCTTGTACAACTATACTACAGCTACTATTAATCATCTGGTATTTGCTTGTCAAGCTGCTAGCTCGCCTTAGCGTTTTGCTAGTGGCTAACTAGTTAGCTCTCATAGACTGGAAGCTCTCAACAAGATTTCATAATGAAGAAAGAGCCAGAAACTATTCTTACCTATGAAAAGTCATTCCAAGTTTCCTTGTCTCAATCGTACGACATAGTGTGTAACTGTATGCAGCACAGTGAGCCGGCATACTTGTTTACGTTTTCACACCGTCTTCATCAACGGAATGCACTGAAACTTTGCCCCCACTAGTTTAGCCTCGCAGTAGCACGCAGCTCAAAGGGGCGTGTCCTATCTACTCATTCATATCTATGAGAACAACGGTGGCTGCACATAAGGACGCCTGACGTTGATTAGCTGCGTAAATACCATTATATACAGTCTATGGTAAATACGTATGTGAATCGCATCATTGGCTGCAGCAGCCAGTCACCGGTCACTCACTGACTCACACTGAAAAATAGCACAGAATGAATTGTTACGTGTTTATTTTATTTACAATTTAGGTTGGATTTTTTTTATTATGCGCAGTGCAGATTTTCTGTGCGCGGAGACCGTGTCAGCGGTGCGCAATTGCGCACGCACGCAGCTAATTAGAGTGAATGATGACCATGGATAAAATCAACCACCACAGAGAGCAGAGACAGTTTGTGTTTGTTTTTTTTACATTTTATCCGTGGTCACCATTCACTATAATTAGCTGCAACGCTGTTTTCTGCTGAAACTCCAGGATTATTTTGTGAACTGATGATTTTCACCCATCCTCATATCAGCATACAGGTGAGTACATATTGAGTGGATTATTCTTGAAAAGTGGAATATCGCTTTAACAAGTCAAAGCTGAAGACCATCAGTGGTGGACAAAGTACTCAACCCCAGTACTTGAGTCAAAGTATAGATACTCATGGTCAAATATTACTCAACTACAAGTGAAAGTTGCTCAGTCAAAATTTTACTTGAGTTAAAGTACTAGAGTTCTTGCTTTAAAAAATACTTAAGTATTCAAAAGTACAAAGTACATTTTGTAATATCAATACATGCTGTATTGTTTTCACGATGCATTTAGAGAACCTTGTAACTCTGGAAGCACCTGATGATGCACTGACCTGCTTGTAGAACCACTCTGCTACATAAAGCCTACAGAAACATCTACAAAAACTTCAGCATAGAAACAGTCAAGAACAAAACGGACAGCTGTTGTCAATTTCTGATGTAAATGTAATAAAATCACATCCTAAAATTAGATTGAAGCCAACTCTAAGGAGTTCTCCAAGTCTATTAAATAACTGAGATGTCTTTCTGTCTTCAGGAGCAGTATATACATGAATGATGTGGTATTTTTCACCCCAATAAAAACAATCCAACTTTAAAAGCTACCTGGAATAATGAATAATTATAATAACATCTTGAGAATTCATTTTGTCTTTCTCCTGCTGTCACTATTACTGCTTCTTGTTTGAATAACAGAGGGAGAGCTTGCTTGCTCTTGTTCCAGAGTGCACCTGGATGATGTATTTCCACTTTTACATCAGTCCCATCTGAGAGGAGCTACTGTGATCGTTTTCCTTTTGTGAGGAACACAGCATGTGACCAACTGCATTTTAGAAAAGAAAAAACAGCAACAGCTGACTTCAAAGCTTAGTCGAAAAGTAACAACAACCTTCCTAGAAATGTAGTGGAGTCAAAAGTACAATATTTGTCTTTGAAATGTAGTGGAGTGAAAGTCAGAAGTTTCCAAAAAAAAACAAATACTCAAGTAAAGTACAGATACTCACAAAATGTACTTAAGTACAGTATTCAAGTAAATGTACTTCACTGCTGTCCATCACTGAAGACCATACAATATAAACAACACTTGTACAATATAATGTGATCAATACAACAGCCATGACTTCTACCTTTACAAATATAATAATGTTCAGTTTTGATTGACACTTTCAGAGAAGATATGAACTTCATTACTGATGTTATAATTTGCAGTGGTGTTGAAGTGGACTGCATTATATTCAAAGTTTATGTCGCTACATTTACATGCATGAGAGGCAGAATGATGTTTCTAATCTTCTGCTTCCATAATAATCTATGTTTGCCGCCTACTTACTTTGAAATGGCGCAGTAAATCCTCAGCTGTTCCATGTCCCATCAACTGCGACCCTGAATATCTTGACTGGACGTGATCTTCGCACCAACAGCGGATATGCAGATCCAGTTGTTCTGTTTTCATGGTCTGGTTGAGGCTCATCAAACATTAAAACAAACGCGTCCTTGTTAGCATCCAGCTGCTCTGAAATGTACGGGGTTAATCCAGACCTGCTGATGGAGGCCGTCTGGTCGGAACCGCATGCAAACGAGTGGACAGAGTCTGGGAACACATCACGGAATAAGCCTCCAACTCCCTCATTGACTGGTATGATTGGTGTTTTATCACGGAGTTCAGAGACCCAGTACCTGCGCTTTCAGTGCAGGCGTCCACCCGAACATAGTCCGGAGATGCGGTGCTGCGGTCCCGGTTGTTGCTATCGGGGCTGGAGGTGGAGACCAGAGTAGAACAGAACTGGGAAACATCTGGCGTTTGTTGGCAGCTGGACTTTGAGGCTTTGTGTTTGTGTGACTCCACGGCCTTGACTCCCATCGAGCCTCGTACACACTGCCTGGTACCGCTTTCAGCCGTGGACATACATCTTGATTGGACAAACAACTTCCGTTGAATTTACACTTTCCCGTGTGGTCCAAAGTTGCTACACGAACGATGTGCGTCTGCTTTTAGAGTCCCGGCTGCAACCACATCACTGTTTTGTTGGTTCCGCTATTGTGATTGTAAGATGTTACCACGAGAGTCATTCTGTAAATTATTTAAATGAATAAATGTTACCATTTATTTTGAGATTTGAGACTAATTACAATCATAAAATCATACTTATCACGTGTCAATATTTTAAGACGTTTGAAAGATTGATTTAAGACATTTTAATGCCAATTAAGGCCTTGTTTTTAGATTCATGAATTCAATGCCTTTTAAGACTTTTTAAGGGTCCGCGGGAACCCTGACTTCCTCATCTTAGAGAAGAACTGGATCACTGTCCAATATTTGAATGATGTGTTTGTGTTCTATAACCAATCACATTTCACCATACGGTATAAAAGGTTCTGTTCATATCAGACTTTGTCCTTTTCTGGGAGGCTGTTCCAGACAGAAAAGGTCCTTGATCAAGATTCTTTTGAGACACTGATGGTAGAAAATAAACAGCTTAATTGGAAAGTAGTAGTTTGTTTTCTATCTCAAAAAACGAACCTGCTCAACAGACACAAGTGTCAAAAAGCATTTATACAGAGCAACTAACTTTCCACTGTCAAATAATAAAAACAAGGGTTTTCTTGCAGTGAGAACTGTTTTACACCATCCAAAGAGGTTTGAGAGGCACCAAAGGAAAATAATAACAGTACTTAGTATGAAATCCGTTTTCACATTTTGGGTTCCAATTACTCAAGCATTATTGATGTGTCTGTTACTGAATAGTGAGAAAAAACAGAAAAACACTCAGATTTTTGTCAGATGAGTTCACTCTACAGCAGGAGGACAGCAAGACACCTGTCCTGGGGACAGGATGACACAGGAAGACACTTGTCCCGGAGGACAGGAGGCGAGACAGACAGACACCTGTCCTGTGGGACGGGGGGAGGGAGAGAGAGACACCTGTCCTGGGGAACACTCGGGCTGGAAGACCTGGGCAGTCATTAGCTGTAACACATTAGATCTAATACAATAGCTGTAGTCCAGTAAATGACAGGCATTAGCTGTCATACGTTACTTTAATACATTAGCTGTTATACAATAGTTGTGGTACAATAATAATAATGATCATGGATTAGATTTATGTAGCGCTTTTCAAGGCACTCAAAGCGCTTCACAATGAATCCATTATTCATTCACTCACACATTCTCCCTCGGTGGTGGTAAACTACATTTGTAGCCACAGCTGCCCTGGGGCAGACTGACGGAAGCGTGGCTGCCAATCCGCGCCTACGGCCTCCAACCACCACCAACATTCACACTCCAGTGTGAGTAGCAGCGCTGGAGGCAAGGTGGGTAAAGTGTCTTGCCCAAGGACACAACAGCACATGACTAGGACAGAGCGGGAATCGAAACGCCGACCCTTTGATCATTGGACGACCCGCTCAACCACCTGAGCCACAGCCGCTCCACGATAGGTATAATACATTAGCGCAAATACATCACTAAAAATTGAGCTGTTGTACATTAGCTGTAGTACAATAGATGCAAACAAATGAACACTCGGACTGGAACACACAGGAGGAAAGAGAGAGAGAGACAGACACCTGTCCTGAGGGACAAGAGGAGACAGAGAGCGAGACAGACATCTGTCCGAGGGGACAGGAAGACAGAGAGACAGACAGACAGACACCTGTCCTGGGGGACAGGAAGGGAGACAGACAGAGAGAGACACCTGTCAAGGGGATCCAGAGGAGAGAGAGACACCAAACTATGACGTTTTTTCCACATTTTGGACGACATACTAAACTTCTAGAAAAGCACTCAGACAGCGCAGTACTCCGCTAAGGCTCCTGAGTTGACGTATCGTTTCCGATGGATGTAATCTTTCATAAAAAGTTACCTTGTTCTGAGCACAGGCGTGTGTTATGCATGTGCATGTTATTTCTGGATACCAAATCACATGTAAATTACTCTTATAAAGGTCTGTTGATCAGTTCACCACTTTTGGCAAGCCTTTGTTTTGCTACTGTTAAAATAAGCATTCCTTCCATGCTTTTATTTTGAAGGCGTATTTTTAATATACTGGGCTTTTATTTTGTCACCATTCCAGCGGCACAAGAAGTATTTATCTAAGAAGTGGTTTCTTGACATGACGAAGACGCTGCCAAAATGTCAGAAAATTCGAATAAAGGTGAAAGAAAACGGTTCCAGCTGCTGCTGTCTAGTAAAGGATGAGTCTAAACTTAGAAGCAGCTGGAATGGAGACAAGCTCTGATGGTGTTTACTGAAGAAAGGAGTGAAGGACAGAAAGGTGAATCTGTGTTCAAAATAAGGCTGACGGCTGAACGTAAATAAAGGCTTTGTGAACCATCAGGAGCTTCACCATTGTCTGGCTGGGTTTTGCTACATACATGACCTAAACATGTAGCGGGACTCAGAAACAGCCCACAGTTTAATCATTGGTTCCTTGTATCATTTCCAACTGATAAATCAGTCATTTTGTAGTAGGAGCAATCATGTGATCGTCAGCAGGTAACTGACACAGTGTTCACTTGTTGTCATGGTTACAGCGATGCCGTGCCAGCTGCTATATCTGGCAATGGGAAATCGTTAACAAAGCCGTGGATCCAGACTATAAGCCGCATCACTGTGAAAATTTAATGAGGTGGTCCTTGTGGCATTTCTGACTTCCCCTGAAAATTCCATCTAAATCTGTTTGTCTGTTTTTGAGTCATGTTTCACAGGGACAGACAGACGGACAGAAAGACAGACAACCATACGCCAACCATCACACAACTCCGCCGTTCCTTGGTGGAGTAATTAATCAACATATTATAAAGATTAGTTATGTTAAAAAGCAAATACTGGATTATCTGCATGAATATGACTGAAATATTATGATTATATTATGCAAAATCTGATACCAAACATTAGAAATCAACATATTGTAAAGACTAGGGATAATACAAAGACAACAACTTGAATATTTGCATGTACAATTAGAAACTTCATGATTTTTTATGGCAAATCTGATACCAAACATCAAAAAATCAACATATTCTAAAGATTGTGTACGATAGAAGAATAAAACAGCATTGACGGTGTCAATTTGTCATTTCACGGTGGAAAAATTGTCCTTTTTAAGCCGATTTATGGCCTCAGCATCATGTTCATGTGACATTTCTCTGGACTCAGCAGGTAAATTCCAGGCGACAGGTGCACGGCTCTATTTCAGGGCCTGTAATCCGTCTTTTGGATTCTTTTTTTTGTTGTTTTTGGAGAGCTTCCTGCAGGTCGCCATCTCTATGCCCAGCTGAGAAGAAAACCGTGGCGGATCCAGGAAAGGGTTTGATCAGTGAGTGTCGTCTTCGGTTTCCTGCCTCCTGGGATGATCGGTGATGATCACGCAGCTCCTCCAGGTTCATTTCTGCCTCGGCTACAAAAGACAAACCTCCATTTTCAAACACATCCAGCCAACAGGAGAAGTTTTAACAGAAAGTACGGCCTTTTGTGAAGTTAATAAAGCTCTGATGGGTCATGGAAACCCAACAAACCCAACGTGGTTCCAACACAATACAGGATATGGATAAAAAAAGGCAGCAGACTCCTGCAGCGCCGGCATTAAGCACACACAGGATTCTTATTTTCACTTTACAAAGCTTCATTTAGTCAGAAAAGGTCAGAAAAACCTCAAAACAACATGTATTATAAAGACGAGGGATGTTGCAAAGGAAAAAATTTGATTATCTGCATGAATACGACAAAATTTTATAATTTTTTATGCGAAATCTGACACCAAACATAAAAAAAAGCAATATATTATGAAGAGTAGGGATGTTACAAAAGCAACAACTTGATTATCTGCAAATGTCATGATTTTTTATACGAAATTTGTTATAAAACATTAAAAAATCTACATATTGTAAAGATTGGAATGCTACAAAAGGAAAAACTTCAGTATTTGCACAACTACGACAGAAATCATGATTGTTTTTACATCAAATCTGATACTAAACATAAAAAATCAACATATGACAGTGAGGGCTGATATAACAATAATCTAAAATAGTGCATTAAAGGGAATTACAGCAACTTTTTCACAGACTCAGAAGTAATTGGACAAACCAACATAATTATAAAGATGAGGATTATTTCTAATGCTCTGATTTTATTTCTGCCTTCAGTTCTGTCTTTAGTGAGTTAAAATCGCCCCAGACTGGTTGAGAACTCCATTAAAAACCTCTTTTGTAGGTCATTTTGAGTCACCATCCGTCGCTGTTGTGAGGCAGCGTTGAATCATTTTGCAGGTTTGACTGATAGCAGAAGGATTCGTCCTCCTGGAGCTTCTGCAGTAGAAACATCATCGATAAGATCCAGACTGAGTCCTCCAGGATGTGATCAGCAGCTCCTCCTGCATTCATCTCTTTAGTTCTCCTGGTTTCATCCGTCTGAAGACGCTGCTTTTAGAATCTTCTACATGTTGGACTTTCTGCAGGTGAAGCTTTCAGATGTATATGTGATACCGAGTTCAGACGTGTTGATTTTGTGTGTTTTTGTGGTCATTTCATTTTTTTGGTGATGTTTTTGCATCTTTTCGTCATAATTTCTGTCCATTTTGTGGTGATTTTTCATCTTCTTGTGCCATGCTTCAAAATCTTCAGTTTATTTTCACATGTGAGAAAGAAACACCTGAAATCAGGCCTTTTAAGAAACTTGCAACAGGAAATACTTGGCATTTTGCTTGATTTTGTGAAAATTTTTCCCCTTTCTTTGATTATTTTACATCACGTTGCGTTGGTTTTGTGTCCTTTTGTGGTCATTGTTGAATCTTTTTGTTGTAATTTTACATCTTTTGTGACGATTTTGCATCTTTATGTGTCGATTTCATGGGTTTATTGTGGTGATTTCTCCTCTTTTTGTGGTAATATGCATCTTTATGTGGTGATTTTGCATCTTTTTGTTGAAATTTTACATCCTTTTGTGGTGATTTTGCATCTTGTAGGGTCAATTTTGCATCTTTATGTGCATATTTTGTGTGTTTTTGAAGTACTTTCTTCTTTTTTGTGTTGGTTTTGTATCTGTTTGTGGTAATTTTGCCCCTTTTTGTGGTGATTTTGCACATTTTTCTTTGTGGTGACAGCCTTTTTGAGGTAACATTGCCTCTTTTGTGTTGATGCTGTGCATTTTTGTGGTAATTTCTGTCCTTTTAGTGGTAATTTTACATCTTTATGTGTTGATTTCACTTCTTTTGTGATGATTTTGCATCTTTATGTGTGTATTTTATGGGTTTTTGTGGTGATTTCTCCTCTTTTTGTGGTAATATTCTTCTTTATGTGGTGATTTTGCATCTTTTGTGGGGATTTGTCCTCTTTTTGAGGTGATTTCTGTCTGTTTGTGGTGATTTCTCATCTGTTTTGGTAATTTTACATCGTTTTACATTGGTTTTGTGTCCTTTTGTGGTAATTTTTGCATCTTTTTGTAGTAATTTTACATCTTTTTGTGGTGATTTTGCATCTTTTAGGGCTTATTTTGCATCTTTATGTGCTGACTTTGTGTGTTTTTGACGTACTTTCTCCTATGTGTGTTGGTTTTGCATCTTTATGTGGTAATTTCTGTCCTTTCTGTGGACATTTTACATGTTTATGTGTTGATTTACCTGTCTACTCAGCTGTGTGTTCAAGGTTGCCGTTCTCGTACAATCCTAAAGGAGGAACCAGTTTGCAGACAGCAGAGGTCGACTGCTTCATGAGAGCTGATCATCTCCACCACTTAAACTAATTAGAAACCATCTAATTACGTCTCTTCTCTTCAGAAGGTTTGATATGGAGTTCAGACACACCTGACTGAGTGTGTGGAGATCGGACGCTTCATCTGCTCTTCTGTCCACGGCTCTTAAAGGAGGAAGTGACTCTAACGAGGTGGAGCTGCTTCAGAAACCCATCAGTCCTGACCCAACACGGAGCAAACAGGAGTCTAGAAGCTCTTATTTACTAATATTTATCTGTAATTGTCTCGTTAGCGCCGGGAAACACCTCCCACTCTGCAGCTAATTAAACCACAGCAGTAATAAACTGTTCACTGATACAAATGTCTGGTAGCTGCAGGTGTTTATTTCCTTTATTTCCTTTAATTCGTCATCAGCGAACCAATTAGGAAGCATAATCACTGGGACATGTGTAAATAGAATATACACTGATTAGCCACAACATTAAAACCAGCCAGAGGAAAGATTTAAAACAGACTCTTTAAGTTCTGGAAGTTGCACGAAAAAACAGGCTGAGTATTGGTTAATTTATAACTAAAAGTCAACACTGTGAGCTCTTGTTTGTGTTCCTCAACTCATTCCTGATACATAGTGAAGTTATTCCACCTTAAATCATCAGTTCTTCTGCTAAACAAAACAATTTTTTCTATCATAAACTCTTGAAATTTACAAATATATATGCAGAATTGTATCATAACATATCAAAAACATTCCGAGATAATTTGATTTAAAAATCACCACCAGGTTTTTTCTCACGTAGAAACTTGAAGCCATTTGAACAATAATATCAGAGGAACTACTCAGAATTTAAAAAAAAATAAAAAATAAAATTCTGTTATTTCTCATCATGTCACTGATTCAGAATCTGCAAGTAATATGTTTATATTTTAAAAAATGTTTTTCTCACGTTAAAATTTTAAGCTATTTGAACGACAATATCTGAGGAACTATTCAAGATAAAAACTTTAAATTTCCTCTATTATTTCTCATCATGTCATTGATTAAGAATCTGGAATATCAGACAATTAGATGAAATAATCTCTGATATATGACCAGCTTTGCCACACTCTCCAGTGATTCCACTGTGCAATAAAACCCCACAATCCTGGGTCATATTATTATTATTTCTGTCTTAAATTCCCATTTTTGTGCTCATAATAACAAACAAAAATGATATATGCCACAGTCAACTTGTGATATTTTCTGAGCCAAATATATTATATTATATTATATTATATTATATTATATTATATTATATTATATTATATTATATTATATTATATTATATTATATTATATTATATTATATTATATTATATTATATTATTAATCTGACTGTTTGTGGCATATTTTGTCACTGACATCTAAACCCAAAATCTATTTTATCCTACAATGTAGTAAATTTAAATTTTATATTTTAAAAAAGAAATAATTGGGTCTATTTCTACTCTATTTGTATTTATTATTTTTTATTCTCTATTTAAAAAAACAAAACGGTTTATTTCCTTGTTCCTTTAATTCTCTTTTACCTATTTTTTTACTAATTTATTTATTTATTATTATTATTATTATTATTATTATTATTATTATTATTATTATTATTATTATTATTATTATTATTATTATTATTATTAGCCTTGTGTTTATGGTTTTACCCTCCATTTATATTTTATTGTTATTTTAGATTTTTATTATTTTATGTGGTGTTGTATTAATTTATTTTGAGAATATTTTATCATGTGTGCACTGATAAACGAAACGATTATTATTATTGTTGTTGTTGTTCGCTAATATTGTTATTATTATTACTACTGTTATCATCTTAATTCTAATATTATATATATTTATTAGTATTATTATTAGTTGTCATTCTTATTCTTGTTGTTTTTATATTATTATTATTATTATTATTAGCATTATTATAATTATCATTATCATTCTTGTTATTCTTCTTCTTCTTCTTCTTATTATTATTATTAATATTATTATTATTATTGTTATTATTATTACTACTATTATTATCTTAATTATATTATATATATATTTATTATTAGCACTGCTAGCATTATTGTTAGCATTGTTATATTATTGTTGATGTTTTTTATTGTTATCATGATCTTTATTATATTATCATTTTCCTCATTATTGCTATTGTTTGGCTCCAGTCAGCACCATCCTGCTGACTCTGTATGCATTTTTTAATACAGATTTTATTTTAATATCAAATCTGGAGGAGAATATTGGTCTTAGATAGCATCTTTAGCAGCGATGGTCCAACCTCTCCGTCTAGCTGCTGCTCTACTCTGCTGACCAGACTTTTCTCTGATCTCGTCTCGTATCCATCTGAGGCCCGACGTCGTTTCAATCCATCTCCACTTCCCCCGATTTCAGCAGATATCAGCAGTTTCTCGCCTCCTGAGCGACGATAAAACATGTTTTAGCAGCAGAGAGGAGGATATGGTAACGAGACGTTCAGGGTCGACTCTTCCTCTCACTCCTGATCTGACAAGCTTTTAACCAACACCTTAAATGTGACCTTTAAGTGGTCGGAAACCTCTTTATCTGCAGATGAAACCAGATAAAAGCTGCAGCCGCCGGAGGAAACGCCAGCTCAGTAAAGAAGCAGCAACTTATACTGAGTAAACATTTAACCTGATTAATCACACGAGGTGTAACAGGAACTACCTGCACTTTCTACACTTGTGTTTAGAAACTATAACTGCAGGTGTTTGAGGTTTGTTGCTGCTACAGGTATGATCGCAATTCTTCAACCACAAACTGAAAATTTCACTTCTTTTGTGGTGATTTTGCACTTTTACGTGTTGATTTTGTGTGTTGTTGTGGAAATATTGCCTGCTTTGTGGTGATTTTGCATCCCTTTGTGATCATTTCAGCCCTTTTTCTGGTGATTTTGCACATATTTTTTTGTGGCGAGTTCAAGTCTTTGAGGTAATTTTGTGGGGATTTTGTCTCTTGATGGTAAAAAAAAAAAATAAAAAAAATTACTTAAAAGACAGAATCAGATTTAGCGTTTAGATTGTGACACCTGGTGTGGATGTAAAAATGATCTAGCTGCAGTTTTTAACAGTAATGAAATGTGTTTTTCCTCCTAAAATGGTATGTGTCTATCTGCTGTACTGATAGAAATGACGAAAAATTTCTTCAAAAAAACACAAAATTTGGACCCACCTCTACACTGCAAAAACTCTAAATCTCACCAAGGCTATTTGTCTCATTTTTAGTCAAAATGTCTCATTACACTCAATTTAAGATAATTCACTTAACAAGAGACATTTCAGCAGATGGAGGGACTTGTTTAAAGACAATGCATCTTAAATATCTTGTTAAGTCAAACCATCTTGAAATGATCTTGTTTTGAGTTGAATTTTACAAGAAAACTCTAAATAAATCCAGCGAATTTCGCTGGATTTTGGTTGATTTTTTTGTGAATGTTCTTCAAGAAAATATTAGCAGTTTTACTGATATATATGGAATCACTTTAGATATTTTTAGGATTTTTTTTGAAGATTTTTATAGATTTTTTCAAAAAATATTGTTTGGCCAAATTTCGGGGATTTTTTTTTTTTTTTTAATTAACTTTTAAGCGAAATTTTTAAGGTATTATTGGAAGTTTCTTCCTGAAGGTTTTGCAAATTTTCAGAAATTTGTGGAATTTTTTTGCTGATTTTTTGAATTTTTTTCAGACAAGGAAACAATATTTTTTGGTGCCTGTAAATGAGGACAACAGGAGGGTTAATACATCTCAAATTAGGAGGTTACATGAAAACAAAAATCTATTTTTGAGTGAAAAATTGCTTCTTTTTTTTTTTTTTAGCATATCTGGCTTATTTTAAGACACCTAAGCTTGACAATCCTGGTAAAATAGAGCTTAAAATAAGTTTTCTCAGCTAATTTTGAGATCTCAATATTCTAAATATCATATCTTATTTCAATAAATCTTACCAAACCATTTTCACTTGTTCTATTGGCAGATTTTTTCACTTATTTCAAGGTAAAAGTTTTTAATCAGTTTTTTTTCCTTGTTTTGAGAGGGGCATTTTTCCAGTGTATGTAGTTCAAGGGTCTGTAGCTCTGAAAACATTCATAGTATGAAGGTAAAATTTTATATGACTTTATATGAAACTTACCATAGATAAAGAACCAGCTGCCTCCTTGGATTGTGGTTGTTGTCATGAGGCAGCATTTTGGTTAATAATCCTAAAACCTTATAGACATCTTCACATTTAAAATCCAATATATATATAAAAAACTCTAAAAGCACAAAATGCAGAACTCTGGATTATTATTACAGCACCTGTCGGGTTATTTTATGACACTACTAGTCAAGTTATTGCATTATTGGACATTTTCCATCAGGTTGTGTGCAGATTTTATGCGCTTTTACATTACTGGGTGGTGCCGGGATCGATATCAAGACTGTTGCGTTGCTCTTTTGCTCTGTCTGATGTCTCCATCAGCCTCAGACATGCAGCTGCCCTTTACTGAAGCCTTTATTTAACCACGATGTGTTTGCAGCCTAATGAGGCTCTGTCTAAATGTCACACCAGAGGACCACCTCCGACTCATCAACCCCTCGGTCAATTAAAAGCCCCCGGTGTCGCTTCAAATCAACTCGTATCTCCGTCCTCTGGGCGAAAAAACTGAGCCCGAATGTTTCTGTTTGCACCAGAGACATCAAAGAGACACAAACCAGCACAGAACAAATTATGACAGTAAATTACCTACTAGCACAACAAAGCTCCTGTCAACAGGTTTATGCTGCCGACCGTAATGCTTTTCCACTGTGGCCTGAAAACACATTTTTCATCAAGTCTCCCTCTAATCTAATCCTCTCCATTTACCCTGACTAAAAAAAAAAGAGAAAAATCCTACTGCTTCTGTTTTATTAGCATTTATTGTCATGACTCTGTGCTCACAACAACACAATCTGAACCAGAAAAACAATCTTTTCGCTTTAATAAACCGTGAAAATTAAGCAGCAGAGTCAGCTGTTGCAAAAACACAATTGTTCAGCCTCGAGAATGTCTGACTTTAGCTGTGTTGTTAGCTGCATTTTCCATGACATTAGCTGTGTATTTAGCATAATTTATGGCTTTAGCTGTATAGTTAGCATCATTCTATGATTTTAGCTGTGTAGTTAGCTGCTTTTCTATGACTTTAGCTGTGCAGTTAGCATCATTTCTATGATTTTAGTTGTGTTGTTAGCATCATTTTTATGACTTTAGCTGTGTTGTTAACCATGTTTCTATGATTTTAGCTGTGTAGTTAGCCGCTTTTCTATGACTTCAGCTGTGTAGTTAGCATCATTTCTATGACTTTAGCTGTGCAGTTAGCATCATTTCTATGATTTTAGCTGTGTTGTTAGCATCATTTCTATGACTTTAGCTGTGTTGTTAGCATCATTTCTATGACTTTAGCTGTGTAGTTAGCATCATTTCTATGACTTTATCTGTGCAGTTAGCATCATTTCTATGATTTTAGCTGTGTAGTTAGCATCATTTCTATGACTTTAGCTGTGCAGTTAGCATCATTTCTATGATTTTAGCTGTGTTGTTAGCATCATTTCTATGACTTTAGCTGTGTTGTTAGCTATGTTTCCATGGCTTTAGCTGTGTTGTTATCTTGTTTTCTATGACTTTAGCTGTGTAGTTAGCATCATTTCCATGATTTTAGCTGTGTTGTTAACCATGTTTCTATGATTTTAGTTGTGTAGTTAGCTGCTTTTGAATGGCTTTAGCTGTGTAGTTAGCATCATTCTATGACTTTAGCTGTGTAGTTAGCATCATTCTATGACTTTAGCTGTGTAGTTAGCATCATTCTATGACTTTAGCTGTGTAGCTAGCATCATTCTATGACTGAAGCTGTGTTGTTAGCTGCTTTTATATGATTTTAGTTGTGTAGTTAGCATCATTCTATGACTTTAGTTGTGTTGTTAGCTGCTTTTCTATAACTTTAGCTACAGTTAGCTTCTTTTCTATGACTTTTGTTGTGTAGTTAGAATCCTTCAGTGACTTTAAACATGTAAAACAAACAAAAAACACTTATTTTACACATTGTTGTGGAAAAATGAGCCACAGTTAATGAAAATGTGACAGGAGAAAAAAAAGGACACCTAGAATTGCAATTTTAAAAAGCTGAATCCACGACAAATTACCCAGTGACATTATTTACATTAAATAGAATAAAAAGGAACAAAAATAATGACATACTATCAATAATATTTATGTGTAATAATAACATCATGATGACATACGTCGTTACAGACTGATTTCAGCCTCATTTAGTGACCAAAGAGTTGTAGCTTTCTGACAAACCCAGTTTCAAATGAACTTTTTCAAGGTTTTACTGCCTCATAGCACAAAATGACCTTAATATATCTGCCCAGGGTGAACAGGGCTGTTGATCAATACCGCAGAGACGGGGAAGATTTCTGGCTGACAAAACTCATTTTCCGCTCTTTACACCAGCGCTCAAGGCCTTTCTGCCGCTCTCTCCGTCTGCATTCTGCTCCATTTCAATTATTGGATATGAGTTTTTCATTTACAATTAATTGTTTTCTGTGTAAAATGTCAGAAAATGTGAGAAAGAATGACAGTCACCACTCGCCTGAGCCCACACTGATGACTTCAACTGCATCTGTTTCTGTGCTAATTTCTCCTCTTGTGGTGATTTTACATCCTTTTGTGGTAATTTTTCCTGTTTTTGTGTTGATATTGTGTGTTTTTGTGGTAATTTTTCCTCTCGTGATTGTTTTGCATCTTTTTTGTGGTTGTTTTGCATGTTTATGTGTAGATTTTGTGGTCATTTCTCCTCTTATTGTGGTAATTTTGCATGTTTATGATTAGATTTTGTGTGCTTTTGTGGTAATTTCTCCTCTTTTGTGGTGATTTTGTACCTTTTTGTCATAATTTTGTGTTTTTTGTGGTAATTTTTCCTTTTTTATGGTGATTTTGCATCTTTTGTGGTAAGTTCAGCCCTTTTTGTGATAATTTTGCCTCTTTATGTGTTGACTTTTTGTGATAATTTCTCCTCTTTTTGTCATCATTTTTGTCCTTTTTGTGGTAATTTTGCATGTTTGTGATAATTTCCCGTCCTTTTTGTGGATTATTTTGCATCCTTATGTGTTCATTTTGTGTGTTTTTGTGGTCACTTCTCCTCTTTTGTGATGATTTTGCATCTTTCTGTGGTAATTTTACATCTTTGAGTTGATTTTGCATATTTTTGTGGTAATTTCTCCTCTTTTTTGTGGTGATTTTGCATCTTTTTTATGGTATTTTTGCATCTTCATGTGTTGATTTTGTGTTTTTGTGTGAAAATTTCTCCACTTTTTGTGGTAATTCTTGTCCTTGTGCCAATTTTGCATGTTTATGTGTTGATTTTGTGTGCTTTTGTGGTAATTTCTCCTCTTTCAGTGGTGATTTTGTATCTCTTTGTGTTAAGTTCAGCCCTTTTGTGGTGGTTTGTGCATTTTTTGCTGGTTTGGTTTTTTTGTTGCGAGTTTGACTCTGAGGTAATTTTGCCTGTTTATATGTTCACTTTGTGTCTTTTTGTGGTGATTTTACATCGTTATGTATTGATTCTCTGTGTTTTTGTGGTAGTTTCTCCTCTTTTTGTGGTACTTTTGCATCTTTATGTGGTAATTTTATATCTTTCTATGTTGATTTAGTATGTTTTTGTGGTAATTTTTCTTCTTTTTGTGATGATTTTTGAGGAATCTTGAACGGGTTTTGAGTCATTTATATGTCGAAGGACCAACGGTGCTCTGAAAGGCAGCAAAGAGTCCAGCTTCCAGTAAAATATTATACAATCAGGCCGTCGCTGAATATTTTTAGTAAACAACTGTGTTTTACCATTAAAGTCTGAATGACTGCCATGTTTCACCAACAGTAGATTTCATCTGAAGACCGATTTTAAAAATAGGCCGCAGCTCAAAAACACCGCTTTTCTGAATAATTTACAAATATATAAAGGCCCTTTGTGGGGGGAAATTGTGCACCTCCGTCTTAGATGCTGTAAAAATGCTCATTAAGGCCCAGAGCCGTTGCAAAACTGATAACAACTGTCAACTCTCTCATTAACACCAGAGCCATAAAAATACATCAGACGGCAGCCGTGGCTCTCGGTAACCTCGGACGGATTCAAAGCAAAAAACACCAGAAATGGTTCAAGTGCATCTTTTTCTCTGCTCTCTGGCCAGTTAGCGTCTACAAAGCAAAAGGTGTTTCACAGCAATGCAGTGATTAAAAGTTAAATATTTGGTCTTTTTTGTCAGGACAAAGAACGGCGAATAATTTGAATATTTCATTGGTGCATCCCAATCAAAATGATCAGAAGGTGCCATGTTTTATTGAACGTCTTCTCAAACTCCGTCCCTGTGCAGCTGCAGGCGTTTTGCAGGATCATAAAAAAGCCGTTTGTTAGTAAAAATGTCTAGAGAGAAAACTGGGTACAGAAAATAATTGTTTTGGTTTTTTTTAAACGAGGCTGGATTTATGCTGCCGTAGGACTCCTCATATTTCACAACTCAGCACAAAACTCCTGTTTGCAATTAAAAAGCAAATAATCAGCATCGCATCAAGACAAACCTAAACACTGTTCTATGGAAAACAGTACAAAAACACCACTAGAAACAGAACCAACAGCTTACTTTGCTCTGGGACTGCATTTGATTATGGAGGAGTAAGAATTAAATTGGTGATGTTTCAGCAGGAAAGGTGCGTCCTTTTAAAAAAGCACAAAACAAACTATGTTTTTTTTGTAGTTTTTCCTGTAAACTATGTTTATAGACTGCAAATATATTTTAAGCTACTCTGGTTCATTAGAAACCTTCTCAGGATAGTATGTGTGTTTAATAGGTAGCTTTTTAGCGCTAGCAGCAGAAGCTCTAATTTAATAACAATCAAAGATGTTAATGATTACTAGTTAATCCAATTAATTAAAAAATGTTTTGTACTTTAACTGCACTACCTGGCTGTTATCCCAGATTTAGCCTCTTACTGTTTAATGAAGTGAAAAGGTGCAGTGTGTTTGGGTCATTGGTAGGAGTTTAGCTAGCATTGGACACCATGACAAAGACTTACGTGACAGTAAATGACTGCAAGTTTTGTCTGAATGGCTTCTAAAACGTCTTTTTGTGGTAATTTTTACATCTTTATGTGTTGATTTTTTGTGTATTTGCGGTACTTTATTCTCTTTTTTGTGGTGATTTTGTGCGTTTTTTGTTACTCTTTTGAGTCGTCCGTAACGTCCTGCTGCAAACTGTGTTCCGTCTTCACAACATCTGTGTGTTATAAAAGGATTGGCTTGGCGTCAAAACTGAACTGTTTAAAAAAATGCCAATGACAATAATAAGGGCAAATCATACAAACTGTCAGTATTTGTGAGTTTGAAATCTGGTTGCATGCAGAAATATATGTAAATTATATACGAGCATGACAGGAAATTCATGCACTACATACAAAATGTACACCTTTTCTACGTGTCCATTCCATCTGCCTGAGATGATTATTAAATCTCCCACAATTGACAGGTTTGTTACTTCAAGATACGATCATATGACATCAAATTTCACCAATCGGGATCCTGAAATTGAATCCAAAAAGGGCGATTATGTACCTACCCAAGCTAACCTGTAGAGGCGCCATTTTAACCACGTGTCAGGCAAGATCAGCAGTCCAAGGCCCGATTCTAACTGGGTTAAATCTCTGTTTTAAGAGATTAAGAGACGAACTTTGGTGAAGAAACTATGTAAGAAAAGAAAGAGCTGAACCAGGATCACACCAACCTCGCCATCAAACATCAGCTGAAGAAAAAGACACAACAAAGACCCATCTAGATGACGGCCAGAAACTGGCCAAAATCAAGTCTAAAATCAGTTTAAAACCAGGTTAAAACCAATGCAAATCCAATCCAAAATCAGTCAAGCATGCATCTAGTCCAAAAAAAAAGAACAACTTGAGAAACTGTCTAAAATCAATTCAAAATTATTTCAAATCCAGTCCAAACTCAGTCTAAATCCAACCTAAAACCCCTCAAAATCCATTTCAAATCCTTTCTGAAACCAGACCAGACTAAATCCAGTCCAGGTCCAACGGATCTTATTTGGCTTTCCATGCTCGCTTTTATAAACAACGGGGACACATCCAGCATGGATATTTACATGACAATAAACTATTTAGTGTCATGGAAATGCCCACGTTGATTAATAAACTCCATAACTGACTTTAAGCTCATGTTCTGTCTCCAGTCACACCCGAAAAAGATCTTCAGCTGCTAGATGTTTGACTTTCTTCACTTGTAACTTATTTAGTTTTGTTGAAAAGACTGACCCAAACAGCAAATGTTTCCATTTTTAATCTAAAAACATCAATTAAAGACTCTTGAAATGGAAGCATTTTCCCATTTCTACCACCTGAGCTGCTAAAACTGATTTTATTCTGTTGCAGAAACAGTAGAAGCAAACAACAACAACCTCACCCTCTTCCCTTTAATTCCAGTCTGGGACCTAATCAAATATTTGCAGTTCATGATGATGCATAATGATGCCATGCATCTGCTTTTGTTTTTGGCTGAATTGCAGTCATGAATTTAAAAATATGTCAAAAGACACGACAATACCGCAGCTCTGCACAGCATGGTCGCCCATATTTTATGAAACCAAGCCGGCGAATTGAAATCCAAACGTGCTTTGTGCACCAAAGCAGGCAGTGTTTTCTCACTATTAAAAAAAATACACAAATACAATTAAAACATAAAAGAGCAGAGACTGAAAAAGTGGAATAATGGGAAGTAAAGCAGAGCAGGAGCAACCGCAAAGTAATTTAATTTGACCTCAGCGGAGCAGCCGGCCAGCTGATCTCACGGAGACGTTTCCTACCTTTAGTGATGTTTGGAGGTGAGCAGGTCAGCCGAGTTATCAGGATGTTTTTAGTCCTCGCAGGTAAAATGTGTTTGCAGCTTCAGACAGGAGACCTGGAGCAACAACATGAACAAAACATTCTCAGTTGTATGGCGAGATAAGAGGTGGTGTTTGGGTCGTTGTAGCTCGAACCTCGTGAGCTTTTTCTGACCTTTAAACTGGGAAGTTTTCTTCTATAGCTGTAAGCATTTTAAGTTCATTTGGAGGAGAGAGCAACCTCTACTCTGGTTTTAAGGGCTTTCTTGGCTGTCCATGAAGAATTCATATTATTTCTTTTACTTGAGTTTGTGTAGTTTTTGGAAATAAAAGGAGTGAAAGTCAGGAGGAGCGTCGTCTGGACTGACCAACTATGAAATATACGCCTGAACACATACTTCAGATGTCTACTGTTGTCGCCTTTATTCCATAATTTCCAGTATTTATAGTTTAGTAACGGAAATATTTGGAGGAGGAGAAAGTAGAGCAGTAAATAAGTAGCACAAGGAAGGACAATGAAGGGACACAACACATGAGTTGTTGTTGCTGATTGGCCGACTGCCACCAGCCCAAAGGTGCTGTCAGACCAGAACTGCCAAGGTGAATTAAGCCAAGTTTTAGCTGTGTAAACATAACCCAAAAGTTTGACTTTCCTCCTATTAGCTTCCCCTAAAAGAGTAAACGGACTGAAAATGCAGTTTATGCAACACTGTCACATAAGGTGAATGTGTGGTCAAGGAATATTGAGTTTAAACGTCAATAATGCATGAAACCCGATGGTGTGATTATATTTATGGAGATAAATGAGTGTTTTTATTGCAGTGACCATCAGATAAACAGTAAAGCTGGACCTTCAGCATTGTCCTTCAAAGGTACAGCAGTTTGGCCACACAATTGACAAGTCAAACTGTAATTGTTTATTATTATAGTATGATTGTATCCACCAGTGTTGCAGATATCAAGCTGAAATAATATATATGATCTTACACCACAATGTTAGGTTAGTTAGACAAAGATCAAGGTTGTGGTAAAAAGACAACTGCACATGGGTTCTGTAAAGCATCTTGAGACAATTTCACTGTAATTGGCGCTATATAAATAAAATTCAATTAAACTGAATTAATATTTTGACCAATTTAAGGAAAAAAACAACTGATAAGGCAGAATACGAGGGGCATGCATGTCAGAAAATGCATTACAGATCAGCTGTAGAGGAGTCTCTTCCTGTTTAATACTGTAGAGACCAGACTACTACTACTACTACTCAGACTACAGGAAGTTCATGTTGGAAGGCAGACACCGTTGTTGGGGTTTAGCTAGTAAAGGGGGGGCCATGACAAAGACTTCTGTAATGCTTAATGACCCCTAGCTACATGTCACTTTTGGAAGATGAGTAAGGATCTACTAGGATAGTTACCCAATCACCCAGTGGCACATGTATCCAAGCCACTTCTGTACTTCCTGTCTTGTATCTGTCAACAAAAACAGTAAAACTGGCACATGCGCTATTTATTGTAATCAATCTGCGTAACTGATTATTGATTGATAACACTGCAGGTTATCGGTTAGAAAAATTTGTAAAAATTAGCATCTGTCATTTAAAGCGGCCACTTGGACTACGGGCAGTTCTGTGTTGGAAAGCAGAGAGCATTGTGGGGGTTTAGCTAGCAACAGGCACCATGACAAAGACTTTTGTGATGGTTAATGACCTCTAGCCAGATGCTAGTAATCTTAAATGAGTAGGATCTACCAGGACAGCGATCCAATAACCCAGTGACACCTATTGACAGAAACGGCAATATTGGCACAGGTATTATTCATTGTAGTAAACACTTGTAATCAATTATTGATCGACAACACTGCGGGTTACTGGTTAGAAAAATTGTTAAAAAATAGCATCTGTCATTTAAGGCAGCCACTTGGACTATGGGCAGTTCTGTGTTGGCGAGCAGAGAGTATTGTAGGGGTTTAGCTAGAAATGGGGCACCATGGCAAAGACTTCTGTGATGCTTAATGACCCACAGCTTGATGTCACTTATCTAAGATGAGTAGGGATCTACCAGGACAGCGATCCAACAACTCATTGACACATGCATCGGCCCATTTATTATTCACTGTACTCTATCCACATATTCAATTATTGATTGACAACACTGCTAGATACCAACTGATAATTCAAGGCGGTCACTTGAACTACTGGCCATTTTGTGTTGGCAAGCAAAGAGCATTGTGGGGGTTTAACTACCAATGGGGCACCATGGCAAAGACTTTTGTGATGATTATTGACCTCTAGCCAGTAATCGTTTATCTAAGACAAGCAGGGATCTACCAGGACAACGATCCGATAACCTTGTGACACATTTATTGGCACATGTAATATTCACTGTACTTAATCCATGTAATTGATTATCAATTGATGACACTGCTGGTTGCTGGTTTGAAAAACTGTTAAAAATATCCGTCCGTAATTCAAGGTGGTCACTTGGACTACTGGCAGTTCTGTATTGTCGGGGTTTAGCTACCAATGGGGCACCATGACAAAGACTTAAATGACAGTGAATGACTTCCATCCAGATCTCACATATATAAGGTGAGCTGTGGTTAAATAGAATTGTATACCTGCCATTGAGTGACACATTTATGGCAAATTACTTCCATGCCTAACAATTGCATTACCTATGAACAACTGAATATTAATTGGATGATAATGTGGTTTATCAGCGGTTAAGAAAACTGCCTAAAATTTGCACCCCTATTTGGGTAAAACTTCCATATACAGTACTGCTGAATAATTGAGACAACAAACTTTAACAGATTTGATTTGTGTTTTAGCAAATTCGGCTTCATCTCTACACGAACTGTGTAATACCTTAAAACATGCAACATAAAACAGGAAGCATTGCTTCATGAGATGCTGTCAAAAGCGTGAATGTCGCACAAAGAGGACGGCATGAATCTGTAAATCCACTGACACAACAGTATAAAACGTGGGTCACATTTGATGCAGAACGTGTATCTTAAATTGCAGCCTTTGCGATTTGCATATGATTAATCTCCCAGCCCTCACACAGTGTGAACGGCGACTTCTGTTGTCAAAGTCAGAAGTCTGACCCTTCAACCTCCAGCGGTTTTGCTGTGGTTTGAAAACTGCATCCTTCATCCTTCTTGCTTTCAGAGACGGGCTTCATTTTGCCTGTCAGGAAACATAAATACAAGTCATTTCGGGTAAAGAAAAAAGACTAAAACGGCATCATTCCTCCAACCAGAGCACTCTCTGTCTGACAGCTCGGTGTTGGATTTCAATACTTTCACTACTCTGCAGACAGAAGCACTTAAAAGAAAGCCTCCTGGGAACATACTGTGTGTTCATTAGTGCTCATTCTGCTGAATTAATCCTTATTTGCTGTATGTTACTCAGCATTTGCAAAACAAACCGAGACCTGCCAGCCCATTAATTCTGGCATCCACTCTCGCTCTGCAGGAGTAATATTACTGACATACATTCCAGCTCGTATTTGTAAAGGGTTCCAATTTAAATTAACCGTCTGTTTAATATATTAAACGCATGTAAACAATTAGCCACAATCAGATGAGATTGGTGTTTATTAAGGCGCGGGGGCTTTCACAGAGGAAATTACCACGGCGCGTTATGAGCTGGTCGTGATATCATGGGAATGAGATTTATCTGTACTGGAGTTCCAGTGCTGCTCAGAACGTGTCTTTCCATAACTAGCCGAGACAGAACGAGCCTGAGCAAACAGCAGGCAGGAAAAGCAATAAGAGGTCTGAGCTTCCTGCAGCACAATTCTACCTTTAAAGTGCAACAACACGCACAGAAATATCAGATCTCTGGGTGCAGTTTGAACCAATGTACAGTCATGGTAACTTCAAGACTTAAAAGAAAATATGCAGTTCAACAAGAAAAGTATGAGTAAAAAAGCATGAATCCTGAGTCATTATTATGCAGTGGCAACTAAAATATTGCCAAAATGTAAGAATGTTTTACAAATACAAACACAAAACAGCACAAACACACTAAACAATTTATTTTCTAATACAAATGCATCAATCAAACAAATAAGCCACATATGTTAAATGTGTCATGCTCAGAAACAAATACCACGTCTTCCAAGCAGAAAATAATATCCTGCAAAGACAAAAAGAGTATTACATTTTCTCACACATGTCCTCCAAAACAGCAGGTGGCACTATGAGTACAAATAAACTGACCATGTGGTGTCCTATGACAGCACTCACCTTAATTCAATGCAGTCACACCCTTAATTATGCATAATTGTGGGCTTTAATGGAATTTAAATGGGTGAATCATATGAAAACTGTAAGCTGTCATGAACAGAGAAATCATCTATAGAGACCAAAACCATTTTTTGTAAACATGATTATTTCTGCCGTAAAGTTAGTTTGTTGTAAAACACCACTGGTGAACTATTAGATTTTGTTTTGCTAATACAAAATGCACAAATTGAACAAATAAAGCACGTATTTTAAATGTGCCATGCTTCAAAAACAAATACAGCAAGTTTTACAAGTAGCCAAAAATATCCTACAAAGACAAAAAAATACTATGGTTTCCTACAAATGGCCTGTGTAATTTGACCTCCACACCAGCAGGCGGCACTGTGAGTCAAAATAAACCCACCTTAATTCAATGCAATCACACATTTAATTATGCATAACTTTGGGCTTTAATAGAATTTAAATGGGTGTCTCATATAAAAATCCACTTTGTGTACAGTTGTCATGAACTGGAAATCAGCTATAGGCACCGAAACTGCTTTGCTTACCAACCTGTAAACATGGTTATTTCTGCAATGAAGTTAGTTCCCATTAACAAAGTAATAGATTTTGTTTGGCTAATACAAAATGCCACTATCAATTAAATAAACCACATATTTATAATGCATCTTGCTTCAGAAACAAATACAGCAAATCTTACGATAAAGACAAAAAGGTTAGATATTTTCTCACTAATGTTCAACATAATTTCACCTCCACACCAGCAGGTGGCGCTGTGAGTCAAAATAAACACAGTGATTTTCATAAATGCTGCATAAATAAAAGCGGGATGTAAATATTGGCAACCACGTTTGTCGGTTCTCAGTCATCCAGGTCATCAGTAAAACATAACTGGACTTCTATTTTTGGTTTTCAAAGACATTTCACCTTCAGCTAAGAGGTTATTGGGGGTCCCACAGGTATATTTTTACCCAAAACCTGCATGGTTCAAGGCCCAAGGTCAAGAATGAGCAGCTCACCTGCATCTAAAACACAAGAAAACTCCTGTGAGGACCACAATGTTGACATTTTGGACCAAAAATACAGATGGTGAATGTTAAACTGGAACAACCAACAGACAACACCACTTATCAGGTACGTATAAGGCAGTCTTGAGATCCTTTTCCCATTAAATGTCACAACCTCAAGGTACTAGCCTGTTAATGCTCCATTAGCATATGACTTTGGGTGATAACAGTTATCTGGGACTCCCCATCAGTCAGTTAGAACTGAAAAAAAGCTTCTTGGATGAAGTTACAACATCATCAAGAGCCTAAAAGAGAAGTCTAGTCGCTGCTGAGCTTCTTTGGATTACTGGAAATCAACTCCGACAAATAATGCATCCCTGCTTTTAAGTTCGTCCTCTGACTCCAGGAATCTAATGCAGTAATGAGAACATATTTATACCCAATTTGGCTCGAAAGTGTGAATTTCAAACGTCTCACTTGGTCCTTGAGGAAGGAAGTGATGAAAACACCTGCATCCACGCTGTACAGTTATGTCTGGAGATAAATAATAGTGGATTAGATTTGTATAGCGCTTTTTAAGGCACTCAAAGCGCTTCACAATGCCCTGGGGTAGACTGACGGAAGCGTGGCTGTCAATCCACGCCTACGGCCTCCAACCAACAGTGTGAGTAGCTGCACTGGAGGCCAGGTGGGTAAAGTGTCTTGCCCAAGGACACAACAGCCATGACTAGGACAGAGTGGGAATCGAACCGCCAACCCTTCGATCATTGGACGACCCGCTCTACCACCTGAGCCACAGCTGCCCCTAAAGATGCATGGATCAGATGGTTTATTACACATATTTGGGGCTATTTTGTCAGAACACTTTGAATTTATGACCATTTTTTATGGTGTAAGCTAAAATATTACTAGACAGCGATGAGCAGCAGAACGTCCAGCTCGTAAATTAGGAAAGGACGCAATAAACGGAACCATCAGAACACTTTTTTAAATCAAATTGAACTTGATTAGGTGAATCTGAAAGCTGCCATGGAACTGTCAGCATATAACATCTCAGTGCAGAATTGTAGAAGACTTTTTGCCACTCAAAACACATTAACTGATAAAGAATAAAGAGTTTTCCTTCTTATATGTTCAGACGATGCACATCAAGAACTATATTTCTCAGTCTAATAGCGGCAAACAGGCTGAAACTCAACACTTTAGATGATTTATCAGCATTGAAAAAACAGTATTGCATGGTTTTCGAGCAGTAATTTGCTTTATAAATTATAACAATATCCAGTAATTTCTGATTTCACTGTGTGCATGAAGTTTTTAGTGGGTGGACAGAACATGACCAACATGTTTAATATGACTTACTTGTGTCCAAAGATTTGCTTTTTGGGTAAAAAGAGGATAAATATATTCAAGTGGCTGTAGTCGACTGTGCAGCTTCCACTACACCGCTGAGTTCTCTTTACATTATTAATAGATGAATATTTGGACGTTTCAGAAGACAAGTTGTAAAAGTTAAATGAAGTGCAAAGGCTCAGTGCAAACAGAGATACAGCAGGAGGATTACGGGAGAGTCTTGGCAGGAAAACAGAGGGATTGTTTAGTCACAGGCCACATATTTTTACCTGCATTTGAGAAAAAAAACATTAATACAGGTTCAGAGCAGGCTTATAGGGGTCTAGTCTATGGTTATTGGAGGGAATGGTACACCTGAAGACATACTTTAGTCATTGTTTGAATTATTAAGACTGAGAAATGTAAAAATTCTACACATTGTTGAATCTTTACGGTGAAATACGTTTTTTTTCTGTATTTTTATCCACAGTGGCACATTGTGTTCCTCTAGACCATTGACTTTTAAATTAATTAAGGGTAGCTATTCTCACAGCTTAATTAAATGCATGGTTGCAAGAAAAAAACTATTGATTTAGGCCAACCTTTTAAGTTGCAAGCGTTGTTTTGATGAGTCGCGTTGGCATAATAATGTTGGTAACTGCACCAACTTAACATTGCGTGTAATTTAAACTCACATTCTGACATTAATTAATTAAAAAAAGTATCTCAGTGAAACTCCAATTTTCTTCACCATGATTTTAAATTACCTCTTCTTCCCATTAAAAATGCCTAGATGAATTCAAACGGTTAGGATGGAGTGTTAAAGAACCTGTAGGCTCAACAAATCGGATGCAAAGTGACATTACCCAATAAAATATGGCCTCTGTTCAGATACACAACTGCAGTTGAAAGGTAAAAAAAAAACTTAATTACCTATGTTTTGCCAGTTTTATGTTGACTAAATTATTTTCTAAAAAACTATAACATGACCAAAAACACGAAAAAGCTACAAAATGCTGAAGAAAATATAATTGAGATAAAAAAAGGTCAAATTAAACACATGTTCATAGCTATTGTAATTAAGTACAATTAAAAGTTCCTTTCAAACAACAACTTGGAACAACTTCATTTTTGCAAGCGATCGACGTAAAAACTAAACTCGTGGTAATAAAATATCTCTGATATTTTGGCGAGTTCCCCAAACTCACGAGAGTTCTTCAGACTGATGCAAACTGTTGTTTATTTCTTTGTGTTTTTGTTATTGAGTCTAAACATTTGATTTGTATTGGTCTGTAATCTAAATCTGACCTTCTCCCAACTACAATAAGTACCCAAAGATCAGAGAGAATCCTCAGAACTTGCTTGCATAAACTGCTGCTCCGTCGGTGTCACTTCTCCTGATATCAGTAAACATTAGTCGCTAACTAAGTCGTCTGAGTCTCCAGAGTGTCTCTCTGTGTCTTCCTCCTCCTCATCCTCTCTGGACCTCGCTGAACTTCCACAACAAAGTGGAGCGTGAATGGAGCTGTTGTGGCATTTTAAGATCGAACAAATGATAAAATTAGATGAAAAGGATGCGTGTATCAGATTTTAGTACAAACAATGAGAAGACTGGAAACCCTAATGTGTCTACAGAATTCATGCTTACACTAATAATCCTGTGGGACGCAGCAACCCAACGGAAGTCCATGGAACCCATATAAGGCATTACGAATGGAAGTGGATGCCCTCTCTGAGTCTGACCTCATGAGTTGAAACCAAGGTCAGGCTGAGCTAAGCAGAAATAATGTCAACCTAGCAGAAATAAAAAAGAGGAGGTGGTCTAACTTTTGATACGATTACATCATTAACATCCTGATTGTGTCTGAAGACGATGGGTTGTGGCTTTTCAGAACAGAAGAGGAGTGTTTAGGAGAAGTTTGCATCAGTATAAAAGACGATGTAACGCTTTGTGTAGTCAGTTAAAATCTGGAGATTTTGCTCATGTTTGTTCTTACAGCCTCTGGACTGAATAAACACATCAGAGTGTGAAGACTGCTTGAAGGGTCTTTCTTGAGGACTTTTTGAGGACTCCAACTTTGGATCCAGAATTGAGTGAATTCACAATAGAGCTGAAGTGGACCGTTGACTGTCCAAAGATGGCGCCTACCTTAATTTAATGGAGCCACACCTGTAATTATGCATAACTTTAAGCCTTAATGGATTTTTAACGGGTAAGTTGTATCAAAATTCACCTTCTGTACAGTTGTCATGAGCTGGAAATCAGCTATAGAGATCAAAATCGTTTCTTTACCAGGCTGTAAACATAAATATTTCTGCTGTAAAGTTAAGCATTTTAACATGGGGGTCTGTGGGGACTAACTTACTAGCGTAGTCTGCCTCAAGTGGACAATGGAGGAACTGCAGACACTTCCATGTTGGCTTCATTTTCCACCTCCAGAAGCTGTCAATTTAATAAAGGTGCAAGTATAGGTTGAGAAACAGCTTTCCTAATGTGCATAATTTTATAATTATATGCTAATAAGTCATTTGCTACGTATGCTAATTAGCCACGTGGTTAACGTATTGTAGTTTGGTGAAAATTGCAAAGCTTAAAGACTCGCTGAGGTAAGAATTAACTGGAATTACATCAGCATAAAGTAAAAAAGACCTTTTTTAATTCTCTCACACTCCACCGTTTTGCATCAGAAGGTACCTCTGGGGGATCCGTTTCCCACTCAGCGTTATATCTTTAAATTTTCCCTTTCGTTTCGCCCCTAATTTCATTTGGCCGCGTTGCTTCTTTCATTTAATTTGATGGCTCAGTGACAAGCGAGAGATTTCCCCTGCAGGTCGGCGAAAGCGGCGCCCAAGCAGATGAGGAGGAGGTACAGCAGGACCCAGTACACAGCACTTAGTATGTATAAGGCGTACCCCATACTACTATCTGAAAAGCAATTTTCACAATGCAGCGAGGCTCAGATGTTACGATACTCTTTCTGCCCTTATTCCTTCCCGCTGCTGAAGGGGATCCGGGCCTCTGTTGTGCAGTTAGAGATGAAGGTGGAGGGAATATTCACATCCTCTATTGGAATAAAAGTACTATTAAAACTCTGTAAAAGTACTCTGTCAAGAGTAAAAGTCCTGCATTGAAACAGCTACTTCAGCAAGATGGACATACGAGATTCAAAGTACTCAATATAGAGAAAAAAAATCCACTGCGACCGTTATTTTATGATTATATATATGACTGGGTTGATGTTACTCATGCATTAATGGAAAAGCAGGACTTTACTGCTTTAGTGGGTTGAGGTGGAGTTTAGATTTTTTTGTATAGGACTGCAAATAATGATTATTTTCATTATTGATTAATCAGCTGATGATTTCCCCCATTAATTGATGGTTTGGTTCGTTAATATTTTTGAAAAATAGTGAGAGTTCTCAGAATGATTATTAGAAAAGTTTCCAAATTGTCTGTCAATTGACGAATTGATTAATTAACGTATCGTTTCAAACTTTGTTTGTTAGATTTTGTACAAAAACCTTAACTTGTCAAGTACATGTAGTGAAGGAAGACCTACAATACTTCCTGTGAAATGTAGATGGAATAGAAGTAGAGACTGCAACAAATGGTCATGCTACAGTTGTGTACTGAATGTTTAACCATGCGAACGCAAAACAAGTTAACTTACAGCCATGCATTGTGTTAGTTGGTGCATTGTGGAACCGTTATAAAGCTCATTGTGTTATTTTGGCACTAAATTAGCTCCACAATGTAACACTACACTCATGACTACCACTGTTCCCTCTAAGCTGCGCGTGTGCGCAATTGCGCACTCCTGACACGGTCTCCGCGCACAGAAAATCTGCGCTGCGCACACAAAAACAATCCAACCTAAATTGTAAATGAAATAAACACGTCACAATTCATTCTGTGCTATTTTTCAGTGTGAGTCACTGAGTGACCGGTGACTGGCTGCTGCAGCCAATGATGCGATTCACATACGTATTTACCATAGACTGTATATAATGGTATTTACGCAGCGAACCAACGTCAGGCGTCCTTATGTGCAGCCACCGTTGTTGTCATAGATATGAATGAGTAGATAGGACACGCCCCTTTGAGCTGCGTGCTACAGCGAGGCTAAGCTAGTAGGGGCAAAGTTTCAGTGCATTCCCTTGATGTAGACGGCGTGAAAACGGAAACAAGTATGCCGGCTCACTGTGCTGCATACAGTTACATACTGCGTCATACGATTGAGAAAGACAGTCTGAGGACTGAAATCTTCTAAGTTCCTGAGTAGTTCTCTGTTAGTTTGAACCTTCAGACAGTCTGAGGACTGAAATGTTAAAAGTTTCTCAGTACTTCTCTGTTAGTTTGAACTTTCTGGTTAACAGAAGCCTTAAAACTTGTGACCATGAGTCTTGATTTCACATTAAGACCATCCATCTGGGTTCTTCTCAGACCTTCACCTGTGGGTCTTTGAGAAATCCTCAACAAACTTTGATTCTCTTCACTGAACAGTAAAGTTTGTGGAGATCAGAAGGTAACATTAGTTTGATCCATGCCTTCAACTACTAGTAGACTTTATAAAGCAGTTTTCTGAAATGAGTTCTTAGTAAATCTGTCCACAATCAAACCAAGAACATAGAAAGAGGAAATGTTTGAAGAAACAACTTGATGTTTTCGTTTCAGACTAGAAAACGCTTTAAGACCTTGATCTGTTTTTGCTCTTTTTGATCGTTTTATTGTCTCTTCTGTTTAATTTGATCTTCTAAAGTTTAACCGGTGTCTTTTGAAATGTTTGGTCTTTAGTTTGATTCTTCTTAAACGTTTAGTTTTGCTCTTTTCTCACCTTTTATTCTTTTCTAATGTCTGATTTGATTTCCAAATGTTTTGTCTTTTTAATGTTTAATTGTTTTTTTCAAATGTTTTATCGGCTTGTTTGAGTTTCTTTTTCTTTCCCAATATTTAATGTTTCGATTAAATCTTTAACGTTTTTCTTTTTAAATGTTTTACCTCCTTTTAATGTTTAATTTTCTTTTTAAATGCTACATTGTATTTTCTGTGTAATTCCTATTTGAAGTTATATTGTCTTTAAGATGTAATTTTCTAATTAAACATTACATTTTTTAATTAGATGATGTTTCGTCTTTTTTTTTTTTTTTGCCTTTTTCAGCTTTTTACTGGTTCGGCGTAGTGAGAAACAGACAAAAAACGGGGGAAGACATGCAGGAATGGGCAGCGAGCGGGACTCGAACCCGAACCTCTGCGTCAGGGACCAGACTCTGTGCATGGGTCACCTGCTTAACCAATTGAGCTATACGTAGACACATGCCTTTTCCTTTTAAAGGTTTAATGATCTATTTAAATGTTTTGCACTTTTTAAAGGTTTAATGATCTAATTAAATGTTTTGCACTTTTTAAATGTTCAATGGTCTTCTCGTTGAATTGTATTTTTTAAATGTTTAATGCTGGAAAATATTTTATCTGTAGTTTTGAATATTTGTATTTTAAAAATTTTGTTTAATTTCATAATGACATGTATTGTACCTTGTTGAATTATCTCATTCATTATTTTGTCTGTTTAATAGAGATAAACATTAATTAAAATTAAATTCTATTAAACAGACAAAATATTGAATGAGATAATTCAACAAGGTACAATACATGTCATTATGAAATTAAACAAAATTTTTAAAATACAAATATTCAAAACTACAGATAAAATATTTTCCAGCATTAAACATTTAAAAAATACAATTCAACGAGAAGACCATTGAACATTTAAAAAGTGCAAAACATTTAATTAGATCATTAAACCTTTAAAAAGTGCAAAACATTTAAATAGATCATTAAACCTTTAAAAAGTGCAAAATATTTAATTAGGTTATTAAACCTTTAAACAGACAAAACATTTAATTACAAAATTAAATGTTTAATTAGAAAATTACATCTTAATGACAATAAAACTTCAAATAGGAATTAAACAGAAAATACAATGAAGCATTTAAAAAGAAAACTAAACATTAAAAGGTGGTATATGTATATATAATTTAATTGTATTTAATGTTTAACTCTATTAAACAGACAAAATATTGAATGAGATAATTCAACAAGATACAATACATGTAATTGTGCAATTAAACAAAATTTGTAAAATACAAATATTAAAAATTACAGATAAAATATTTTCCGGCATTAAACATTTAAAAAGTACAATTAAACAAGAAGACTATTAAACATTTAAAAAGTGCAAAATATTTAATTAGATCATTAAACCTTTAAAAGGACAAAACATTTAATTAGATTATTAAACCTTTAAAAAGTGCAAAACATTTAATTAGATCATTAAACCTTTAAAAAGACAAAACATTTAATTAGATCATTAAACCTTTAAAAAGTGCAAAATATTTAATTAGATCATTAAACCTTTAAAAAGTGCAAAATATTTTATTAGATTATTAAACCTTTAAAAAGTGCAAAAGATTTAATTAGATCATTAAACCTTTAAAAAGTGCAAAATATTTTATTAGATTATGAAACCTTTAAAAAGTGCAAAACATTTAATTACATCATTAAACCTTTCAAAAGACAAAACATTTAATTAGATTATTAAACCTTTAAAAAGACAAAACATTTAATTACAAAATTAAATGTTTAATTAGAAAATTAGATCTTAAATTTCTTAAATCTTTTTAATAATAAAACTTTTGAAAAGTTTTATTGTATTAATTTTTTTCCTTTCATTTAATAGCTTTTTTTTATGTAGTTCATTTCGTTAATCTTTTTTTCTGTCAATATTTTAACCCCAACCTTAAAAATGAAATAAACCCTTAAATCACAATGAAAATACTTCTGTTGTCATAATCATGAGTTAGTCAGTTATTCAGTTTATCAATTCAACTTTATTTGTTTAGCACCTTTTACACAGATGACAAAACTAAACAAAGAGAAAAAAACTATGATTAAAACTGTGATTCAAAGTCAAAAAAAAAATAAATTTAACATGGTAATAAAATCTGTTGTGTCCAGGGGATGGAGGGAGTTTATTGAAGTCTTCTTGGGCTCACATGGGAAATCATTTAAAATATAAACTTGATATTCAGTCTAAGGAAACTGCAGAGCGACAGAAAAACCAACAATATCTCCTGTTTTCTCCTTTAATGAGTCGACTCTTCTTGTGCTTTCAGACCAAGAACTACAGACTCTTCACAACCTGCTCAAACTCTTGGTACAGGACCTCACCACATGGGTCAAGAAGGTTTCTGTCTCATTTCTACTCTGAAGCTCACCTTCTCCTGCTCAAACTGCCGACAAATGTTTCTGCTGCTCTAAAGTCTGGTCTCCAGAACTTCCTAAAAACTCTCAAAGTCTCTTCTGCTGCAGGTTGCTTTGTAGAACTGTTCCAGAAAACCTCACTAAACCACATGGAGGGGGCTCAAGATAGTCGTCCAAATGAAACCATACAAAAACCAAACTAGCACAACCCAAACACTAAAGTCTCCTGCAGCCTACCAGAGAACCTCTGAGAACAGAGAATCAGGACAGGAACTCTTACCTTCTGGACAACCAACGCTGGTTCTCAAACAAGAATAGAGAATGTGTCTAAACCAAAAACCTCTAAAGACTCACTACAGCCAAGATAAAGACAAAACTCAGCTGAACCAAATCCACTAATCACTGACACATTAGCACCATGTGCTAACTGTGGCTAAAGAACCACATTTACCAAGACAACTATCCAGCACAAAGCACTAAAACACACCAAGAAACACATTAAAGACGATTTTACTGCTGGAAGCTGCAAGCCAACGTCTAAAGAACAAACTAAAGCAACGGAGCCAAACCCAGTTCACTGGTGAAGAGAAACAGAGGAAATGTTTGTCTGCAGCTAAATAAAGCAGGAAGACACTGAGCTGCTCAGGTGTTCCTGATAACACCAAGCAGCCACCTGGACAGCCAATAGGAACACAGCTTCCTGGAAGTCCAGAGGGCTGGCTTCGTCAAGGAAATTTAGTTTAAAGTTGAAGCAGAAAGTTAACAAAGAAAGTTGAAAACCACCTTCTGATCCCTGAAATCTCTGAGTTTTTACACAAAGAACGACTGAACATGTCAAACTGGTTCCATAGTAGAACCCTCATTGTAAAAACGTCATAGTATGGTGTGTTGCTCAAAAACATTAGAACCCAGCTGTCAGGGGACAAACATGTAAGAAACATGAGAACAGAGAGAACCCAACCAGTAGGTCACAGTTTATCATCATCTAATCATCTCCTGAAGTCCATATGGTGAGAGACATCAGTATCTGGTTGTTAATTTACCAGAGGATGCTTAGAATCATGCTGATGTGGTCTGTACTCTACAGTATTTTAGTGACTCAATAAATGCCTAAGTCAACCCGCCCGGCCAGCAGGCAGATGGGTCCCCCCACAATTGAGCCGGGTTCTGCTCGAGGTTTTTTTCCCTGTTAAAAGGGTGTTTTCCTTGCCACTGTCGCCTTAGGGCTGCTCTGGTGGTCAGGCATATGGGTTCTGTAAAGCGTCTCGAGACAATTTGACTGTAATTGGTGCTATATAAATCAGATTGAATTGAATTGAATTGAATTGAATTGTTTGGTTTTTTTTAATGCTTTTTAGTTTTTAATCAACATTGAATAGCCTATATGTAATCGATAAATGGTCTTTGCCTATCTTAAGAAAAAGTCACTCAGAACTCTGATATGTTAACAGTACTAAATAAATCAATAAATACATGCATACACACAAAAATAAGTTAATACATTAACTGTGTTAAGATAAGATTTAGATTTTTTAAAAAGTTGTTTATGTTTTTGCAGAATCCAGTATTGCTCACTGGTTGGTCATTACATTTTATTAGTTTGATTTCACTGTTTAAAATGATGCCACCTCTTTTCAGACAGAACCTGTGATAATAAAACAATACAAAATTTTTAGTTCCGTGTTAATAAAGCACTTAAAGCTTTAAGTATGGCTAAATGCTTTTTTCCAAATTAAATATATCACTCCTTAGGTGGTAGTGGCCCCAAGTTCAGTAAAGTTGGAAAGATATTCACAGATTGGGACTTCCAGCATCAATAACTCATTAGATATAGGTTGTCAAAACATAAACGGTGCCTCTTTCCCATTGTTGCAAGGCAGACAATGTGCTACAAGCCCAGTTTTATCAAAAGTAGCTGTCTTTCAAGCTACAGGAATAACATTGGTGTCTATGGAGTGAACAGGGTCCGTCTGTAATTTGCAAAACCGCTGCAACAGTAAAGAGAGACAAATATTCAATAACTTCACTCTGATACATTGTAGTGTCACTAAAATCACTGCAGCCTTCAACTGGCTCCTGTTGACAAAGTGTTTTAACAGAAATGTAAATGCTGTAATTTGATTCTTTTAATGAACCATGTAACTTGAATGGATGTGATGCTGGTGTGACCACAGTGAACACGTCTGATGTTGTTCACAGTGGTCCAAGGGACGCTCAGGGAGTTTGTGTGTTTGCTCAGACTCAGGAAAAATTACAGGGAACATTGATGACTACTTTGTTTTCCAGGTTTCTGGCTAGATAACAGGACCAGTGTTTCCCCAACACATGCACTGAGCTGCTGAATTATAAGCACCGCTGCTGAAACCAAATCTATTCCACTAATGGAGCTGCCGCTAACAACTGCTTTGATTAATCTAAATGATTAATTCCCTTTGGAAAAGCAGAATGGCCTTTTCATTTTTATTGTGGCAAACTGCAGCACAGAGTGAAATGTAAATGTATGAAAGGAGAAACTATAGGTTCAATCTGGAAACTCAAACATGAGAAAAATACACAAAAAGAGGCTTTATCAATTAAGGAAGTTTGTATTAATTAGAATTAGAATGTTAAACTAAATTAGTCATCAATCCACACATAAAGTACAGTAAGAAATATAAAAATATAAAAATCTGCTAGAAAACGATCATAAGCAGGTATATCTATAAAGACATATATGTGAGCACAGGGAGCAGGAGAGAAGAAAAATCAATCTAACGTGAGTTTTTTTGTGGTCTAATATCAAAACTGTGCATTGCACAAACACCCTTTTAGTTTTATGCAAATCTGAAGTACTTCCACACTTTCAAAGTCTTGAGAAACTTTAAAAACTTTCCTGACATTGCTGTAAAAATGAGAATTACGCAGCAATAATGAAGAAAAACATTAATTACAACAATAAGACCTCCTTTTTAGTGAAGCATACTAAACTAAAATAGTGCCGTGACTGTGTTTACTGCTGCAGTGTCCGGTTTGAATTCTAATCTCCACGTCTATACGGACTACTAGCTTGTAGCTACGGAGCGGAAAATGAAAGAACAGAAACACAATTTAATACAATGCAACTGGAACAGCAAATATGTGCTACCGCACTTATTAAATTTCAGCTTTTGTCGACCGTAGCTACTGTAGTTGTGTTATTAAAAGGTGTTTCTCTGCTAATAAAGTCATCATCTGTAACTGAATTGTATAATTTAATGAGGTTAGAGACATAGAATTCCTGTGCAGGCGTCTGCAAGTCAGCTGTTGCTGAATAAATCATCATCCAGCCATATGTGATGGAGTCTCCAGACGAGTTTTATTCCCGCTCTGCCTCCGCTGAGCTTCACAGAGGAGTAAACTCGGATTATTCTGCCGTAACTTTGTCCTGTACACGCTGTATTTATTTATTGCTGAGCCCCTCGAGTGGTAAAAGCTCCGAGTAAATGAACACACGCGACAAGGTGAACATGAATAACCTTATCTTCAATGCGGCTACGGTGGTTTGAATTCACTCCTCCACTGATGTGCATCACGCATGCACCTTACATCACTACAGTGCAGCAGATTAAATGGATTTAATGCAACACGACCCAAATGAAAATGCACCTCAAGTCCTGCTCGAATACAGAAGCCTTCGCCGTATCGCTGCACGTATTTCAACACAACCTCCATTACTGTTTTCTGCTCTCAACAAGCTGCAGTAAATGTGGAAATCGACCAACTTTGCACTACACGGGAGCAAAATAATTTAACAAACAGAAAGGACAAGATTGAAATGAACGTTTTACACTCATGCTACAGCCAAAAAGTCAAGTTTGTTCATGTAATTGTTGGGTATTTGTAAAACCCTTTTGGTTCTTTGTTAAGTTTTGGCGGCAAATTAGCTCCATAATCATCTATTTTTCATGTTTGCCACTTTGTAAGAAGACCACTGTTTCCCCAACACATGAATTATGAGCACCGCTGCTGAAATTTAAAATTAAACCAGTTTTCTATTAATTACTAATTAATCTAAATGAATAATTTGCCTCCCAAAAAAAGCAAAATGGCCTTTTTATTTCTCTTGTGTTAAACTGTACGTCGTCGTCTAGAGTCACATGGTGTGAAATGCAAAATGGAAAGGTTCACATATTGTGTTGTTAGAAACTCCAACAAGACAAAAATAAATAATGAAAAGAGATTATCAATTACATAAGTAGTGCAAATGCAAAATAAAGTAATAAGAAATGAATTAAAATCCAAGGTTTACTAGAAAACTGTAGGTTTAAACTGGAAACTCCAACATGACATACAATAAATTACAAAACGGCTTATTAATTAGTGAAATTTCAGTCAGTTAGATTTAGAATTCCTTTATCGTCCCGGGATGTGTTTAATACTGTAGTGACAACAGGAGGTGGGTAATCTGCTGCTGGTCAGCAGAAAGCATTATGGGAGTTCAGCCAGTAAAGGAGCGCCATGACAGAGACTACTAGACGTCCTTTTTGACATTAGGCCAGCATAGAGAAGCCATTACAGGCGGCCACTTCCCTGTTGGCAAGCAGAAAGCATTGTAGGAGTTAAGCTAGTAAAGAAACACCATGACAGAGACTACAATGAGTCCTTTTGCCATCAGGCCAGCATACAGGAGTCATTACTGTACATTAATACACATATTTCAACATAACTTCTGCTCTGTCTTTACTTTCTACTCCCTACAAGCTGCAGCCAGTTTGGAAATCTTGCAACTTTGCAATGCATGGGTGCAAAATAATTACACAGAAAGCTGAATTTACATTCTGCTGCTTAAAATATCCCCACGTATTTGTTATACTGTGACTCAGCTTTCTGCTCTGAGAGGATGAATTGCTGTTGTAAATAATCTCTTTGTGTCCCTTGACTTTTTCTTTTTAAACTGAATTTCCCACCTCTGACGGATTATTAGATCATAGATCTGCAGCGACGGCACATCCCATCCACATCAACTTGACTGAATGGGACAGACGAACTTTCGCATTTCATTTGAGATGATAAGTGCCGTGCATCCGGCGGCGAGCAGAAAGGACATGTTTTAACCTTTGGCACCACCACGGGGCAAATTACATTTAAAAGGTCGTTTTTATTAGTTGTAGGAGGCCAGTGGTGGGCGGCGAGGTTGGGATCGGATCGGATAACCTTCCTGGTCACCAAGCACTGACATTTCAATTCAGTCTTGTAATAACTCCCACATCAGGAAGCTCCAAATGCCAAAACACCTTTACACTTCGAACTAAAAAAAAAAAGAAAATCTGACTATGTTGCATTTGGATTCGACGTGAGATTCGGTTTATCAAAGTTTCTTTGAAAGGCTGCTGAAATAGACTCTTGGAAATATGAGACTAACTGAGGTGGAAAGCTGCAAAGTGTCTCAGAGATAGTGTGTTTCACTTCATATTCTCATTACAGCTTCCTTCGCTTGTTAAGCCTCTGCTATAGAAACTCGGTGTGCTTTTACCAGCGAGGGGTCACTGAAGGTGGAGGACTTCTCTCCTCCATAATCTTCCATATCTGATATCGAAGTAGACAAGCGAAAAGATCCAAATGTCTCTTAGCTCCACCTCAAACCCCCAGGGTGATGGCTGAGCTTTTAGAGGATGACTTTACAGAGTGTAGGAGAGTACCAGAGGAGTCCTGGAGTGGGATGACAGTGCGGATTATAAAATACCTCTGTACATTTTCTGGCATTCACCATGACTGAGCTGGAACTGATATGTTCCACTACCCAAATTTACATATAAACACCCTTTTTGAATCAAATTTAATGCTTTTTGAGACTTAAAAACTAGAGTAAAAAAGATGAAGAGCCCTTTCTGTATCAGCACAAACACACTTTAAAGCTGGGTGACTTGTTCAATGTTACGATATTTTTATGGATATGTCTCAAGTGCTTATGGCACCCAATGTTCAGGAGGTCCTCGGTTTACGACGTCCTCGACCTACAGCGTTTTGTCGTTACATTGGAACTGGATACGTGCAACTAATTGGCGAGTGGAGAGGACGAATCCGTCATCACTCGGCACTATAAGAGGCTTCGTTTCCATTTTCCGGTTGTACACCACCATAGATTGTGTTACATTCACTAACTTTTTGCCCTTCATTATGGCTCCCAAGCGCAAGTCTGACTCTTCTGATGGAGTTCCGACTTATGGCGAAAATCGACTTACGTCGGGTCGCAGGAATGGAACGCTGATGTAAGTCGATGACACCCTGTATCTATCAATACCTGATATCATTTTCCTACATTATGCACACATTTGAGTACTGTAGATTAGCTGCAGTATTTGGTTTTCTCTTACCGTTTAATACTGGAATAACCAAAGTAGGTTAACACTTCAATGTTGGCAAGCAGGGAGCACATCTGTCTGGTAACTGGTTTTTACATTCTAATTATGTTATTAAGTTGGTAAGAGAAAGTCATGTTTTAATTATTATAATCTATTTTTTGTTGCGCAGTACAGTTAATGACATAAAAACACTCATAACAGATTATTTTAGAGATTAAATGCAGTCGAACTTTGCCAATATTTATATACATTGGGAAAAACATATTCTGTGCTAAGCTTTTGTCCTTAAATTTCACATTTCTTTCCCATCATTTTACTGTTTTGTGATTTTAGAAACAGAGTTATTGAGCAGATTAATTTGTAAATGAGTAATTAGTAATGAAATCTCATCTATTTTCATTGCCAACTTCTTTCTTTATTCCAACCCACAGACAGTGAACAGCTCGCCCACTCTGAGGAGATATTTGCTGAATTCGTCAAAAAGTGTATTGAATTCGAATTAGTCCACCTTTAATCCACCGCATATGAATCCCGACACAGACTCGTGTCAGCACCAGCCGCAACAACTTTGCAAATCACTTGAACAACTTTTAAAGATATTACTTTCCTCAAACCAGAAGCCAAAATGTCCTCATGCGACGTATTCTGCTGAGACAGTAATTGATAAATATCCCGGCGTTTTGCTGAGCCAGTCTGGAGCGACTTGCCAGGGCTCTTTGAATATGACTTACACTTATTAAAACGCTCCCCGTACAGCCGGTAAACTTCCCGACTCTTGTTACTGATGGTGGGATTTCATTCTGATCCCAAAACCAAAAAGGCAGACAGCAAATTATTCTCTCTGCATCCTTATTATGTGTGAATCGCAAATGAAGCACAATAGGAGACTGTTGTGGAAGCAGATCTCCATTCAGTGGCCATTTGGAGCCGCAGATAGTAGAATATGTTATTTCCAGAACGTGAATGAGAGCCAAGAGATAACCTTTATCTTTGATGTAAAATGTAAAATGTAAAATACAAGCAGGACTTGTGTACGAAGAGACCAAGCCCGGTTTAGTACTTTTTTCAACACAGTGTGACGACGGTGTTTCCTTTTCCAAAACACTGGGGGTTGAGGGTTTATCTGTACACTGCAAAAACTCTAAATCTCACCAAGTCTGTTTGTCTTATTGTTAGTCAAAATGTCTCATCCCACTGGATTTAAGATAAATTCACTTAACAAGAGACATTTCAGCAGATGGAGGGACTTGTTTAAAGACAATGCATCTTAAATATCTTGTTAAGTCAAACGATCTTGAAATGATCTTGTTTTGAGTTGAATTTTACAAGAAAACTCAAAATGAGTTTAACCCTCGTGTTGTCCTCATTTACAGGCACCAAAATATTGCTTCCTTGTCTGAAAAAAATCCAAAAAATCTGCAAGAAAATTCCACAAATTTCTGAAAATTTGCAAAACTTTCAGGAAGAAAATTCCAATAATTCCTTAAAAGTTTTATTTTAAAAAAATCTCCCAAATTTGGCAAGAAAATTCTTCAAAAATGACTATAAAACTTCCAAAAACTCCTAAAAATATCTAAAGTGCTTGCATATATGTCAGTAAAACTTCTAATATTTTCTTTCAGAACATTTAGAAAAAAATCAACCAAAATCCAGCAAAATTCACTGGATTTTGGTTGATTTTGTTCTGAATGTTCTTAAGAAACATTTTTAACATTTTTTTCCACCAAAAAATGTTCAAAAATTTGCAAAAATTTTGACAATATGGACATCAGAAGTTTCACTGTGAATTTATTTTTTTCCCCACATTTTCAAACTTTAAAACGGATCAATTTTGACCCGCAGGACGACACCAAGGTTAATACATCTCAAATTAGGAGGTTACATGAAAGCGAAAATCTATTTTTGAGTGAAAAACTGCTATTTTTTGATCATGTCTGGCTTATTTTAAGACACCTAAGCTTGACAATCCTGGTAAAATAGAGCTTAAAATAAGTTTTCCCTGCTAATTTTAAGATCTCCATATTCTAAACATCATATCTTATTTCAAGAACTCTTACCAAACCACTTTTCACTTGTTCTATTGGCAGATTTTTTCATTTATTTCAAGGTAAAAGTTCCTTGAAATAAGTTATTTTTTCTTCTTTTCTTGCCTTTTTTCCAGTGTGGTAGTTTTTCCACACCCTGGATTTATATTTCTAGTAAAAAGCTGATGAAATGCAGCTTGGGTGTCATTCAACAGTACAGCGTTGTGACGACAAAGACGCCTCGCAGCCCGACTTACTCCAGAAGCAGGAATCTTCTGTGGGCTTTGGGAGGTAGAGCATCCGAGGGCTTCAACAGAACCTTCCACAGCCTTTATCGGCTTACATTGTATTGTAAGGGACTGAAACAAACGGAAAAAGAAGTGTAAAATACCTCCCACGCACACATCTCTGCTCGTTCCTGCCACCCACTGACACCATTTTTTGACAATAATTGGATAACAATACAACAGACTGTTTTCACGGCTAGCGACTGATTGACTGGTGTCTGGGTGCAGTAATCATCTTTCTGCAACTTTAAAAAGAACTTTTATTCTGTCAGCCACAGACAAAATTAAGCCAATTAATCTGAACAGATCTGGAAACTGTTTGTTTAACAGAAAAGCGATGGTGAGAACGTGCAGCTTCTCTTCCAATACCAACATCATGCAAACAAATCTTTGGATTATAGATTGTTGCTCCGACAACAAAAGCAATTTCAAGACGTCACACGGGGCTACTTGGGCAAAATGGACTTTCTGTATTTGTTTATTATTTTACAGTCCACACTGTTGATCAAGAAAGCAATCTGCAGATAATAAAATGATAAAAATGTCCTTGCAGACAACAGTTTTAACCCTCTGAACCCCGAAACCACCGTTTATCAGAGCCAGAAAGTGTAAAAACAGAAAGAATCACAGGATTTTCAACTCCCTGATGGTTCTGAAACTACTCATTTGTGACATGAAGTTAAGTTAGAAAACCAAAGCCCATGTAATCCTACTTTTACCTTTCTTTTTACATGTCTCTCACCTAAATCACCTAAAATAAACCATTTGCAATAACCACATTCTGTGCAAATCCAAAAATTCTGTGATTTTGGTTGATAGAAATTTTACTGATAAATATGGAATCACTTTAGATGTTTTTAGGAATTTAAAAAAAAAAGATTTTTATTCATTTTTTTGAAAGTATTTACAATTTTTTTATTTTATAAATTTTAATTTCTTGCCAAATTTGTGGATTTTGTTTGTTTTTTTAAAATAAAACTTTTAAGGGAAACTTTTAAGGGATTTTCGGAATTTTCTTTCTGAAGATTTTGCAAATTTTTATAAATATGGGGAATTTTTTTTTTGCTGAATTTTGGGATTTTTTTCAGAGAAAGGAGCAATATTTTTTGGTGCCTGTAAATGAGGGGTTAAGGGTTAAGTAAGTACAGCGGATAGTTTTCCATGTGCAGATGAAGTTACTGTGCGTCAAATCGCTCAGATCTGACTTTATTCCTTTGCATTATGAAGTACTTATTTCATGCACATACCTGTAAATTAGTCATTTTTTTAATAAATTTGCTGTTTTGCATGAAAAATCTGCCATTCTGCACCTCCCCTAACAAATCCCAGTCATGTGGTCCAAATCGAGCTAAACGTACCTCCGACTGGCCATGTTGTTTGCAGCTACGGACACTAGTGTTCTGTATTCTGCAGATTTAACATGCACACCTCAGTGTGGATCATTTTTATTCGGTACGAGGCTGGAGATCAGTTGGAGTGAGCGACTCGGTGCAGCAGAATGAAACTGTGTCTGTAGAAACACAGCTGCTGACAGCTGATTGTAGTTTTGAAAATGTTGGGAAAAGGTCACATGTTAGCTGCCAGGCTGCTTGTCAGTTTGTGAGCCGCTGTTTTAGAGAATCTCTGTCAGAAAAAGCTGCAGGTTAGACAGAAAAATCAGCTGAAACAGTGGAGAAAGAATATATACTGGCAGGATATAATCTGATTTAAAAGCGCGCTGTAACTCTGCACGACTACATGAGAGGATAATAAGTCAGTAAACATACAACAAATGATAGAGAACATAATAGAAAACCCCAGACATCATGTACAGAGGCAGAATGTCTGAGCTTATATTTTCAAAGCAGCTTTTAAATTCCCCAGAAAGCATCTTTTCAAGGACCCTCGTAAGTTGCTCGCTGCCGTCACGAACTTCAGAGTTGCTCAGAGATTCTTTTTTTGTGCTGCAGCAGAATAAAGAAACTGTGTTTTTACCAAACAAAGCTCTGTGAAACGCATTGAACGGCCGCCTGTGGAATAGCTTTGAGGCCACTTTAACCACTGAAGAGTAGCTCCCTAAATACGGAGCTCTTTGGTCTGATGATTAGATTCGGCGTTAATGACTTTAAAAATTATGAATCGCTCTCAGAAACCGGAGAGAGCGACGATGGAGGGACTGGAGACGCCTTTTTAAATGGATGGAGGAGTAACGAGGGGCAGCTGGGGCTGAAATAACTCAACTAGATGGAGAGAAATGACTGAGAAATGTGCAAAAATATAAGAATTATTGTCTTACAAAACCTCTGCTCCTTATTGATTCATGCAGCAGGAAGTTAATGCTGCTTGTAGGTGGAAGAATAGTGAAAATCAAGAACTTCACACACATTTATTGCATGAAATATACACCCTTCTTTCAACACACACTTCCTAATTTGCAGTAATAAACCTCTTTTCAGTCAGCTTTGTTTTCATCTCCTCTGCTTGACTCGAGGGAATTAAACCCGCCGGTTGTTTCAACACACGTCTCAATTAAAAAACAAACATTTAATATCAAACTGGGTGCCGTTTCCGCTAATGGTTTCTCTATTGTCAGATTTTCTCAGGACTCTTTTACCCGACGCTGAACAGGCTTTGTGTTTACATGAAAGGAGGCAGAGCCTGTAATTGATTTTTCTTTTAGTGACACTGATTAGTCGCAGCACTAGAGCTCATGTTAAGTGATTAACATTGATCATCTCTTTACAATGCTGCGTTCTGCTGGGAAACGTTACTTTGGAATGAGCCACCCAACTAAATATCGTGTGTTTTTTGCAGCCACAAAGCAAAAAGCTGCTCTAGAACAGGTTGAGAAACACGACCAAGAGCTCACGGTGTAATTTAATCACTTTAAAATGTAGAACGCAGAAGATGAATGACTCACACGTCAGAAAAATACAAAAATAAAAGAGTCAAAAATGGGTATATAAATCAATTTTACTCAAGAAAGAACAAGAACACAATACCTGAAACGAAATAAATATTTAACTTGAGCCAGAAAAGAGAATAAAATGAAATTAAAAACTGGTAAATTGGAGTGAAATGAAACCTGTTTGTACTTTTTACTGTTTAATACTGTGTTGACCTGAAGTTGGCCACCATGACAAAGACTTCTATGGCATTTAATACCTTCTGTCTGGAGCTCACATATTGTAAATTATAGAAAGTGACCAAAATGATTTGAAAATTGTGGAGAATAACTCAAAACTAGTCCAAAATCTATTGCATTTACATGTCCTCAGTTTAAAAAGTTGGCTCTTGTTTTGCAAGGATGAACTTTCAGACGTGTTTTCTGTTCAGCAAATCCTGATAGATTTTATTGCATCTTATACTGAACTGTATTAGATCTCCAATGAAAATTTAGCACAAAAAGGCAACCAGAGTGAACAAAATCCACAAGTTTTAGATGGAAATCTTATTAACTGAAGCAAAAACACTATTTAGAACCTAAATCTCCAATGTGTAATATGTGATTCCTGACATTTTTCATATCCAGCTGTGCAACAACTGCAGCCAAAAGCTTCCACTAACTAAAGATCATGTCCGACAGTGTTGTGTTGGACTTTTGACCAACTCTTCTTTGGGAAACATTGGATTGTTTGGGAGTTTTAACCGATCTCTTCAGGTTGGACCATAGCATCAATGAGGCCGTTGCTAAAACTCGTATTTCCTTCCTTCTGGGCCGTCCAGACGTGGACGTTCTGCATAACAAAGCTCCTTCTGAGCGCCGGCCGACTGTCTGACAACCTGACAATCAATCAGTTTCCTGTCAGGCGGCAGAAAGTTTCCCTGGAGTCCAACAAATCTCCCCGAAGCAGCAGAGCTTTCATCACGACGCCGCCTCCACGTCTGGCTGCAGGTATGAAGGTCTTTCTGAGGAACTCTGTGTCGAGGAAGCTACTTTTGGTGTAACTTGACCCATTTCTTCCAAATATTTTCAGTTTTTCACTCAACTTTTGTGTCTCTTCTGGTGGTTTTCGCCTCGTCTCTTCCCCAAGGAGGCTATTTTTGCTCGGTTTGTCTTGTAGAGTCGCTAATATAAGTCGCTAACACCGATCTTTATTGAAGGTCTTCAGATGGTCTCCTTAGATCTTTTCAGACTTTTTCCATTTATGAAAACTTTCACTTTTGTTCCAAGTCTTCTCTGTTTGTGAATATCATCTCTCACTGTGGAATCATAGAGTCCCAAAGCCCTAGAAATAGATCTGTAATCCCCACCAGACTGTATTTTAATCATCTATTAAGGAGTGTCTCTAGATATTAGCATAGTGTTGCATCCGTAAGACGTTTAACTAACTTCCTGTCCCTGAAAATGGTCTATTGAAGTAATGATTTACCTGAACAAAGCTCAAAGGAATCACAGACAGATGCAATTAATTAAAAGTCCCATATTTTGTTTTGTTTCGTGTCGTTTGTCTCATTTTTTGTCTTTTTTTCTCGCTTTTGTCAGTTTGTATCTTGTCCATTTTTTTAATCACTTTGTAATTTTTTTGTCAAATTTTTGTCCCTTTTTGTTTCGTTTCATGTCGTTTGTCTAATTTTTTGTCATTTTGTGGCTCACTTTTATAAAATTTTGTCTTGTTTTTGTTTCTTTTTGTCTTTTATGTCTGATTTTTGCCGTTTGTCTCATGTTTTTGTCGTTTTGTGTTTCCTTTTTGTCTCGCTTGTGTTTGTCTTATTTTCATAATTCTGTGTTTCATTTTATTCATCCTTTTGTGGTTTTTTGTCTCGCTCGTGTTGGCTATTTCGTGTCATTTTGTCCCTTTATTTTTTTGTCAATTTGTAACTTTTTTGTCAATTTTTTTGTCTCCTTTTTGTTTTGTTTCATGTTTTTTGTCTTTTTTTTAAAGTAAAATACTATATTGTTCAGTTCCAGACAGCTGTGACTAAATGTTGTGTTCCTTTGTCGACACTCTGTGATCTGGAAGTTGTAATGTGGAAATGATAAACTGAGGCGGAATGTTGTTGAAACTGAATTTATTTTCCTTAAGAAATTGCAGGTTGTTCATAATGTTTTGTAAAAAGATAATTCCTTAAATGTGAAAATTTTCAGAATGTACTTTTTTTGCACTAAAACAAAGGAAACATGGGGAGTTGTGGTTATTTATAGGTTATTATGCTGTGATTTTACTGGTCACTGGAGATCAAATCAGGCTGAATGTGGACCTGAACTAGAATGAGTTTGACACCCCTGATGTAAAGTCTCCTGTTGAGTAGCTGTTAAAACAATCTTAGCTTAATAATATCTTCTTTGAATTATGATTAAAGGTTTTAAAAATCATCAAAAAATCAGCTGGGAGTGTTTATTATGCACATGCAGGAACAAAATGCTCATGGGCAGAAATGAGAAGCCGGCGGGAGGCTTTTTGAGTCCTTGTTGACGGCTTAATGGGCGTCCTCTGACAATATGTTTTCATTTACCTGAAATAATGAGATTCCGCGTGTCCGTACGAGATGCACAGCATGTGAAGCCTTTTCATCACAACACCTCGGGTTTACAGCTGCTCTTCAGAGGAGACGACTCAAACGGCTACAGTAGTTTAATGAAACACCGTTTTCGTAGTTTTCTGGGGGGGGGGTTTGCTGTTGTATTTCTGTGATTATCAGTTAAAAAACACGACAGAAAACTGACAGTCCGTCAAGGAAGGGAAACTATTTCTGCTGCACGACGGATTTCTGGTCGATGCCAGGAAATGGACTTTTTTGCATCTGGTTGAGAATGTGAGGGGGGTTATCTATCGCTGAGTGCTACCGTTTTAGAAACTACCCAACAACAACCTCCTAGCAGCAACCGAAACACTGAAAATTACAAGTTTTGCTCAATATCTGTAGATCTTTACCAGTATTCACTGAAATATCTGTATTATCCAAAATGTTTACAGCTTTTGCTAACATTGTGAGAGTTTCCCTGCTGGTTACGAGTTAAATTTCATTACAATCCAAGGTTGAGCACATGAAGACTCTTGTGTTCCCTCTTAGAGCCAACAGCAGAAAGTTACGTGAGTTTTGTTCGTTGTTTAGACATTTTAATGTTTTCAAGTCAATTCGGAGAAATTTTCAATTCATTCTGAACAAGATTTGAGTATTTTGGACGGATTTTGACTCATTTTGGACACAATTAATTTTGGACTAGTTTTGGGTTACTCTCCATAGTTTTCAAGTCATTTTGGTCAAGTTTTAGTGCATGAACACCTGTGTGTGTTCACTCTTGCACAACATTTGGTGAGTTTTGTTTGTGGTTGTGACGTTTTAGTGTTTTCAAGTAAATCTGGAGAAATTTTCAATGCATTTTGAAGAAGTTATCGTCACTGTGGACGAATTGTAAGACATTCTGAACAAGACTTGAACATTTTGGACTAATTTTGAGTGATTTTGGACACATCTTGATTAATTCTGGAATAGTTTTGAGTTATTCTCCACAATTTTGGTCAAGGTTGAGTGCATGAAGACTCTTTTGTTCACTCTTGCAGCCAACAGCAGAACATTTAAAGTGTGGTCAATTGTCTTCAAGCTTCATATCACGATGCTGCCACCACCGTGCTTCACAGTGGGGATGATGTGTTTGTGATGATGTGCAGAGTGGTCAAACATGTTGTCTAGTCTAATGAGAAAGCTTCATAATAATAACTTTACTGACAAATTTACTGATCTGTTCAACTTCAGTGATATCGGTTGAATAAAGTTCTAACGAATGTGGTTTTAAAGAGTCCAGTGATCATCAGAGCTAAAGTTTAGGTGGGATTCACCTATTGGACCCCTATGAGGGGTTTTTTTCTATGCTAATTAGCTATTGTAATGATAGTGATCCAAACAAGTCACTATTTTGCAAAGACAAGGTCACAACATCCTTGGTTTAACTCCATCCAAGACGAATTTGATTGGTTTAAATAAACACAAACAAGCTTTTTTTTCCTATATAGGAAAATATTAAGGTGCAGCAGACCATTCTACACTACAGAATTAGCTAGCTAGGTGAAGCTAATTAAACAGAAAGCAGAAATAGACAATCTAAAACAACAAGACTGTGTTCTTACTGTTACAGCTTTACCTTTTCATTGCACTGTTCGCTTTGACAGTTAATTGAAATTTAAGGTTAATTAAGAGCTTCCACTTGTCTTAATGGTATTTTCAGTTGCACAGCCAAAGAGCTTCCTCAATCTTTTGACAATGGATGAATCCATTTAGTCATTTTTTGAGCAAGAATGATAGCTTTTGCTTTTCAAATGTGATGATTTGACGTTTTGAGCTGCCTGATACTGTGCTAAACCGAGTATCTTTGGGTTGAGAAGGGTTTGTTGAAACTGTGATGGCATGCTGTGGTTTTTTGATGTTTATCAGACCAACTGTAATAAACAGTGTTGGCTGCAGTCCTATTTTCTCTTTGTCAAAACAAATCTCCTGCATGTCCCGTTAAAAAGCACCTGCCTGACTGAGCACTCAGACGAAGCCTTCATGTACCTGGGGGTCCGCTGAGCATCATTACTGCCTCTTGAACACAGAGAACACTCGGTCCAGAGTCCTGGAGAGAACATTTCCACGCTCTTATCTTTCACATCTTAAATTTCCCATTTGCATGCAGCCTAATTTGCCAAGGCCACTTGATTTTGCAGAAGAAGCTTAAAGAATGTCACGAATGTTTGGTCTCGACTGCGAAGAAGGAGATTTTCCAGAAAAAGACCCTGTTGTTTGTATCTACAACCTGCTTCACAAAAAATGGAAATAAAAACAAAATGAAAATATTTGCATATCATGTAAAACCCTTTCATTTATTTCAAATGGCACAAGGGCAATGGATAAAATGTAGAAACTGAGAAATTTTTTTGTTTTTTGACAAAATAAAAATGTGCTTTGTTTAATCAATCATTGATTATTGAATTAGAATGCTAGTATTTAGTTAAGCTAGTAGCAGCCACCATGACAAAGACTTCTGTGACCATTAATGACCTCTCCTGATTCGTATATTAAGAATGCAACGCTGTGCAAAATATTTGATGAGTTGATCAGTTTGTCAAATTTAATGCTTTTTAATGCCATTTTAATGCTATACTGTAAAAATTTTAGTCCCGTGACCGTGAACTCAACAAATTACACAGGTTTGGTTTTTTTGTAAAAGATGGTTTTTATATGAAAACTGTCTCTACATTTCACTATTGCTGAATCCGGAAACCACCCCTGACCACCCACGGGCTGTAGTCATTCTCTGAATTCCACGTTTTCTAGACGTTTTTGCTGGAATTTGTATTTCCCCATTTCCCAGTTCTACTCCACCTGGTCCAGCCGGCCGACCACTTTCCAAACATCCAGGTTTTGGCAGAACAATTATCCGAATGCTTCGGCATGTTTACGCAGATGCACATATCTAACGAATCGCAGTCTATAATTACATATTATTACATTATTATTATCAAATATTTTTCTTGAAAACTGCAGAAAGAATTTTTACTGCCACTGAGAATCAAATTTAATGATTTTTAATGCCATTTAAGGCCTTAATTTTTACAAAATCAATTCAATGACTATTAATGCTTTCTAATGCCCTGCAGAAACCCTGGTAGTGTTCACTTGTTGTCATGGTTACAGTGACGCCATGCTGCTGTCTCACAGTGATACAGAAATCCTTAACAAATCCATGGATCCAGACTATAAGCCGCATCACTGCCAAAATCTAATCAGGTGGTCCTCGTGTCATTTCTGACCTTCCCTGAAAATTTCATCAAAATCCATCAGTCCGTTTTTGAGTAACGTTGCTAACAGACGGACGGACAGACGGACGGACGGACGGACGGACGGACGGACGGACAGACGGACAGATAAGCCAACGAGGATCGTCACATAGCTCCACTGTGTTTCTTGGCGGAGTAATTAAGTGGCTTTTACGTGACTCCCGCATCATTTGACCTGCAGGTTCTGACTGAGCAGGAAGGCCGTTTAAAACATTAAAGAGGAATAAAAAGCTGCACATTGTCCCTCTGATAACCCTGCTGAACAACAACAACAACAACAACACTGCTGGTGGAACTCCAGCTCTAGTTTTCCTGAAATAAACGTATTCTGACAGTAACTGTTGGGCTCAGGAGGCATCTCCAAACCAAGGACAGAAAACATGCACCACTACAACCCTCCCTCATATGTTTGTTTGCCTTGCCGACAGGAATAAATGCAACGTTTATATGAGGTGAAATGTAACCTTTGTGCTCTATACGCTCAAAACACCCAACGGTTTGCAGCGTTTTTCTTTCCTTCCTGTGTTCCACGTATCAGTCGACTGGCGTCCACTTTGAGCAGATAAACACACTGTGGGCTATTAATTATCCTCAGACACCAGCCTTCGCAACTGAATGACTTGAAACCAGATCAAACGTCTGGATTTTAATTATTTAATATTAGATTCTCCTATGACTGCGGGGGGGAAAAATAGAAAAAAAATAATCAGAGAGCCGCCTGTTCAATATGAGAATTAGCTTAAAAGGAGCTATGCTAATGTGTATGGGCACCGCTGATATCCTCAGAGAGCGCAGGTGTGCATACTGCTGACTGCTGCTGAGGGTGATTAGTGAGTGGAAGCTTTTGTTTTTACCTGGTAAAGCTGCAGCGTTAATGCACAAACTCACAGCTCGAGCTCTTCAGATGCAGTTCCATAGATTGCATGGAGCCGCTGTTGCACCACCCAGTGATTTCTGAACTGTTTTGAAGTCTCAAATTGGAGTGTCGTCGTCACTATCTTGCCCTTTTGACCAGATATGACAAGTGAGAGGTGGATCTTTCTGGTACAGTAGCACTTTGCAAATTCAATGCAGCCTCGCCCTAAAACATACGCTGCTTTATCAACTATTTTACTCTAAATGAAGCTAGAATTTACTAAATGAACATCATGCTGCATTAGAGAAGACCTGAAACTACCAACTGGGATCATAAATTAATCCGGAAAATGTTTACTTCAGGCAATAAATGAAGGAAGATTTTCTCAAAGACGTCAATACAATCAGAGAGTGAGTGGAGTCGCCCCCTGCAGGCTGTTTGGAAGAATGCAGGTTTAAAGGCACTTCACTACTCAGACTTTCCATCTTTTAAATACAGGAAATGGCTGATTGATACTACAAAATATATTATTTACACAAAAATTATGCAAATTTGTGAACTGCTGACATTTTTTAAAGGCTATTCTTAGGATTCGTCACCTTCAGATCATAGAAAACAACCAAAGCTTTGTGTTTAGGATTTACACAGTGTACAGGGTGTCCCTAAAGTCTGGAAACATGGGAAATCTCATTGACTATAATTATTGTTGCCTCCACAGAATAAATATGGCTTTGTCAAAAGAAGAAAGAGTTGAACAGGTACTTCTCAGTGGACGTGAAACTATACTTAGTAAAATGTCTTTACTATGTAGTGTCACCATCTTTTCCAGTAGTGGTACTCTGGTAGGAATTTGGAAAAATTAGTGTCCTCATTTTTTCCATTTTCGAATTTTTTTTTTCATGATGTATGGCATTAAAACTGCTAAAGTCATAGAATGATGCTAACTTCACAGCTAAAATCATAGAATGATGATAACTACACAGTTAAAGTCATACAAAAGCAGCTAAAAACACAGCTAAAGTCATATAAAAGAAGCAGCTAACAACACAGCTAAAGTCATAGAAAAGCAGCTAACTATAGCTAAAGTCATAGAAATGCAGCTAACTACACAGCTAAAGTCATAGGAAAGAAGCTAACTATAGCTAAAGTCATAAAGTGATGCTAACTACACAGCTAAAGTCATAGAAATGCAGCTAACTATAGCTAAAGTCATAGAAATGCAGCTAACTACACAGCTAAAGTCATAGAAAAGCAGCTAACTATAGCTAAAGCCATAGAAATGCAGCTAACAACACAGCTAAAGTCATGAAATGATGCTAACAGCACAGCTAAAGTCAGACATTCTCAAGGCTGGACTGTTGTGTTTTTACAACCGATTCTGCTGCACGTTAAAACAGTCAGATGTGAATTTTTACGCTTTAATAAAGTTAAAAGAGAGTTTTTGTGGTTGAGATGGTGTTGTTGTGAACACAGAGTCATGACAATAAATGCTAATAAAACAGAAGCAGTATGATTTTTTTTTTTTTTAAATTAGGGTAAATGGAAAGGATTATAATTTCCTGAGGTGCAGGAGTTCATACTGCAGTGAAAAATGAGCCCACAGTGAGTAAAAATGACTAAAAAAACACTCAGAAGCCGCCTTGAGTTCAGACGGTTAAATCAATAATGTAAATACAAACTAATGTGAAAATAAAAGAGTGTACTGGAAAATAAATCAATATCTCCAAAACCACTCTTTCATCCTTCCATCTTTTCTTCATTTCTAAATGTATTTTGTAGAGGTTTCTTCTGTCAAAGCTCTAATAAAGTGGAAAAGCATGACTAAACAGATTGCAGTGAATATATCACTCAGCATCTTAAAAAACTCCAAACCTAAACTTTTCTTTGTGCATTCATGGAAACATTTCCCAGCATTTCATTTCCTCGCACAACTGATGATTGGGATCAAACAGAATACCTAAGAAACGTCTCCGACCGATGGGGAGGGAGTGCCAGAGTTGATAAATTGATTTTAATGAAACCAGCGTGCAATTATGGCAGCAGTGAGGCACATCAGCAGCTTCAGAATCGAGTCACGGCTGCTCTTCACGCCAAAGAGATGCAAAAATGCTTCATGTTCAGCCTCGGCCACCATAAAAATCATTATAAAGTTGACTCGTCGGTAAAATGACGACGACGTTTGATGCAGAAGCAGCAACAGACTGGATGTAACGATACGGAGGCTGCCACAGCACTCACCTCCTAATGTATGCGGGCCACGCTGTGATAATTATCTGCTTGTGTTGGCATTAGCAGCACAGTGTACTGTAATCAGACGTGAGCTGAAGCTAAATTATGGGGTGTCTAGTTGGCGGAAAAAATCACAAACACGAAGCACAAACAGACTCCATGTTTCACCAGCATCAACCACCCTAGAAACTCTGGCAACACTCAGTCATGGTCAATTTCATTTGGCGTTTTAGACAAGAACTAAAAAAAATAAAAAGACTCTAAAAACAGATTTATCTCTAGTTGCACCTTTGACTGCACTTCCGTCATTGCTCCTGCTGGCACGGTGGTGGCAGCACCATGATGTGAAGCATGATGCTACCACCACCATGCTTCACATTTTAATTCTACCACCATCATGCTTCACATTTTAATTCTACCACCACCATGCTTCACATCATGATGCTGCCACCACCGTGCTTCACATTTTAATTCTGCCACCACCGTGCTTCACAGTAGGGATGGTGTGTTTGTGATGATGTGCAGTGTTTGGTCAAACACATCATCTAGTCTGGTGGACAAAACGCTCCATTCTGGTCTCCTCAGACCAAAGAACCTTCTTCCAAGTGACTCTAGAGTCTTCACATGTCAACTTCAGTCCAGATTTAATTTGAACTTTTTTCAACAGTCTTTGTCTTGCATAAAGTTTTGATGAAGAACAGACAACAGTGGTTGTGTGAATACTTTCTCCCATCTCAGCTGCTGAAGCTCCTTCAGAGGAGTCATAGATGTCTTGGTGGCCTCCCTCTCTAGTCTCTTTCTTTTAAATCTCTCAGTTCTTGAGGACGTTCTGCTCTAGTCAGATTTATTCATGTTCCATCTTCCTTCCATTTCTTAATGATGGATTTAACTGGACTCCAAGAGGATCTTCAGGAACTTGAAAATGTTCTTGTATCTTCCTGATTGATGCTTTTCAACAACCTTTTACAGAGTTTCTTGGAATGTTGTTTAGTCTTAATGGTGTAGTACTATCCAAGAGTACTGGTTCCAGTTACAGGAGTCTTTTACTGCAATCACAGACACATTCACTGACCTCAGATCATCTTAATTGGACTAATTATGTGACTCCTGGTTTCAACTGACTGCACCGATGCTGAATTTGTCACTTTAATATTTGACAATACTTGGTAGGGCTCTGTTTTCACTCTTTATTTGTAGCAATTTTATGTCAAAACTCCAAATAAATTGACCACGATTCAATGTTGAAAAGCAACAAAAGGGGAAAACTTCCAAAGGGACTGTATTGTGAACAACATCCGAGTACATCTTTACTGTATTTGTGTAACAGACGACAAAACGGAAGGACAAATGGAGTTTTCAGCGTCTAACTATTACAAAACACAGTCTCATCTGACTTATGCCGTTATTATCGGAGGAGCCTCGGCGTTGAGTTTGGCCCCATAATGAGGCCAGGAAGGAGTCGCTGCTGCAGAGTCGCTTGAGGGGAAAAAGTTTGTTTCCAGCTCGGAATGATGTGGCTGTTTATTGGTCACAGGGGGGATGAAATCACTCTGCAAAATCCATGATGGTTTCAAAATTTCACAAGAAAAATATGGAGTGTTCCAGAGGTTTTGTCCTCGCAAGAGAAAACTCCCAGCGACCCAACGTCACCTTTGATAAATGCCTCGTGTTGCCATTCGGTCCTTTAATAGCAACTCTGAGTGGGATTTGTCTTGTCGTGGGGGGATGAGCTGCAGTTTTCGGTGCTATATGGCCGGCAGCTATGGCAATAAACATCATGTAATGGAAGCGGGTGGGAGTGAGAGGAAGCTGCTACTCAACAAAGAACAAAAAGAAGCACAGAAAGGCCCAAAATAAAGTAATTTCAGCGTTTCAATATCAAGACAACTCATTGTGTTGTCTCCAACTCTTTGATCTGAGCTCATACTTCCACCTTGTTGTCTTCAAACCATCTCTGAGGATCTTTGTCTGTTTGCTTCAACTCATCGTCTGGATGGAAAACTGATCTTCTCCAAGTCTCAGTTCTCTTCAGAATGCATCAGATCGTCCTCCAGGATTTCTTTTACCCTCTACCTTTACAAGCCTTCCAGAACCTGCAGCTGCTGAGGAACATCATGATGCTGCCACCACCATGCTTCACATCATGATGCTGCCACCACCATGTTTCATATCATGATGCCGCCACCACCATGCTTCACATCATGATGCTGCCACCACCATGCTTCACATCATGATGCTGCCACCACCGTGCTTCACATCATGATGCTGCCACCACCATGCTTCACATCACGATGCTGCCACCACCGTGCTTCACATCATGATGCTGCCACCACCATGCTTCACATCATGATGCTGCCTCCATGCTTCACATCATGATGCTGCCACCACCGTGCTTCACGTCATGATGCTTCCACCACCGTGCTTCACATCATGATGCTGCCACCACCATGCTTCACATCATGATGCTGCCACCACCATGCTTCACATCATGATGCTGCCACCTCCATGCTTCACATCATGATGCTGCCACCTCCATGCTTCACATCATGATGCTGCCACCTCCATGCTTCACATCATGATGCTGCCACCTCCATGCTTCACATCATGATGCTGCCACCTCCATGCTTCATATCATGATGCTGCCACCACCATGCTTCACATCATGATGCTGCCTCCATGCTTCACATCATGATGCTGCCACCACCGTGCTTCACGTCATGATGCTTCCACCACCGTGCTTCACATCATGATGCTGCCACCTCCATGCTTCACATCATGATGCTGCCACCTCCATGCTTCATATCATGATGCTGCCTCCACCATGCTTCACATCATGATGATGCCACCACCTCTTCTTGCTGTTCGGTCCATTAATAGCGAATAGTGGGATTTGTCTTGTCGGTGGGGGATGAGCTGCAGTTTCCGGTGCTATATGGCCGGCAGCTATAGCAATAAACATCGTGTAATGGAAGCGGGTGGCAGTGAGAGGAAGCTGCTACTCAACAAAGAACAAAGAAAGAAGCACAGAAAGGCCAAAAATTAAGTAATTTCAGCCTTTCATCTGATTCATGCTTTCTAATTCTGCAAACACAACTCACTGTGTTGTCTCCAGCTCTTTGATCTGAGCTCACACACTCAAAAACAACAATCATTTCTGCAGAAAAAAGTGCCCAGATGACGGCCTTAGGAGTCCTCGTATGTAAATGGCTCTGGGAGAACATTATCATCTGCTTTATCTGCCTCTAGATGGACTTTTGAAGGACTTCCAGAAGCTTTTTTCCAGACAAAAAGTCCCCATTTGTGTCCAGAAAGCAAAGTTTTATTGCAACAATGGTACGTAATTTACCGTGCTCTGATTTAAAAGCTAAATTACTCGAAGGACGAAGCGGCGGCGAAGCTTGAAGGGCGAAGCGTTGCCGTTTGACGGCTGAGTGGCGTGAGGGCGACTCTCCGGCGGTTTTCAGCCTTTTTAGCTCATGACCCCATAAATTAAACAAAAAGGATGACTTATTTATTTCCCCCTCAACCCACTTAACTCATCTGAAAGCACAGAGAAATGTCAAATTATTAAATACACTCATTCTGAGATGATTTCATTTGAAAACTTGAAAAATTTGCATTTAAAACTAGATTGTAATTTCACCACTTTTGGAATAATGAGGGAATTTTGGCTGCACTCTGCAATAAAAATCACCTTTTAAATGCTTCAAACATGATAAAAATTATTTATTTAATCATTTGGACTGAGTTTTCCTTTTGTTCAGCTGATTTTTCTAACCTTTTCTGTACTTAAAAAGTTGATTTAATGCAGAAGTATCTCATAAAAATCGGACATTTTGGAGTATTTAGCACCACTGTGCAAAACAATCATGGACTGAGAAATGTCAAATTATTAAATACACTCATTTTTAGATGATTTCATTTGAAAATTGGACTAATTTGCATTTAAATCTAGATTCTAATTTCACCACTTGTTAGAAAAACAGGTCATATTTAATCGTTTGGAGTGAGCTTTCCTTTAGTTAGGCTGATTTTTTAACCGTTTCTACCAAATAAAAATACTTAAAAAGCCAACTTAATGCACAAATATCAGACAAAAATTGGGAATTTTGGAGCATTTGGCTCCAGTCTGCAAAACAATAATGGAGTAAGAAATGTCAAATTATGAAATACACTCATTTTGAGATGATTTTTATTAAAAGGTGAGGCATTTTCATTTGAAAACTGGACTTTTTTGCATTGAAATCTAGATTCTAATGTCACAAATTTAGGAATAATTTGAGAAAAACTCATATTTAATCATTTAAACTGATTTTGTTGTCTTGTTAGGCTGATTTATTAACCTTTTCTGCACTTTAAAAGTCTATTTAATGCACAAATATCTCATAAAAATGGTTAAACTTTAGAGTATTTGGCACCACTTTGCAAAAACAAACACCAATTAAATGCTTCAAACATGATGAAAATGTATTATTTAACCATTTGCACTGAGTTTTCCTTTTTTTCCAGCAGATTTTTGAAACTTTCTGTACTTAAAAAGTCTATTTCATGCACAAATATTTGGCTCCAGTTTGCAAAAACATCAATTAAATGCTTTAAATATAATAAAAATGTATTTATTTAGCAGTTAAAATACATTTTCTTCTATATGTCAAGAGCAAAAAATTTTAGTTAACCCTTTTCTACTAAAAAAGTACTAAAAATATATATTTCATGCTTGAATTCCAGAATATTTGTCTATACTGTGCAAAATAAATCACCAATTAAATGCTTCAAACATGATGAAAATGATTTATTTTGTCATTTGGATGTAGTTTTCCTTTTGATCAGCTCATTTTTTTCAACCTCTTCTACCATAAAAGTACTTAAAATGTATTTAATGCAAGAAAATTGCAAGTTTTTGGCTCCACTGTACAAAAACAAAAATCATCTTTTAAAAGCTTTAAACATGATAAAAATGATTTATTTAGCAGTTAAAATACATTTTCTTCTGTATGTCAAGAGCAAAAAACCTTTATTTAATCCTTTCTAATAATAAAGTACTTAACAATATATTTAATGCAAGGAAATTGGAAGTATTTGGAGCTTTTAATGTCACCACTTTAGGAAGAATTTGTGAAAAACTCATATTTAATCTTTTAGATTGAGATTTCCTTTAGTTAGACAGATTTTTTTTAACCTTTTCTGCACTTAAAAACTGCATTTAATGCACAAATATCTCATAAAAAATTGAAATTTTGAAGTATTTGGCACCAGTCTGCAAGAAAAATCACCAATTAAGTGCTTCAAACATGACAAACATGATTTATTTAGCTCCTCAAGTACATTTTCTTCCATATGTCAAGAGCAGAAAACGTGAGTGATGCTCACATTTACAACTTTAAACTTTAACTCGTAGCTTTGATGCGTTTTTATCCGACTTTTCGTGGCCCACAGATCCCCAACTATGCAGCAGGAGATGCTAATTTCACGGAGGTCACGGGAAATAATGCGAGCTTCTGGAGGAAGGTGTTTGGAGATTCAGAAGCTGCTGTAAGTTTAAACATATTATGCATCTTCCAGGCGCTGCTCTGCTCTCCAGAGGCTGCTTTCCACACATCAAAGCGCCTTCGTCTTTTCTCAAATAATGAGGAGGGGAATAAAAGCCAAGATCCCCTCATCAGGCGTCACCTTGAACGCACCGTCGGCATCCTTCAGCCGCAGGAATTCATGTTCGGGGGCGAAGACAAAAAAAAAAAAAAAGAAAAGAATATTAATAAAAAATAAACAGCCGGGATGGGAGATGATTACGAATCGTTTCCCCCGCCGTGAACTCGTCCTCGAGCGTCTTCGCCGCCGCCACCGTCCTCCCCTCCGTCCACACACTGGAGGGGTTGCCATGGAAACAAGGAGTCTACAGTTTAGTTTTTTCTTTTATTTCCAGCCTCCTCGCGAAGCGCTGCAGCTTTTTACAGCAGAAACCCGCCCCGAGAATGCAGCATTGTTCACGTCCAGACTGCTTCAGAGCAGAGCAGTGGAGGAAAACTCAGAATAATCTCAGTCTGATGGCCCAAAAGTGTGAAAAACTGGACTACAAGCATCCAGTTTCATGCTTTAATGTATGGAAAAAGGAGTTATTGTTATAAATTCAGGACCAAATCAATAAGTTTCCTCAAACATTGTTAAATCTGACACTAATATTCATGTAAATTTGTGAAATACTGATTAATAAAAATGCAGATGAACCCGTTTCTGACTGTTTTTGTTCTTTTTTCTACTTTTAGCTCCTAGCAGAGAACCCGTCATTCACAACTAGACTTCTTCATTAATAAGGACGACTACAACAGAATATGGAAAATATAAATATTAATGATTAAATCAGGACGCTCTCCTCTGTTTATGTGACTGACTGACAAAAATGTTCCCAAAAGGAGTAAAAATTTGATGAAATGACTCAAAACTTTGCTAAATTGACTCAAAAAAATCTTCAAAATGGTGAAAACAAATTGTCCAAAATGACTTAAAAGTTGACAAAATTGACTCAAACTTTTCCAAAGCGACTCAGATTTTTTTATTTTTTTTTTAAAAAAAAGGTTCAAATCTGACAAAAATGATTCAATAATTCTCTAAAATGACCCAAAACATTTCCAAAGTGATTCAAAACTCTCCTAAAATTTTAATCAACAAGAATTCAACCATTGGTGAGTCGAATTATTCATTAAACAGATGACTATACATTTTTTTTTTTTAAATTGTCCGTTGACCCACTGTCAGTTTTTTTTGCCCAGTTTTCAAACTTCAGGTCCAGATCTACCAATATTTTACGTTGAGTTCAACAAAATAATTTAGCTTTAAGTTTTGTGACCAAATATTTCAGTTTAAAAACTTCCAAATTGTCACTTTCAACTCATTTTTTTCTCACATTTAAATTGAGTCTGTTTGAACAACAATATCTGAGGAACTATTAAAGCTGAAAACCTGAAATTTTCTGTTATTTCTCTTCATGGTCACTATTTTGACTCAGAATAATCTAATAATGTTTTTGTTTTTGCAGTTCAACTAACAACTAACAAACCTGTTCAATTAGTTGTCAGATTTCAACAAAAATATTCATTTTTTTCATTTTTTGTGATCACGTATTTCATATCTAAATTAAACTCATAAGAAAAATGGATTCTAAAAGTATTTTTATGTCTTTGTCAGCTACATGTGGTTTAAAAGTATCACTAGTTGACTTCTGCAGTGTTACATTTGTGCTAAAATGAGTTGAAAATGGGAGCTTCAATATTTTTTTTCATATTTCAACTCCCCCATAATCAGAGATTGGTTGATCTATTTGTCCGATATTACAGATTCTGAATCAATGATAAGATGAGAAATAAGAGTGAAAATTTTAGGTTTTTATCTTTAATAGTTCCTTAGATATTGTTGCTCAATGTGAAAAAAGTGCTAAAAGTGGGTCAGTTTCTTAAAAATCTAAAACAACTGTTAAAACAAGCTGAGATTTCCCAAGTATCTTTATAAAACTCCAGATTTGATGCTGTAAAATCTCATATTTGCATTCAGCAGCATGGACGATCTCCATTTAATGACCATAAATAACAATAAATAACTTTGTGACCGAGTCGCTGGAGCTCAACATCGACACGAGGATCATTTCTCAGCGTTAAATCTGAGGCGTGTTGGTTATAAATCATAAAACCGGTGGCTGAGATCAATCAAATCTCTCCAGCTGGGTGATTTAATAAAGAGCTGTTCAACAAATCTGTATTTAAAGTCATAAAAAAGCACAACCAGAGGATGAATCGGCGTCGTATGAAGAGATGGAGGATAAAAAAAGGCGAGCATGACTGTAAATAACGTGTTTTGGACGATTTAACTTCGACTGAATATTGCAGGAGAAGAGCTAAAACTGAACATTTATTCTTAATCTGGTGATAAATGAGTCAAAATGTTCACAGATAAAACATCTATAAATGACTCTACAGTCTTCATTTTTAGTTTTAAGCCTAATTAGACTCGACATGTTCGTGTGAAGCTAATGTGATTTTACTGTGAACCACTTAAAACAGCATCAGTCACTTAAAGACTCGAGCATTAGAAGAAGAAAAAAGGAAATCTGTTGCATTTCTGACATAAATGAAGCAATAAAGCAGATCTGTTCATTTGCAGCTACTTCATCATTTTCTGTCGCTGTGTTAAACAGCTGGAAAATCATATCTGAACATAAAAAGAATGAAGTCTGCAACTAAACTGTTCTGTGACTCGTTTTCATGCAAACTGTCTGCTGCAGATGAAAATATGATTAATAAACGATGCAATGATTCAATAGCTCTGTATACTCTTTAAAAAAAATAAAATACTGTAGTATATTCTGTTTATATATTTGATATTTGATATATTTTTAATCTTATTTTACGTCATTTTAATTTTTAATTTAATTTATTTCATTTTATTAATCTAATTTAAATTTGATTTTATTTCACTTTATTTTAATTTATTTAATTTCACTTTATTTAATTTTATTTTATCAAATTTAATTTAACTTAATTTCACTTCATTAATTTTTATCATTTGATTTAATTTAATTTATTTCACTTTAATTTTAATTTAGTATAATTTTATTTTATTGTTATATTATTTGACTTTCTTTAATTTTTAATTTAATTTAATTTTTATTTTAATTTCACTTTAATTTTTATTTTTTATTTAATCACATTTGAATTTAATTTAACTTGATTTAATTTTTATTTTATCAAATTTAACTTTACTTCATTTAATTTTATCATTTAATTTAATTTCACTTTACTCAATTTTAATTTAATATAATTTAATCAAATTTTTATTTTACTTCACTTTATTTCATTTTTTATTTTATTTAGTTTTAGTTTTATTTTATTTTTTATTTAATTAAATTCAAATTTAATTTAATTTCACTTAATTTCACTTCATTTAATTTTTTGCATTGTATTTAATTTGATTTTATTTCACTTTAATTTAATTTAAATTTAATTTTATTTAAATTCACTTTATTTAATTTTTATTTTTTACTTTAATCGAATTTTAATTGAATTTCATTTTATTTTTTTTAACCTTCACTTTAAACTAACCCTAATATTCTGTGCTGTCTTATTTTTCGCCCTTTTATTGAATATGCATGCTGCTTTAACAACTTCATTTCCCTCCAGGGATTAACGAAATCATCTAAGTCTAATATGATTCATAGGTTTTTTTGAAACAATATATCTATATACATAAAGCAGCTTCTAAACCGTTATTTCTGTTAAACAGTGACTGAAAAGTTTCAGTAAAAAGCTCGTCCTTGATTCAGAACAGTGTTGTTCAGACTGACGAGGACAATATCTGCAGATTGAAGCCTTTGTGCAGCTGAAAGTACAAATTTGTTCTTTGTATATCTGTACCTGTTTATTCTGACGCTTTGTGCTGCCGACAAAATAAAAACCACAAACTACACCTGGTCCTGGTAAATGGAAGTACGCAGCAGCACAAAGAAATCACAAAGAGTTTCTGCTTTCAGAGCAAAAAAAGGCCAAAAAATTTGTCATGGAAAAGCCCTTTAGCGCTTTTATTTAACCAAGAATCATTGAAATTCAGTGGGATTAGATCATTCTGCTCCTCATTAATTATTTCTGCACCAGCCTTGTCGAGGTGGGAATCAACTCGCTGCTTCTTTATTCTATCTTTATTCAGCTTTCTTTTCCTTTACATCACCTGGTTCAGGGCCTCGAACTAAACGGCAACAACCGCCGTTCATCTGAGAGCTGAAGATCAGATTTACACTCTGAACCTCCAGCACAGGTCGACCGATAATAGACAGGAAGGACGTTTTAGGAACCAAATACTGCACAAAATCCACGGAACAGAGTTTAACACAGAAACTCCTCAATGTCCATCTGACATCATTTATATTCAAATTAAAGCTACGTACGACCAAACGTCTGTCAATTAACAAGAAACATTAAGCATCAGTAGATCGAATGGTCTAAAGAGAGTCTGCATGTTTCAGGACGTCTGGAATAAAGATTGACCGATACGGGATACAGACGCAGATTATTGACCGTTATATACGTTAAATATAAAGCTGTAACACCACAGGATATCAGAGAACCTGTCATTCAGAACTAAACTTCTCCAATAATAAGGATGATTATAACTGAATATGTAAAATATAAATATTAGTGACTAAATTAGGACATTCTCCTCTGTTTATGAGGGATCAACTGACAAATGTCTTTCCAAAAGGAGTTAAAATTCTCCAAAATGAAATACTTTTTCAAAATGACTCAAAAGGTCTTCAAAGTGTTCAAAGAATTGTCCAAAATGGAAAAAAATCTGATGAAAATGACTCAAAGCTGACTCAAAAAAGTCTTTAAAATGGTTAAAAATGGTTTATTTAAAATGACTTTAAAATTTGACAAAAATGATTTGAAATGTTTCCAAAGTGACTCAGAATTCTCCAGATTCTGTATAATATAAATATTAGGGATTAAATCAGGACATTCTCCTATGATTATGTGGATCCTCTGACACAAATGTTTCCAAAATAATTTAAAATTTTCTTTTTTTTAAAAAAAGAGCCTCAAAACTACTGCAAAATGGGTAAAGAATTGTCCAAACTGACTTAAAATCAGAAGACTATTACACAAAAATTTTCTAAAATGATCCAAAACATTTCAAAAATGACTCAAAATCCTCCAAAATTATTTAAAAAATTTCCAAAATGACTCAGAAAAATCTTCAAAATGGTTAAAAATTGTCCGAAACCACCTAAAATTTGACAAAGTGACTCAGGATCATGGATTGTTCTGACATGTTAGTAAGTAAAAAAGCATCTGTGATCTTAAGAATACGTAACTTTAAGCCTAAATACATTTTAAACAGATGAGTTATATAATAATTTGCTTCCTGGGCAGTTTTCATAAATGTTTAAAAAGCGACAGAGACTAAAACCAGTTTTAAAATCAGACTGTAAACATGTTTACTTATACTGTAAAGTTGGACATTTTAACATGGAGGTCTATGAGGACTGACTCACCCCTTGTGGACATCTGAGGAACTGCAAGTCTTGGCAATTTCCCCCATTTTTCTAAATCTTTCACCTTACTTGACACTGAATAGTAGATTTCTGTCTATTTCTGTAGATCCAAGATATTTTTTTAATGCATTACATAAATGATTGTAACCGGAGATAAAGGTGTTGATAAATGTTTTGCACATTTAACTTGTTATTTTTAATGATCTGGGATCTAAAGTCAGTCAACAGTAGCTTTTGTTTGTCTATATTGTAAACAGTGGTACATTTTCATATCATTTCTGCTTTTTCTTGCTTCAGTTTGCTGCTGTCTGGGGTTTAAATGCTGGAGCTGCTGCTCATGCACCTGTCTTGGCACAGGATGAGTTCCTTTGAGACACTTTTCTTTTTCAAAAAAAGCAACAAACTCTGATTTTTACCTCGTTAACATGTTTATATGTTGACATCCGTGTCTGGAGAGAGATTTCAGTGTTTCCTCTGAGGACCTCCAGCAGCAGAATAACTCTTCTTCGGCTCCAGCCTTTGTAATAAATGTAAGGAATAATGTTCTTTTTTTCAGTCATGTCCAGTGTTTCCCACAGGAAGAGGATCCTCCTGCAGCGTGACCGATACGCATCAACGCACTCCTGCAGTCTGAAAGGAGGCAGAGGAAAGGCCAGTTCATGCTTTCTGTGTCCACGTTTTATCATCTAACCCAGTCCATCAAGGTCCACATGGACACTTCTACAGGCTGTTTTCACTGTGAGGAAAACTAACGACGCTGTCTGACGAGATCCATCATCCAAACCCTCAGAATTCATCAGGAAAAGAGGTTTCATTGAAGTATAGGAGTTTTGATGTATTCATTTTTTACATTAATGGAAGTGAAAACAAAGCAGGAAGCTCTAAATTCTCCAGAAATCCTGTGCTATGTCTCTTTTTGTAAGTAACAAGTTACTCGTTGGTAATAATAAATGAGCTCCGAGGCAAAATTTTTCAATAAGGGAGGATCAATACGCTGTGATGTTAACAGTACTTTAGATACAAAGACAAATGTGATGTTTCACAGTGAATCTCGTCATCATAACACATTCTTCTATGATGCATTTTCTGGATCCATAGAGGTTTCTGTGCATGAGGGGCGGGGCCTATTTGCAAGAGGCGTCATCACCTCTTTCTTCATTATTGAGGATCGACAACAGTTACTTTTAAAGGTTTTCAGGAGCTTCCAGAGGCAGTCAAATGCTCCTAATTTGCATAAAATATCCTCAACCTCAACTCAAAATCAAAGCACAGTGTCTCGCAGGAACTCGTCCTGGTGTATGAGCATCAACTATAACGTTTAAACACCAGGCAGCAGCAAACTGAAGCAATAAAAAGTCAGTAATTGTAATAAAACGCAGCACTGCTTAGAATTTAGACAAACAAATAAGTTAAATGTGCAAAACAGTTATCTGCTCCTTTATTCTTGTATACAATCATTTAGGTAAAGTGTTAAGAAATTACCAACTACAGAAATTGACAAAAATGGACTATTCAGCGTCAAGTGTGGTGAAGGATTTTGAAAACTGGCAGTTCCTCAAATGACCACTAGAGGCTGGCTGCAGCAGCGAGTCAATCCCCATAGACCTCCATGTTAAAACATCCAACTTTACAGCAGAAATAAACAAGTTTACAGCCGAGTTTTGGACGCATTTGAGGTGATAAACAAGCTAATTTATCTGTCTTTAGTGTTTATAATCAACAACAGCTACTTTTAAAGGGTTTAAGGAGTTTCTAGAAGTGCAGAGTTGTAGTTGAACGCCCCTAATTTGCATAAAGTAGCCTCAACTTCAACTTTATGCAACTAATGCGACGCTACATCTCTTAAAATACACCACAAATGTACAGTAATGCCCTACAGAGCTGCTCCAAGTGACGAATCTTGTGGACATGAAGAGAATTTCTGCAAACAAATATCCATTGCAACAAGTACAACAATTTATTAGCATGCAGGAGCAAAAACACGAGCAAAAAATCCACAAAAACTTCCATCTAAACAAACAGAGGTAAAGAAACGCACCAGATTTACCCCTCATTAACCAGGTGTGTTATTCAAGCTAGCAGCCCACCACAGAGTTCACTAAATTATTCAAACATGATTTAACCCTCCTGTCGTCCTGCAGGTCAAAATTGACCCGTTTTAAAGTTTGAAAATGTGGAAAAAAATATATTTTCACAGTTAAACTTCTGATGTCCACATTTTCAACATTTTTGGGAAATCTTCGAACATTTTTTGGTGGGAAAAAAAGAAATGTTAAAAATGTTTCTTTAAGAACATTCACATAAAAATCAACCAAAATCCAGTGAATTTCACTGGATTTTGGTTGATTTTTATGTGAATGTTCTTAAAGAAAACATTAGAAGTTTTACTGATATATATGGAATCACTTTAGATATTTTTAGGATTTTTTTGGAAAATATTTACTCATTTTTTGGGAATATTTACAAGAATTTTCTTGCCAAATTTGGGGGATTTTATTTAATTTTTATAAAAAAAAACTTTTAAGGAATTATTGGAATTTTCTTCCTGAAGGTTTTGCAAATTTTCAGAAATTTGGGTATTTTTTTCTGAATTTTTGGGGTTTTTTTTCAGACAAGGAAACATTATTTTTTGGTGCCCGTAAATGAAGACAACAGGAGGGTTAAAATAAGCATCAAGCAGCTGATCATTTAGCTTCAGCTGTGCTCATAAATTCAGCCTGAAATGTTCAGACCTTCATGTGAACTGCGGTTCAGAAATTCTGAGCTCAGAGCAGCAGGATTTAGAGATTTGGAGGCTGCAGACAAACTGTCTGACTTCATTTTCATCCTTTCTCTGACTGAACGTTGGCGCTAGAAGAAGAATTTCAACCATGAATATCACAGAGGAAAAACAGCGGATAAAGTCAGAGCAGTGTCCTGACATTTACTTAACATCTGTTCAAGGTGGAGCTTTTTTATTCTGATGTAACGTCGGACGGTTTAATGAAACACAGTATGACACAGAATATTTTATCCTGTGAGTAAAACCTGCGAGGCTCTGATCATCTGTAAAGTGATTTTTTCTGAAGATTCCAGTTTCTTTTGCTGTAAAAAAGATTTATTTTACATTTCAATCCTCACGTTATCGTCTAGAATAATGCCAGTGCAAAATTCTGCTCAGGAATAGTATTTTATATACAGCACATATGAGAAAATGAAGCAATGTTAATTTTAAAAAAAAAAAAAAACAAGACATAAAATGACAAAAAGGAGATACAAAATGACAAAAATGAGACACAAAACAACAAAGGCAAGACAAAAAATGACAAACACAAGACACAAACTGGAAAAAAAAGACATAAAATGACAGAAATGAGACAAAGCAACAAAAGGAGACACAAAGGGACAAAAACGAGACAAAACTACAAAACCAAGACACAAAACGACAAAAACAAGACACAAAAGGATAAAAACAAGACACAAAAGGATAAAAACAAGACAAAAGGATAAAAACAAGACACAAAACGACAAAAACAAGACACAAAAGAAAATTTGGATTGGAAAAATCTAAATTTTTTTTACAATTAGAGCTCTCACAGGAAAATCTGTCTCTTTTTGGCCCCAGATGTGATATGAGTCATTTAAAATCAAGTATTTACCAAAAAAGTCCCACTCTGATGCCATTTTCCTACATAAATCATACTTTAAGTAGCGTAAATGACTTGCAGTTACTGGTTGCACCACCAGGTGGAGCCTTTTATTCTCACATACTGTAGAATAGAGAACATTGTGGGAGTTTAGCTAGTAAAGGGGCACCATGACATAGTCTTATGTGGTGCTTAACGACCTCCAGCCAACTCGCCTATGTTAAATCAAGCTAAAATCAGCAAAGTTTTTTATTTTTAATATCCTGGAGAAATGGTTATTCACTATTTACTGACATTTATATTGTTATATTGCTTCTGTACAGTATGAATGAGCTAATGAAGCTCAGAAGAATGCTTTTAAAGTACCGGATCAACAAGCAGTTTTACTCAAAGTAGTAGTACCATTAAAATCTCACATATTAATGTTAATAAAACACATTTATTTGTCATTTTTGAACGTGACAGGTTAAAACATGACATTATTAATGCATTAGAGTGAAGATTATTGAATGCAGATGCTTGTTTTTGCTGATATCTTCAAGTTAAATCGGCTTTTTCTTCCCTCTCATATACATTTACCATTAAAAATCCACTGCAGAGTCTCCAGAACACACTGACGCTGCATCTAATCCAGCCTCCAACATGTAAGCAGAATCATTTCCAGGTGCGACATCAATCTTAGTAACAACAGGCTTTGTAGCTGCAATCAGACGCTAATAGAACAACTGAACTTGTTGCCTTGAAAGAGCCCATTCAGCATTTAGCACGGCCGGCTGTACGGGGAAACAATAGGTCCAATTATGTAGAATAAATAAACACAGCAGGACCTGCGGACGCCGAGCCGACGCCTAATCCTGCTTCTGCCTTCAGAGGATGAATTGAAACATCTATCTCAGTTATAATTAGATTTTCATCGCGTCTCCAGCTGGAGCCACCAGCTGCCTTTTTATTTTTATTATTTTTTAGTTTTTTTTCCTTCTCGCTTGCCTCTGAAACTACCCAGGAGGCTTGACATAACCTCTGCACACCGATGTCTGACATGCTCTCTGCGCTGCTTAGTGGGTGGGGATACGCAGCAGCAAATATCCACAGGGATCACCCAGCATTCACAGCTGCTGTCGAGGCTCTGCGGCTGATGAAGTGTACGTTAGCTGACACTTCCTGTACCAGCATTTTCCATCGGAGGGCCTCGGTTCATAGCAGTCGACTCAGACACACAACAAGGTTCATTCCAGAACTGGAGGACATTTGGGCTTCAAAATGTTTGAAAAATAAATCTTCTCTTTTACAACTTTCTGCTCCATGTTGATCAATAATAGGTAATAAACTATCAAAGGCTTGATTGGCTCAAAAGACAAAAGCAACACATAAAATAGCAGAAGCACGACACAAAACAGAAAAAACAAGACACAAACTGACAGAAACGAAGCAGAAAATGACAAAAAGAGGACACAAAATGACAAAAACACGACATAAAACGGAAAAAAAGACACAAACTGACAGAAATTAAACAGAAAATGACAAAAGCAAGACATAAAATGACAAAAACAAGACACAAAATGGAAAAAACAAGACAAACTGACAGAAACTAAACAGAAAATGACAAAAGCAAGACATAAAATGACAAAAACAAGACACAAAATGGAAAAAACAAGACACAAACTGACAGAAATGAAGCAGAAAATGACAAAAGCAAGACACAATGGAAAAAACAAGACACAAACTGACAGAAACTAAACAGAAAATGACAAAAGCAAGAAATAAAATGACAAAAACAAGACACAAAATGGAAAAAACAAGACACAAACTGACAGAAATGAAGCAGAAAACGACAAAAAGAGGACACAAAATGACAAAAGCAAGGCAGAAAACGACAGAAACGGAACAGAAAACGACAAAAACAAGACAAAACGGAAAAATGACAGAAACGAGACAAAAAGTGACAAAGACGAGACAAAACAACAAAAGAAAGACACAAAACGACAAAAATATCATCAGCAGGTTGTACTAACATGTTGTGGGACACACGTTCCACGAATAATAATTCTTATTTAATTATCAATATCATTATGTTTATTTAAAAAAAAATCCCACAATTACAAGAGACATTAATGTTAAAAAATAAAACCAAAGAAGGAGATTTAAATTTCATTTTAACGGTTTAATTTGAATTTGGTCATCAGGGGATGGGAAGGAGAAAAATATCAGTTCAGGGGGAACTCTAGACTTATTTGGTATTTTAAAAAATATTTTCAAACATTCTTTTCTCCTAGTTTTTTTAGATTTGGGCTCAAGACAAGAACATTTACACAACAACTGCATGTTTTAGGATTTTGTACATGGATTATTTCAGATTTGATGGGTGGGACGATGCTGGATTCCTCAAACTAGAGAGCATTTTTTCTTATTATTCTAATAATAAAATACATTAAAGTGATCTTAGTTCAGCTGTTATTGATGTAAACAGACTCCTTCCTTACTTATTCTGTCTGGAAATGCTTGTTGTTTCTTGATAAAGCTGCTGTTTCATGTGCTTTGCCTCAATATCGAGGAGAATAGCAGGAAAGGCAGGAAATATTATGACATTTCTCATCACTTAGCCGGAGCTGCACTGAAGAGACGAAGGCTTGACTTCTCCTTTCTAATGTCAACAATGTTTTCCTTTAGCCGTGAACACCACGGCTCCCCGAAGGCACCTTTAGACCGCACCACGGCAAATACTGTGTAAGTTTATTGCCGCCCGAGATGGATCTAATAAAATCTTGGTTTCAATCTGTGTCAAGCTCCCAGATATCAATTTCAGGCGTGTCAGATTATGCAGCGAACGTTGGATGAATCATAGCGCCGCCTTGGAAATGGAAAAAAAACATATGAGAGCAGAAGACCAACATCAGCTCCGTCATCCAGCTCTGCCCGGTTTCCTCTTTTGCCATCTTCGATTTGGTTTGTGTGCATTGTTTTTATGACTACACTTTATTTTTTAAATTACATGTTTGCTATCCAAAACGACAAAAACAAGACAGAAAATGACAAAAACAAGACAGAAAACGACAAAAACAAGACAGAAAATGACAAAAACAAGACAGAAAACGACAAAAACAAGACAGAAAATGACAAAAACGAGACACAAAATGACAGAAACGAGACACAAAATGACAAAAACGAGACTCAAAATGACAAAAACAAGACAGAAAATGACAAAAACAAGACAGAAAATGACAAAAACAAGACAGAAAACGACAAAAACAAGACACAAAACAAAAAAACAAGACAAAATGACAAAAACAAGACAAAATGACAAAAACAAGACAGAAAATGACAAAAACAAGACTTAAAATGACAAAAACGAGACACAAAACAACAGAAATGAAACAGAAAACAACTAAAAGAAGACATAAAATACAAAAAAAACGAGACACAAAGCAACAAAATCGTTGAGTTTGTTGCTGTCTGGTGTTTAAATGTACTGGATTCTCATGTATGAAAACAAGTTCCTTTGGGATATCGTGCTTTGGAAAAAAAAAGAAAACTCAGATTTTGACCTTGGTTTGACTGGATAAACTTTATCTTGCGGCATCTGATTCAGTAAACAATCACTGCACTGTTCTTGCAAGCTATTCAACGGTAAATTAAAAGTTTGTTTGCAATAAAAGCTGAAAAAGGGCTGCACAAACCTTTACGTAACGTATTTACCTCGTTGACATCTAGACGTATTCCAGAATCTTTTAATAGGAAACACTGATAGAAACTAGCAGGAAAGTGAGAAAATGAGACCCAAACATTCGGTTTCTATGTAGATAATTAACCAATAAACACGTATTATTGACTTTGGGTCTAAGTAACACTAGTAAAAAATGCAGAGGATGAATGACAACAGCATCCACAGAAGTTTTTGGATTCTTTTTTAAACTTCTCCAAAGTTCTTGTTTTCTCCTCTTCTTTTGTTATCCATCGACCAACATGAAAGTAAGTCTGGCTCGCCTTCATTCCAGCGAACTGTGCAGAACAAACGGCGGGAGATCAGTGGGTTTAGCGGGAGAAGTCGTGGTTCTCAATCCCTCGCCAACGTGAGAGATCTTCTCAGCCCACTTTTGATCATTATTAGAAGGCCGAGCATCAAAGCCGGAGCGACACCCTGTTGTTCCGGTCGGCTTTTCCTTCCCTTTTGTTCTTTCCGGTCGACGCCTTTGGACCCTTTTCAGAGAAGACGAGGGATCGGAGGGGGGGAACGAGGGCCACGACAAATTTAGGTGATGTGGCTTCATGCTGGGAAGTTTGTGTAGCTGCAGCTCTTGAAATGGGGCCGAAGCATCCATGCTAATGATGTTCTCAGATGTTTCATGCACAGATCCAACCCTTTTCAACCCATTAAATGTCCATATCTAGGGTCCAAGCACCAACCCACGGGGTTCTTCTTTTTACTTTTTCTCCCGTTTTTTTTTTTAATCTTTATCATTATGGGAAAATAGCAATGAATAACAGCAGCTTGGTGTTTTTCATAACATTCGAATCAGGTGCAAAGAGTCTAAAAACCTAAACTTTACCTCCATTCAGGAAGATTTATCACATTTAGGGATCCCATTTGTTGAACCTGTTTTTATGCTGTTCTTTGGCAGTTAAATTATAAGACACAAGTTGGTATTGTTTTATGCTGTTTATTTATTGCCCTGTGGTTTTTCTCTTATTTTCTACCTGCCCGGGGACAAAAGATGCTAATTAGCTGCTAGCTAACTGAAATTAAACTAAACAACTTTATTAATACAGAAGGATAAATTATGTACCATGAGAAAAACCACAGTGCATAATAGAAAAGCAATAAGATGCAAGTATGAAACATTACTGGAAATAAAAATAAGTGAGCTAAAGTAAGACTGGAGCAGAAAAGTAAGAAGTAATACTGGCAATGATTCAATTAGTGAAGAAATATTACCCATTATACTGAAACGAACATTACACAAACTACTGAGAAAGTGATTTTGCAATTGATAGAATTGAGATTATTGTTTAGATTTGGGTGTCGGACATTTAAACAAGTCTTTGAACTTCTATTTTAATCTTGTTTTAGTTCCACAACAACAAAATTTATGCCCAAAGACTGACCCACTTTGGTGCAAAAGCAAAATGAAACTGACATTTCACTCTTATGCTTCACCGAATCCAAATAGAGGATCCTATTTTACATTATTTTCCTTCAGTATAAGAGACTTTTGATAGTCAGACTTACAGTACAGAGTTGAATTCTACAAAAACAGACAAAAAACACATCATTTTGCTCGTGATGATGTGACTTCTTTTATTTTTTTTTGCCGTTTCCAGCCAGATATGTATTTTATTACTTTAACAAATCCAGTTTTTGCTCATCTGCGACATCCTGCATGTGTCATATTTCATTTTATTACTCTGCGAGGTAATTAAGACAAACATACTTCTATAACCTAAGAGTTTTTATGGTGTACTTTTACGAGCTCGTTTAGAATTAATGTTCTAAAGATTCTCAGAAACTAAAAACCAAAACCAGCGGCTCAATATCATTAAAAGTTTTCAGAGAACGCCAGTAAATAAGAGATCATTTCATGAGCTCTGGGGATCTGGATGCATTGTGCAGAAATTAAGCTCATTCAGGGATAAACTTTTAAATAAACCGTCTCAGATTCTGCCTCCTACACGAAGCTGCTTCACATCACCGCGGGTGAACGGTAATTTTCTGACGGCTTTGGAGGGTTTTGTTTCCTACAAATCAACTGACAGGTAGAAGTGATACGTGAAGCACTTTGTCTTGGGGTAGATTGTTAGATTTCTCAGGTTTGCTCAGCTGAATATCCAGGAATTTATATCATTTGTCTGTAAATAAAAAAAAAAAATGTAAAAAGAGAAAGTAATCGCCCAAAGGCCTGCATTACCTGCGATTCCACAACTTTCAGAGCGGTTCTGTGGCACTCGGCTGTCAGAGCATCACACAGGGTTTGTGGAAAACTGGGTCAGAATGAGGCAAAAGATTTGAGAGTGGAAAATGTGCACCTATGCTTGTTAAAGCATGTCAGGCTGCCGGTTTGATTGAACTGCACGGGGCGTCTGACTGGAGGCGTTCATATTTTCTGATTTTTAGATAAAGATATTTCGCCGAGCATTACATCGATTGCTCTGCGAGAACAGCAGATTGCAGAGATGTGAGCAATTGCATGTGTCGAGACGTTTTCTGACCAAACGCTGCTCATCCTCGCTGCCTCTCCTGAATACATTTATTGTGAAGGGCAGGTTGATAGGAATGATTTCCACGCCGTAGCAGGGTTAACACAACTCCTGATTTCTTCTTCTTCTTCTTCTTTGAACTGGAGCACCGAGGTGAGGGGAAAACGTTGAGAGCACTTCAGCGTGACATCGCCTTTTTTCTTTTATCGTCAAATTATCCTCGTACGATATCCTCAGTGCTGCTTGTGAGACGACGTCACCTTGACACGAAGGTAGAAATGCCTCGTTTTTATCCGCAGGCTGGCCTGTGGGTCGCAGGTGTTTCTTCATTTCAGTTAAAGGCCTTTCACCTGATGACTATTGGGCCAAATGCTAACGGCTAATGCTAATGGACGTGTCAAACCATACTGTCAAACTAAACTGTGGAACCTGGAGTAGATGGATTGAGAAGCTGTACAAATGCCAAAGACAAGTCAACATGCAACAAAAAGCAAACTTGCATGATTCTTGTGACAGAACATCATTCAACTTGATTTAAAAGAGTTTGTTGACATGCAGGCTTCACATGTTCAAAGAAAAATGAGCAAGAAACCAAAGAGAAACACTCAAAATGAAGGATTTGGTTGCAAATATTTCTGCTGCAGGAAGGATGGATTTGACCAAAACCATTTAAATCAGCGGCACAAACCTCCGGATGACTACAGCACTAAATGCTAATGGCTAATGCTAATGGACGAGCCACACTAAGCTGTTAAACTTGCACATGAAAGAAGAAAAAGAACAAACAGAAACTTCATAGATGCATAGATCTCTTTAAGGTGGAGAAGCTGCACAAATGCTAAAGACAAAACTTGACATGCAACAAAAAGCAAACTTTCACAGTTCTAATCATTTAACTTGATTTAAAAAGAGTTTGTTGACATGCAGGCTTCACATGTTCAAAGAAAAATGAGCAAGAAACCAAAGAGAAACACTCAAAATGAAGGATTTGGTTGCATCAGTTTGGAAATATTTCCTCTGCTGACCTGTGGGTCACAGGTGTTTCTTCATTTCATTTAAAGGCCTCTAACCTGATGGCTATTAGAGCCAAATGCTAACGGCTAATGCTAATGGACGAGCCAAACCAAACTGTGTGACCTGCACATAATAGAAGGAAAAGAACAAACTCAGAAACTATGAGTAGATGCATCATTGTCTTTAGCAAGAAACTGGAGAGAAACACTCAAAAAGGAGGATTAGTTGCATCACTTTGGAGATATTTCTGCTTCAGAAAGGATTAGTTTGACCAAAATCTGGTTCTCTGTTTGTAGAGACACGAGGAAATAGGACTAATTTAACTTAAACCAGCAGCACAAAGCTCTGGATGACGAGTGTAAAGTCAGATCTGGATGAAATCTGCAGCTAAACCAAACATTCCTCATCCTCACTGCCTCTCCTGAATGCATTTACTGTGAAGGGCAGGTTGATAGAAATGATTTCCACGCCGTAGCAGGGTTAACACAACTCCTGATTTCTGCTTCTTCTTTGAACTGGAGCACCGAGCTGAGGGGAAAACGTTGAGAGCACTTCAGCGTGACATCGCCTTTCTTCTTTTATCATCAAATTATCCTCGTACGATACCCTTCCCATTGCTTTTCTTCATTGTTGTGAGGCGACGTCACCTTGACACGAAGGTGTGAAACGTCTCGGGTTCCCGCCGTCGCTTCCATCCTCCGGCTGACCTGTGGGTCGCTGGAGATCCTCTGCAGGGACGGAGCGTCTACCTTCATCTAATTATGTGACAGCTTCAAGGGAGGGAGAGCTGCAGCCCGCCGAGCCCCTCATGGTGTCTCATATCCCATTCCTTTTCATATCCAATCTTTTTGTTCAAAGCAGCCCTTTAATGCTCGCTGCTCTCTCATCACCCAGTCAGAGGGGAAGAGGCAGAAAGAACCAGCGTTAGCTTCTCCAGTCGCACCTATCCCAGGATGTGTCGGAGAAGTTGCATCACTCGGTGTTTAGGTCCTTCCTGGAGTTTTTTATTCCTGCGTGAGGTCCTCTGAGATGCAACATGTGGACGTCTTTGATCTAAAAGCCCAAACAGATTCACATCGAAACGTGTGAATTTGCTTCATGCATGTTGTTACAGTCGATGCTACAAGTTGAACAGCTTTTTGTGTTCCCTCTTTTGTGGATTCAGCTACCAGGAGTTGTGTTTACTTCACTGCATGTTAGAAAATTTATCAGGACTTTAGCTGTTCCAGTAATCTCCTGATAATTTTTTGTTCATATCACAGAAAAAAAAAGCTAGAAAAGCACTCAGAGAGCGCAGTCCTCCTCCAAGGCTGCTCATTCCCCCATATGTGAGAAATGCAGCATTTGTTTATTAGTTATTGATGATCAGAAATCACGGCAACATAGAATGTGTCCATTTAATATAGATTCACCCACAAACTAAATGACCTTGCACTGAGCACAGGTGTGTGTTCTGCATGTGTACGTTACGTACGGATACCGAATCATGTGACCTAAATATGTAGCAGGTGGCAACAACTGATGGGACTCAGAAACACCCCCACGATTTAATCAGTTGTTCCTTGTTTCATTTCTGATGGATAAGTCCTGATAAGTCCTCAGCAGTGGATTTGTAGCAGGATCACAATCATGTGATCATCAGCAGGTGTTTCTGTCTTATTTTTGTCATTTTGTGTTTTGCTTTATTCAATGTTTTCTATCGTTTTGTATTGTTTTTGTCTCACTTGTGTTGTTAGTCTACTTTTTTGTTGTTCTGTTTTTCGCGTTTTGTCATGTTTGGTCTTGTTTGTGTCATTTGCGTAATTTTTTTTGTCTTGTTTTTTTGTTTGTCCATTTTTTGTCTAATTTTTTTGTCTCTTTTTTGTTTGGTGTCGTTTGTCTCGTTTTTTTGTCATTTTGTGTCTCGTTTTTGTCATTTTGTGTCTGATTTTTGTAATATTTTGTCTTGTTTTTGTTGTGTTTTTTGTCTGACTTTTGTCATTTTCATAAAATCATAAAGTAAAATCCTACATCATTCAGTTCCAGATAGCTGTGACTAAATGTGTTCCTTTGTCGACACTCTGTGATCTGGAAGTTGTAATGTGGAAATGATAAACTGAGGCTGAATGTTGCTGAAATTGAATTTATTTTTCTTAAGAAATTTCAGGTTATTAATAATGTTTTGTAAAAATCTAATTCCTTAAATGTGAACATTTTCAGAATGCATTTTTTGCACTAAAACAAAGGAACCATTAGGAGTTGTGGTCATTTATAGGTTATTATGCTGTGATTTTACTGGTCACTGCAGATCAAACTGGGCTGAATATGGAACCTGAACTAAGATGAGTTTGACTCCTCTGATCTAGACACTTAAATAAAAATGAAATGTACCAAAATGAAAAGCTATTGTGTCAGACAGCAAGGCGATGTTCACAGCTCCTGGATCTGTGTTTAAAATCAGTCCTTCTCTACTGCATTATATAAGGCAGCTCTACTTTACCCCACTATGCAGCTGAATAGAAGCTGGACACGCTGCACATATCTGCAGTCTGACCTGTAAACGTCGATCACAACAAGCGCTTACCCACATGATAGCTGGATGGATCCTGCAGCAGAGAGCCGCTGTAAAGCCGCGGATCGGTGAAGAACGTTCAGCCGCTGCGTGACTTTAAACACACCGACCGAAGCTCCACAGCGTCCTGCTTCCTCGGATACAACAGATGGAGTCGCCGTCAATCACAGGCCGAGGACGGAAGCCTGCAGGCCGAGCTCAGCGGAGGCCGCCGCAACTTTAACCCGACGCCGGCGGTCTGTGAAACTCACGCTGTTTGACTTCAAAACAAACACCAATGCTAAGAACAGAGCAACAACAAGCAGACGCTAGTATCCAGACGGGTTCGGTTCAGCCACAAGCAGAAGCTTCACAAAACATGACCTCCAGAGTATTTACAGCATCAACATTTGTCTCCTTTAGTAAAGAAAACAACACAAGATGAAGGTTTTAACTAACAAAGCATCCAAGGAGGGAACATTTCCACTTTTTCCTTCAGTACTGTGGTCAGTTTCAACGTGAAAAACATCAGTTCACAGGAATTACTGTAAAAGCAGATTAATTCTAACAGTAGCGTGCTTTTCTATTGCTAGAATAAAACACAAAGAGACACAAAAACACCACAACCACCAACAGCCACAAAATGACACAAAATAACCAGAAAGTGACACAAAACAACCACAAATATATGAATCGAGAATGAAAGAATGCAAAACAACCACAAAGAGACACAGAAACAGTTCATGTTAATGAAAACTGCAGTTATTGTTGATTAAAGCTGTAAAACCACAGAAATCCAGATTATTATTGAAATGTCTGCTCACAGTATTAAACAGTAAACCTCATATTCTACTGTTTGAGTAAATTAATATTCTAACTCTGTATAATAGTGACCACAGCTGCCTGTATTTTGTTATTTTATTGTGTTTTTACAGGTAAATGTGTTGCTCTGTGCTGCTCTGTGCTGCTTCCTGCTGGTTTTAATCAGCTGCGGAGGAACATAAATCTGGTTTATTATCAACACTTTTCCTGCACATAAATCCATCAAACCGCGACTCGATGCAGCTTTTATGCACAAACTGAACCCTGCAAGTCTCATAATTAAACTTTACACTGAGTCCTACCTGCACCAGGTGCTTCCTCGGTGTGCGCAGACGCAGTAAACTCCATTAATCCACATTTTCGTGCAAAAAAAATCAAAAAACAAGCAGTTATAAAGTTCATTCTGCAGCATTTCTCCTCCGTGTTGCGTCTCCACTGCTCAGGTTTCACTTTCCTGCTGATAAACTTCCGTTATTTTCTTAATTACTCGACTTTATCACCTGTTTACACCGTCTGACACGTTACATGCTGCGTTCATGGACACGCTGTAATTACGAGCACTGTGACACTGAAGTGATTACCGTCGCTCTGCTGGGAGTAAATCTGGAGCTTATTAAATCTATTTTTACTGCTGGTTTTAATTGAATAATTACCGTCAACATGCAGCACAGACTGGGGTTGTGTTTTATTTACCTCCTGGTTGAACGTGTGAATGATTCCCAGCAGATATGAATGCATCTCCGTATGCTAATTAGTAGCAGCTGGTGATTGGTGGAGCAGCTTCTGGCTTGCACGTGATTGGCTGATGGTGAAATTCAAACCAGGAAGTCACTTTTTCATGCTTTTTTTAAGTAACTGGCCAAACGTTTTACTCCCTTTCAACCTCAGTTTTGCGTTTTCAGTCTGTAGTTTTACCAGAAGGTTGGATCTGTCGACCTGCAGGAGCTTTTAGGAGTGAAAAGCAGCTTCTTCTGACCTCTTCATGTCACACAGGTGGGTAAAATGTCTTTTTTAGAGGGTTTAGTTTGTTTTTGTTCTCTTTTAATGGATCTGTTTGGTTGTTTGGTGTTGAAGATGAATGCAGCTCCTTAAAAATGCAGATATATTGTTCAATAAATACATTTAATATCAAATCTAAATAATAATAATAATAATAAATTTAATTTATAAAGCGCTTTTCCAATAACTCAAAGACGCTGCTTTAAGCTTTAAGGTCAAAGTTATTGCCCTGGTTTTAGTGTTTCCTCAAAAGCCTAAAGACTCCCAGACTTTACTGATGTGAAGTCAAGTCTGTGAAAGTTTGAAATTGTGTTTTATTTTTAAAAAAGAGGAACTGGAGATGCCTAAAAGTGACACAAACGGACAAAAGCAACACAGAGACTCAAAACAACCACATAGTGAAACAAAAACAACATTAAAGAGACACAGAACAACTACATTTACACATTACAACTGATAGTTCAGAGTCTGTACAAAGGAACAGAACATTTAGTCACAGGTATCTGGAACTGAACAATGCAGTATTTGACTTTTAAAAAGACAAAAACAAGACAAAATATGACAAAAATGAGACACAAAACAATAAAGGCGAGAAACAAAATGACAAAAAAAATTAGACCAATGACACAAAACAAAACAAAACAAAAAAGAGACTAAAAATGGGACAAAAAAGTTACAAAGGGCCAAAAAAATGGACAAAAAATGACAAAAGCAAGATGATGAGGAAACACAAAACGACAAAAACAAGAAACGAAACAACTAAAACATGAGACAAACCGCAAAAGTCAGACAAAAACAACAAAAACAAGACAAAATGTTACAAAAATGAGCCACAAAGTAACAAAAACAAGAAACTAAATGAGAATAAATGAGACAAATGACATGAAAAAAACTAAAAATAGACAACAAACTAGACAAAAAATGACAAAAGCGTGAAACAAAATGACAAAAAAATAGACAAACATCACACAAGCGAGACAAAAAGGAAACACAAAACGACAAAAATTAGAAACAAAATGACAAAAACATGAGACAAACAACAAAAATCTGACAAAAAACAAGAAAAAGCAACAAAAACAAGACAAAATATTACAGAAATGAGACACAAAAGAACAATGAACAATCTAGAATTTTACTTAATGATCAAAAAAACTTGTCATGAATAGAAATGATTTTAAATTTATAGTTTTACTAATTTACAATCTGCAGTTAATGTCTTCTCTGGAATTTTTACACTTTGAGGGCCGGATTGGACCCTCTGGAGGACCGCTTTTGGCCCACGGGCCGCATGTTTCACACCCCAGCTTTAGAAGGTAACCTTGCTGTATCTTCCATGAGTTGCCAAAAACTGCATGAAGCTGCCACCAGGAGGCGCTGTAATGAACTAAAAACCCATTTTTGCCGTATTTCTCGTCACTTTTAACCGAGTTTTCCAGCAGAGCCTCCTGCTTTTCTATTCATAAACCTACAGAGCAGAATATAATTCATATTTCCTCCCTCCGTCCGACATTCATGATGTGTAAATCAGCTTCACTCTGCTGAATCTTTCACACCCTCAGTCGTACCTCATGCTTATGTATGCCTCCCTTTGTGGTTGCCATGGAGACCGGGTTTGTACCGTGAGCCGATCGAAGACGCGTGTCGACGTACACGTATGACCTGCAGAGGAAACGGCTTTTAGACGTGTGATTTTGTGTTTATATGCTGGAAAAAAAAAACATTTATTTTGAAAAATCTTGCACAAGATTTATCAAAATAAAATCTGCTAGCATTTAAGTATTTTAACATTTACTGGCGGTACTCTCTTATCACTAAATTTTACTCAATAGGGCTTTTAAAACAACTTTTCTTTACTATTATTAGTGAAATCTTGAAGTCATCTTTACTTAACATTTCATTTACTTAAAATTCCTTCCTGTCTGGTTCACATTATGCTTTATGATCAACTTTCTCTTTCATAAAACCTGTAAATAAAATGAAACCAATAATAAAACAGCAAGTTTTCTGTTTTCTGCAACAAAATTTACTGAGAAATTTAATTTAGCTTCATAATACTCTGATTTTATGCACCATGTTTGTGTTTTATGCAATTTCTAGTTGTTTTTATTGTAAATCTGCATCATTTTCTAGATTTTTTCTGTGTTTTCTTGTTTTTCTTGTATATATCTGTATATATATATATATATATATATATATATATATATATATATATATTCTGAATATAAGTCAAGAATTTAGAATTTTGAAAATACTTTGACTATCTTTGAATCTTTTTCTTTTCTTTTTTTTACTTTACGCACCATGTTTGTGTTTTATGCTACTTATCGTTGACTTTATTGCATGTTTATGTCATCAACTGGGTTTATTCCATGGTTTTAGTTTTGTTTTTTTCTATATATTTTATATATTTAAAAGTAAATTCTACTTGAAGCCAAGAATTTAGAATCAGAATTCCTTTTTTAAATTGTCTTTCCAAGTTTGTGCTGAAATTAATAAAATGTAAATATAAATTATATATTTGAAATAATTTATTCACACGTTTTGCTCCATAATTCAACTTTTTACGGCTTGTTTAGTAATTTTTCTCATTTATTTTCACTTTTACTAGAGAAGTATTTAAGTAATGTTTATCCAACATTTAATTTACTTTAAATACCAACACCCTTTTTTAAAATAAGTTTAGTTTTATTAATTATACGTCTAAATAAAACTACTATAAAACATGAAACAGATGCTTTAAAACAGCAACTTTATTGTGTTTTCTGCATAATTGTGCGCATTTTGTTGCATCAACAGACACAAATCTGAAACTAAATTAATACTGCTAAATATTCTGCAACAAAATTTATTGAGAAACTTCATTTAGCTTCATAATATTTTGATTTTATTGCACCATGTTTGTGTCAAAATGCAATTTGCAGTTGTTTTTATTGAAAGTCTGCATCATTTTCTGGACTTATTCTAGGTTTTGTTGCTTGTTTTCGGTGTATTTGGACAAATGTGTTGCATTTAATGTCTTATTTTCTCTCCGGACACACCTCATCTGTTGGGTTTTGCCATTCTCAGGCTGATATTTTCAGTTTTGGAGTATATTTTACGCAGGATATTTCCAAGTAAACTCCGCTTGAAGCCACCGTAGCAACTGTAGAATCGTCTGACGGAGCTGCAGGAAGTCGTGACGGTCGCTTCTTTAGCGCGGAAAAAGCGACGATCTGTCAAGAACTCAGGAGCTGCAGCGTGTTTTTAATGATCTGGAGGACCGAGCGATGACTCAGGGGAGTTTCTGGTGCTTTTCTAAGTAGGACAGCTTGACGGTGAAATAAAAAAGGACGCATGTTGTGTTCCTCCAGTTTCTCTGCTAAACTTGCAGCTCGGCCGGATGAGCTCAGGTCAGTGCAGTCTGAGGAGAGCACAATCCTCCAGTGTTCTCGCCTCCTCCGACGCTATTTTTAGCTCCTCCAGACGGACGTCGACAGGAATGAGGCCATCTGAATGCAGGGAACGAACCTGAGCCGACTGCCAGGACGCCCGGCCCTCCTCCGCTGCAGATCCGTCGTCCAAAACGCAACATCTGGGACGTTTCTGGAGGGATCTGCTCGTCCCTCCGTCCACCGTGAACCGCCGTTTGAAAAGGCCAAGTGACAGATTAGGAGGATGGCCGTCGGGGTGCAGTACATGACAGAGGTTTGGCTGGACTTTGGAAGTTTGGATGGAGGAAGCAGGCCTGCAGCGCTGCTCGGTCCAGAGGGAAGATGACACCAGTTCCTCCTCTGCTTCCTGAGCTGCTGCTCTTCTGGATAAATCTGCAGCTCACATGAGATTCTCTGGTCAAACACGGTGATTTACTATAAAAATAAACCCTATAACAGTGTTTTAGGAAAGAACAAGAACATTAACGACATTAATAACAAGTAAAACCAAGAATAACAACAACAAGAATGAGAATAATAACAAGAGGAACTCAAAAAATAAGAACCAGAACAATCACAAGAACAAGAATGAGAACAAAGTTAACAAGAACGACAACAAGAATGACAACGAAGACAAAAAGAATGACAACAAACAAAACAAGAATACCAACAAGGACACCAAGAATACCAACGAAGACACCAAGAATACCAGCAAAGACAACAAGAATACCAGCAAAGACAACAAGAATACCAGCAAAGACAACAAGAATACCAGCAAAGACACCAAGAATACCAGCAAAGACACCAAGAATACCAGCAAAGACAACAAGAATACCAGCAAAGACAACAAGAATACCAGCAAAGACAACAAGAATACCAGCAAAGACAACAAGAATACCACAAAGACACCAAGAATACCAGCAAAGACACCAAGAATACCAGCAAAGACAACAAGAATACCGGCAAAGACAACAAGAATACCAGCAAAGACAACAAGAATACCAGCAAAGACAACAAGAATAACAGCAAAGACAACAAGAATACCAGCAAAGACAACAAGAATAACAGCAAAGACAACAAGAATACCAGCAAAGACACCAAGAATACCAGCAAAGACAACAAGAATACCAGCAAAGACAACAAGAATAACAGCAAAGACAACAAGAATACCAGCAAAGACAACAATAATACCAACAAGGACACCAAGAATACCAACAAACACAAGAATACCAACCAAGACAACAAGAACAAGAATAACATGAACAAAAAAGAAGAATTAAAACAATGAAGAACATGAATAATAATAACAAGAATAACAACAAGGAAACCAACAAGAGTCACCTGTTGATGTGTAGCTTCGTATTCATAATAATTCTTGTCATTTATTGTGAAAGTTTTCCAGGAAGAACTGAGCGAACAAAGAGGCGTCGTTATTCTGGAGTGAGTTGAACAAGTGGAGGTCTGAACAGAAACTTTGACAGAACAATTTGTCTTTCTGCTGCTGCTGCTCAACCTCTTTGACCTTTCCTGTAAAGATGTGGCTTTTCCTCCAGAACGGAGAGTTTCCTGCAACTTCTCTGATTTATGGCACGACTTAATCACTCATAGTCCCAGAATCAGTCTTTTTTTAGAAAGTTCAGCACAGTAGCATTGTTATTATTATTATTTTGGTCTGTGTCACTAACGCTTCTATTAAATCTGAATTATTAATCGCTTCTAAAAATGAAGAACCTGAAGTCATTATCCCTTTAATCCCTTTTATTTCCTTGACATTTAAACAACTGCACATCCGCACCAGGAAGAAGTTGCCTTGAAAGTTTGAAAGCTTCGCTGCTATTTTTCCAGAGCTTAACCAGCTTTAATCGAAACCTAATCGTCTCCCAAGCCGCAGATATTCTGACATTATACGGCGCTTTAGCCGCGGATCTGCAGGGAAAATGAAGTTTAGGAGACACAAAAAGAAGAAAGACGAGTTCCCGGCTTTGCCACGTCGAGTTAGCGGCGCTTTCTCCGAGCCGTGATTAGCTGCAGGATTTCTGGGGCACTTGTTTGGCCGAAAGCAGCTGCCACAGTGAAGTTCTTCTTCTTTTTATTTATCACGGTTGGTTTGGTTTTGGTGCCGAGAGACTTTTGGAGGTGTGCCGGTCACTTTAACCGACCTCAGGTGTGTCTGATTCTGCAGAAAACGATTAAAAAATGGGTCGAGGCTCCTAAAAACCTGAGCCGAAGTCCGTTCTAATCCCCTGGATGACGGTTATTCAGAGCTAAATGAGGATTGATGCTGTAATTGCAGAATAATATCGACCTCCAGGACGACAGGAGCTGATAGAAATATTCAAATAGCCATTAGTGGGAGTTCATTTGGAAAATTAAAGCATTTGTTGCAGAGACCAGAGACCCGACTGTTATCATTTTCTCACTATTAGAACCGACCCGGTGGTTTTTACCTCCTGACAGAGTTTAAAAAGACCCATTCAGCCCAAATAATGGAGCTTTACATCTGACAAATAGCTGACAGTTTATCTAATATTTAACAGTACCTTTTGCCTTTTAAAAATTCATATTTAATTGTGTATCTACAGTAAAAAAAAAAAAAAAAGTCATTTTTTGTCATTTCATGGTAAATCTATAGTTTTCAAAAATTTAGGAAAAATATGTAGTAAAAAAAAACAGGATGTATGTGTGTGTGTGTGTGTGTGTGTGTTCTTTTTTTTAACCAGTAAATCTAAAATGTAAAAAAAGAAAAGAAAATGCATGTAAAAAATTTAAAAATACATATTCACTGGTATTTAAACTGTGTGTCTACAGTAAAAAAAATAAAAAATAAAAAGAACATTTTCTGTAATTTAATGCAAATTCTATATATTGTTTTAAATGCAAATGTACTCTCATTTATGTATCTATAGTATAAAATATTTTTTTTAAAAAACAGCCCATTTTCAGTTTCTCTACCAGTAAATCTAAAATGTTGAAAAAGAAAAATGCATATTTGCTATTATTTAATTGCATATCTAGTGTGAAAAGAAAAAAATAACAAAAACAGGACATTTGACAATAAATTTGATGGTCAAACAGTTAAAGACCAAATTACCATTCGTAACCATACATAAATTTTAATGTGGATGCTTTTAAAAATAAATGTATTATTTATATATATTTAAATAAATAAACAGGACATTTTCCATTATATAACAGTTGATCTTAAATTAAAAATGTGTCATTTGCTATTATTTAATTGTGCATCTATAGGGGAAAGACAGAACAATTTTTTGTTATTTAATGGTAAACATATCAATTAAAAAATGCATATTTTCTATGATTTAAAGGTATATTTATGATTAAAAACTACATCTAATTCTCAGCGTGGCTGAATGTGATGAGAACGGACCAATGTGACACATTTCTATTCTATTTTTTCACACACATGTTCCATAAAATATAAAGACCTATGATTATATATAATATATGAGCGATTATACATAATTACACACATTATTCTGTCCTGATCATGACATGCTTTCTATTCTCCAGCTGTGTTTCATCTCTTTATGTCCAGCACATTTCTGGATTCTCAGTCCTGGAGACGCATTTAAGGACTTTTTTATTCGGTAGTTCTCATGCAAATGAAGTGCAAAGGGCTTCAGAAATAAAATAATACAACCCAAATATGCTATAAATGAAGAACTCTAAAAAACACAGAATTGAGGAATCACCAGATGAGATAAAATGCAATAAAATAAGTTCAAGAAATAAATAAAATATGTAGATTAAATCAAATAGAAATGAGGGTCAAAAATTACAAAAAACAATAATAAAATGCTAAAAATGAAATAAAAATGAAGTGATAAACTACACACAGGAGGATAAAAGAGGTTGAAATTAATCAAATAAATGAGTCTTATGCGTCTGAAACCTTTATTATTACAGCAGCTCATTTCCTGCAGAAGAAAACGGCACTAAAAACCAATAAAAGACTAATTTATAGTGAGATTTTTACAGATAAAGCATCATTTAATAAGGTGGCGTCTGCATTTGTCTAATTGGATTCTATAAAAATACATTCGTTATTTCAAGTGGACGTCACTAAAAAGTAAAAAGAGTAAAAAGATGTGTAAAATTATAAAAAGGAAAACAGGTCAAAATCAATCATCAGAATCCTGAAAGATGACGTTTAGGATTTTCTGAGGTTCATTCACAAACGAGCAAATTTCCCCTCATGGATCAATAAAATATTTCAATAAATTCAATAAAACGTGAAATCAGTCAATTAACTACATTTAAACCTTTATTAATCATTCAGTGTTGACATTTGTGTTATGTTCCAGAAATGTGGCATAAAAATAAAACAAAATATAAAATAATAATATATCTACGGAAAAAAGAGAACATTTTCTGTTATTTATGTTTATTATATAAAATTTTTTTAAGGAAACATTAAATGATGTATAAAAGAAAAACAGCACATTTTCATTTTTTACCAGTAAATCTAAAATGTAAAAAAAAAAAGCCTATTTCTATTATTTAATTGTCTATCTACAGAAAAAATAAATTAATTAATTAATAATTAATTAAATAAAAAACTGGCATTGTTATTTAATTGGAATAAATCTAGAATTTATTTTATTTTTTTTAAATCCATTATTTAAAAATTTATCTGTAATGATAAACACATTTTCTTTAAAATGTTTTTGGCATATCTATTATTAAAAATAATTGTAAGGTTTTGTAAAAATGACTTCCTCTGCCTGAATAAAGTCACTAATAGAAACATTTATCTTGTTTTTGTCTCCAAATAAACATCAGATTTTGCATAATTTAACCTAGTTTTGGTGGAATAGTTCACTGTGTGACTGTATTTTACAGTATTCTGCTTTAGGTTTAGGATCAGCAGCTCTAGATTTAGTGTTCTGAGTGACGGATGATGAAAGCAGCAGCAGAGTTCATTGAGAATCCACGGCTAGCCTTCAGCGGAGGCTTTCAAACGTGTCCTGAAGGAACCCCACGGAGCTTCTTATTTCATGAGGAACTCCTCGTTCTGTTTGTTCTGCTCTACACCTGCTCAGGTGATGCAGCTAAAGGAGTCACGAAGCTCCGCCAGGGAACATGCAGGTATAAATAATGACGTCTGCTGTGGAGACGTTTAGGGAGGAAGTTTGAAGGACGCCACAAAGTCGCTTTGCTTCTGTGGAAACTCCACCTTTAAACTGATTTCAACTAGAAAAACACACAGAAAATGGAGTTTTGTCGCCACTCCAGGCTGGAAGTTGATCAATATTCATGTGCAGAGTCAAGTTTTGCACATAAAAACTAAAGACATTAAAGGAAATCTTATGGAAAACACATCATTAAGCAGCTGCAGTTTGAGTTTTGTCCACTAGAGGCAGTCAAGGAACTCAGAATTACCATAAAAAGATGGAAAATTATCACAAAAAATACACAAAATCAACACAAAAGAGGTAAAATTACCACAAAAACAGCAAAACTACCACAAAAAGATACCAAATTACAACAACAAATGCACAAAATGAACACGAAAGAGTTAAAATTACCACAAGACACAAAATCAACACAAAAAGATGCAAAATTACCACATAACGATGCAAAATCGCCACAAAAAGACAAAATTACCAAAAAAAAATGCTCAAAATTACCACAAAAGATGCAAAATTACCACAAAAAACATGAAATCAATACAAAATTATGCAAGATTATCATCAAAAGATGCAAAATTACCACAAAAAGATGCAAAATCAAAACAAAGACACAAAATCACTAGAAAAAGACACAAAATCACTACAAAAAGACGCAAAATTACCCAAAAAAGGCACAAAATTACCACAAAAAGACACATCATCACGAAAAGACACAAAATCATCACAAAAAGCTGCAAAATCATCACAATATGGACACAAGAAGGGTTCATTTTCCATCCATCTAGGTGTCAAAATCTAAAAACTAAACCTGTTTGATCTTCATTTTCTCTGTAACCAACTGTGACCATCAGTATTATGGGATGTTTTGGTACCTTGGAGGTGTTTCTGTTTCAGTTTGTCCAAAGTTACTCAAAAATTGTCCAAAATGATTTGAATTTGTCAAATTTATGCACATTGCCTGGAAGCTTTTCCAAAATTACAAAAATGTACACAAAGATCCTTAAATATTTTTACAGAATCATTCAAAAAATCAAAATACAGAATAGTTTTTTACAGAATAATTTTTTTAAAGGATTATTTTTTACAGAATATTTTTTTACAGGATTGTCTTTAGAACAGAATCGTTTCTTAAAGATTTTTATTTTTTTACAGAATATTTTTTAATAAATCAGTTTTTGTAAAGAATCTTTTATTTAATTTTTTTTTACAAAATAGTTCTTTTTAAAAGTTTCTTACAGATTTTTCTTTTTTTTTTACAGAATATTTCTTTACAATTTTTTTTTTTACAGAACTTTTTAACATAATATTTAACAGATTTTTTTTGCAGAATGGTTCTTGACAGAATTGGCTTTTAAGAACTGTTTTTTACAGAATCCATTTTTTACAGAGTAGTTTATTTTAACAGATCAGTTTTTTCCAGTGCTCAGGGTCAGTATTGCTTGTTTTTGTCTTTTATTCGTTTCCATCTTTTGTTCTTTCAGTCAGAATAAACCAGACTGCTGCTGCATCTATCAGAGTCTGAACAACAACATATTTGTGTTTCACTAAAAACAGAATTCCTTTAATAAAAGCAGAACTCCTCAGACGATCCTCTTCTGAAGCAGAACTGCTGCTGGGAATCGTTGTTAATAATAAAATCTCTGCATGTCTAAAGAGCTGCTTGTAAATCAGCTGCTTTCCTTGACTTTCCTGTTTATCGACGCGTCCGTCTCTGATTTCTGCTTTAGTTTCTGACTGAAGCTGCCTCTTTGTTTTCCTTCTCCAGATTCTGACGGGTCTGTTTGGTTTTTATCCTCGGGGTCTTTTCTCTTTCTCCTCTCGCTGCTGGTTTTTATTTCCTTGAACTTCTAACCTCCAGACTCAGAGTTTTTTACGGCTGTGAGGTTTTTAAAGGTTTTCATCTTGAATCTTTCTGATCCGAGTCTCGCTTTTAGATCCACCAGCTTCTTTTCTCTCTTTGTTTTCTCTGATTTTCTAACAACGCCGAAGCTTCCAGTTGTTCTGCTGCAGATTTCTGTTGTTTCTGATCAGATCAGTGACATTTATCAGCCTGAATTTAACCAAGAACACGAAAATCTGAGGAAAAATACAGAAACGCCAACAAAAAAACCTGAAAAACAACATTTTTAGTCATTGCTATTTCTTGATAGGACTAAATGTCAGTGAAATTTAGTTTCACAAAAAATCAACCGTTGGATTTTGGTTGATTTTTTTCTGAATGTTCTTAAAGAAGAACAAACCAGACAGTTTTTTTCCTCTCTAGCAGAATAATGACGGGGTACAGTCAGATTATTCTCTGCTGTAGAACAGTCTGACTCTCCTTATTTCCCCTCCTAACTCTGGATTTTATCTTATCTGGTTTCTGTTTATCTCAGGTTAAAAAACACCCTTTAACTGATGATGTGAGTCTGTTGTTGTGGTCCTCAGTGTGCAGCGTGTCGTTTATTCAGTGTGTAATTGTCTCAGTGAGGTTTGGTCTAATGACTGCTGTGAATATTACCACTAACAGCTGCTCAGAGAGCTCACAAACAACAACAACAACAACGCTAACAGCCCCAGAGAGCTGCATCCACAACCCGCTGGAGGAAATGTACAGATGAGGGGGATTTTCAGGACTGGAAATATGATCACAAACAGTTTTATCTCCTCAGAATGACTCCTAATAACAAGATTACTGCTAGTTAGCTTCACAGGACGCAGTTAGAACAAAGTGGACAAAGCAGATGTGTGGAAAATGTGATAATCAGTTCGGTTTAGCTTCATTTGCTAAACACAAAATGCATGTTTTTAATGTCAGAAGTCATGTTTAGGACAAAAAGGTTCTTCAGCCTTGATTCTAATCTGTGGACACGTTAGACGTGGAGTTATCCTCATTCAGAACTAGACTTCTTCATCAATAACTGTGTAAAATATAAATATTAGTGATTAAATCAGGACACTCTCCTCTCTTTATGTGGGATCAACTGACAAAAATGTTTCCAAAAGGACTTCAAATTGAACAAATGTTCCATAGTGACTCCAAAAAGACTCCAGACTGGTTGATGTTTGGCGAATATTCTTATAGAAACTTTTATTTTTAACATTTCTTTTTTTCACCAAAAAATGCTCAAAGATTCCCCAAAAAATGTTGAAAATGTGGACATCAGAAGTTTCATTGTTAATTTTTATTTTTTTCCCCCACATTTTCTAACTTTAGAACGGGTTAATTTGACCTGCAGGACGACACGAGGGTTAACAGAGGAAGGATGATGTAGAACAGCTGTTATTAAAGACGGAATCCAGCCTGAAATGGACAAACCACTTATTAAATATGTCCTCAGTTTCATCCTGATGAATGGAGTTAAAGGGGTTTAAAAAGACACCTATTGTGTTGTGCAGATATCTTTAGATTCTCTCACTCTGAGCGATTATCTCCTGACACCATCCTTCTCCAGCTTTAACGCTGGCAGAGCAATTAAAGGCAACGCTGCTGACAAACACGACGAGCCAAAGGTTAAATAAAACGGCTCTGGCCCCAGAACGCAGCGGCAAGACGCACAATCAGCCACGGTTTCAGCCAAAGACGAGCCTAAATGCCAGATTATTCCCAGTCTATCTGTTCCAACCCGTCATTAATCACGTCTGAGCGTTTATCTGGAGGTAATTAATGACCTGGAGGTGCTGCTTTCAGGGCTGTGGGGTTGAACAACAGGTCTAACCAGGCCTCGTTTACACGTCTGAGGAGATCTGGGAGGATTGTGTTTATCTGAGGACAGATCTGATTGGTGTCTGTTTTCTCTGTGGAAGTTCCAGGGTTTGTTTACACAATAGAATTCCATTGTACAGAGTGACATCAAGGCATTCATTTTTATTTAAAGCAGAGCAAGAAATGTGCAAATATACAATATAAAACACTATAATGCACAAGTATAACCTGCACTGTAATAAATTAATGTAAAAATACAGCAACTTCTAAAAATATGCTTCTGTCAAATTTGATGCTTTTTTTAAGCCACAGAATAATCTATAATAAGAACTTTCTGCAAAATAAACAAAAAAGTTGCAAAACACTTTTTTACATTGTAAAAAAAAAATATTTAAAAAATATTTATTCATGTATTTATTTATTTATTTGCTTGTGTTTTGTTGGTTTCTTTAAAGATGGATAAATAAGTGAAAATGCGGTTAAAGAATGTGAATATTTTCCATGAAACAGTTCATATCTGAGGTCTGATTCGGTGCATCTGCAGGAGGAAGTGTCTGAACATGTGTCCTCCTGAGGGAATAATGAGATGATTGCAGTTTAAAATGTGAGTTAACAATCAGAGCAGCTGATCGATGGCAGAGACACAAATAATTCATTCAGGTCCAGATGATCGGAGGTAAAACCATTTAGAGGCTGAGGCTCTTCACTGGGATGTTCATTAGAGATGGAATAAAAGGAATGAAACAACAGCAGAGCAACGATCAACCAGACAAACTCCACTGAGGAGTGTTTAGAACAGAGAAAACGGTTTCCTTTAAACTCTGAGCTGAATGGAAATTAATTTAAAAACATGCAGTAAAATCAGACGTTTTCAGGGAATCTGGCCGTAAAGTGGTAGAAAGAGGAGCTGTTAGTTGATCTTTATTAACCCACAGCTATTAAACTGAGGCGATGCAAGGAGTGTTTTTTAAATTAACTAAAAAGAAATAAAATCTTTCCTGTTACGGCTGCATTTTCAAAGTAAAACCCCAAAGAAGTCAGTGCTAAAAGAGAAAAAAGAGACAAACATTTCATGTATGTTTGCTATAATGCCAAATGTTTAGACTCAAAAACAATAAAAAAAATAATAAATGAGTAAATAAAACAACGCAACAGTCTGCATCAACATTTGAGAAACGACACCTTCTAGTTAAATTATTTTAAGTCAACAAGCTAAACTAATTTCTTCTGCAATTAAATTTATTTTTAAGTGTTCTAATGCAGCTTCTACCATTTAATATGTCCTGCTATAATTATACATAAACTATAATTTACGATTTATTCTATTATTTATAAAGTACTTTTTTATTCTGAAAAGGCGCATTTGATTCTGTTGAACATCTGAGCTTTTACTTTGAAGTGGAGCGAACTTCATAATAATAATTATAATATAAATAGATGGTTTGCCCATTGTTAATAAAGGTTTTGTTTTGACAGTCTAGCATTAAGAGGAAGCCACAAGGTTGTGTGTTTTTATTTTGAAAAGCCAACATATTCTAGAACCTCTGAGAAGCCTTAAAGTAACATTTTAGAGCTTTTATTTTGATAGTGTCGTGTAACCCAACGCATCCTGTTATTTTTCTTCAACTAACTAGAGTTTCTTTTTTAATGCCCACCTGTGGGAACTTCCTTCCCTTGTTCTTGTTAGAACCTGATAGAACATATTAGAACCTGAATCTGTAATTATTATTATTTGGTTAATTGCACGTTCTAACCTATTAGAACCTGATATTTTTATTATTCTGTTATTGAAACATGTCAAAACCTGATAGAACTAAAACTGTTTCCAAAAGGGTAGAATTTGTAATTAAACTGGGCAACTAAAGGGCGGCTGTAACTAAATATGTTTGTCGTCTGTCAATTATTGTTTTCCAGACTCAGCTTTTGCTGTTTGAGAGACGTTTCTGAGAGAGGAGCTTAATTTATCAATAATCGGTCAATAAAAACACAGAACTAGCCGAGCTTTAGCGTATTTGTTGCTATGTTAACTATCAGCTGTGATATTTCTGATCAGTTAAAGCTGTTTTTCTCTCGTTTGGGGTTTTAAAATGTGCATCTGGACAGTTACATCTATTTTTTTTCCTTCATAAGTTTGTGATTTTAGCATTTCTTTTATTTCAGATGATTTTTGTGTCTTCTGTTTGGATTTTATGGCTTTGTGCAGTTATACATCCACACATGGGATATTTTCCATCCTACGTTGTTCCGTTTTTCAGACATTTGCATGACATGCAGTTGATAAATCTGCAGGAGCTGAAGAATGAAGGCAGCAAGGTGTAGCTCCAACACTCTCTGTCTTCTTAAAACCTTAGAAAGAGAAAGTTTTTAATATTCCGGCGCAGCTTGTGCACATTAATTGTGGTTTTTTGGGGTATTTTAAATGAGAGCCAGTAATCAAAGGTACAGGCCTTGAATTGTAATGTGTTTTACACACAGCTTGAGCGAATTTAACCTTTTTTTCTTTACTCCTTCCTCGTGATACTGCAGAGATGTTAGCGCGCTGCTAACTGTTATTACAGCCTGCTAATGAGACTTTTCTGAGTGGTAAATCTGATATAAACAAGAATAAAAGCCTTGATGTCAGGACACTGGACTGACGTGAAATCCTGTTTTTCTTCAACAGTGAACCCAGACGTTCTCTCCTCATCCTGTAAACCTAATTAAGGATTAACGTGACCCCAAGAAGACGCTGAAGGTAGGACTGAAATGGTTCTGTTTTGTTCAGCAGTGGTCAGTTTGTTGGCTGTTGTTGACTCTGTGGTGCTGATGTTGTGTCTGTAATGTTTATGGCTGATACTGCAGGAGGTGTTTCTTGGTTGTAATGTGATGAGAGTCCGATTGATTCTGGGTTTAGGGTTTGGTGCCGACACTGATGTTTGTGGAAGTTCGAATTTTGGCATTTGTCCCTTTCAATCTTCACTGATAATGTAGGTGTTGCGAGGTTGTTTTTTGTTTTGTTTTGGGTTTTTTTGCTGCATTCATTCACTAGAGAACAAAAATAACATAAAAAATTGAGGCATTACATTTGCTCTTGCAACACAGTTCCAAACATTATTTTATGATATATCAATGTTTCATTTGATTTGAAGGGACATTTAAAGGTTTACTGTGCAATCATATCTCTGTTTAGCTTTATGTACACATGGTAGATGTATTTGTAAAAAAAAAACAGCTTTTACATTTAACATCTGGATACAGGAACTATGTCCTGTTGGATCTTGCCATGGTTATAAGTCATCAAGAGTCACAGAAAACTTTGTCATGGTGCCCCTTTACTAGCTAAACCCCCACAATGCTCTCTGTTTGCCAACATGAAGGCGTCCTCTGGTCTCTACAGTTTTAACCCTCATGTCGTCCTGCGGGGCAAAACTGACCCGATCTAAAGTTTGAAAATGTGAGGAAAAAAAACATTTTCACAGTGAAACTTCTGATGTCCACATTTTCAACATTTTTGGGAAATCTTTGAACATTTTTTGGTAGAAAAAAAGAAATGTTAAAAATGTTTCTTAAGAACATTCACAAAAAAATCAACCAAAATCCAGTGAAATTCGCTGGATTTTGGCTGATTTTGGCTGAATGTTCTTAAAGAAAATACTAGAAGTTTTACTGATATATATGGAATCACTTTAGATATTTTTAGGATTTTTTAAAAAAGATTTTTGCTCATTTTTTGAAAACAATTACAAGAATTTTCTTGCCACATTTGGGGGATTTTTTTTTTTAAATAAATTTTTTAAGGGAAACTTTTGAGGAATTACTGGAATTTTCTTCCTGAAGGTTTTGCAAATTTTCAGAAATTTGTGGAATTTTTTTGCTGAATTGTTGGATTTTTTTCAGACAAGGAAACAATATTTTTTGGTGCCGTAAATGAGGACAACAGGAGGGTGAACCAGTATTGCTGTGCCACCTGGTGGCACAACCAGGTACTACAGGTGATGTGCAATACTTGAAATGTGTGTATTATGGAGGAAAACAGTATTTAATACGGTCATTTTTAGATCCATGCATTATCTGTGGAAAAAAGAAAAAAACCACAGGATAAGTATAGATGCTAAAAGATTGCAGTGTAATCAAGATTTTCCCAATTTCCGCTTGCAAAACCATAAAAACGCCGCTTGATTTTTCTATAAAAGCTGCTTTGTGTCGACCGGCCTGGTGAGATAAACAAACGCTGGATGTTACGGCATCCTTCATCGACACATCCGTCTGCTAATTTCAATTGTGTCAGACTCCCAATCAGAAAACACGGAGCTCGGCCACCGTAGAAGTGCTCTCCTGTAAGTAATTACGATGCATTAGAGCAGCTTAGCCCTGCAGAAACACTTCACTGAACTCCACGAACCGACGCCCAAAACAAATCTGAATCATTTGAAAAGCCGTGCACCAGCCGACTCCGGCGTTCAAAGGGATCCCTGCTCGGTAATTTCTGCTTTATTAAAGTGGGTTTTGTAATGAATGAGATCTGCCAGGTTAATCCTGGGAAACACATCAACTCCACACCTTTTCATCAGCCGGAGCTGCTGTGGTGCATCAACGGAATTTCTAGAGACGCCCTCACATTTCAATTTAGATCTGATCTCGACGGTACAATGAACATGTTTTATTCAAAAAAATAAAGCAAAACAACCATACCAATCTGGGAGTTTGTGTTATAAAACTTGTGCTGTGGTTGCAGACAGCAGAGCGTTCAAGCTATTAGGATGGGGAAAATCAATAACAACAACAACAGCAGCTAAAAGCATCAAGCAACACAAAGACGAGTCTGAGAGCTGACATAAATATAAAGGAGGCAGAGTACATGTGTAATATATCTGTTTATAGTGCATTTAAACAGACTGTTTATAAAAGATATTTCACCAGTTTCTGCTAAATAACAATAGAACTGGATCTGCACTCAATTAGCACTCAATTTCCACTGATTTTGTACTGAATTAGCATTGAATTACTATTTAATTACCATTAAATTAGCGTTGAATTGGCACTGAATTTCCACTGAATTAGCATTGAATTAGCATTTGATTAGCACTTAATTAGCACTGGATTAGCACTGAATATACACAGGGTTTGTACTGAATTATCAATGAATTTGCACTGTGTAAGTACTGAATTAGCATTGAATTAGGCCTGGAGTAGCACTGGGTTAGCACTGGAATGTCATTAAAGTAGCATTGAATTAGCACTTGAGTATGAACTGAATTAGCATTGAATTAACACTGAATGATCATTATATAAGCATTGAATTAGCATTGAGTTAGCACGGAATTAGCACAGTACCACTTCCTCTTAAATGTATTCGTTCAATAAAGCAAATACTAAAGAAATGCAGGACAACAATAGAACTGAATTAGCACTGAATTAGTACTGAATGCACATTGAATTAGCATTGAGTTGGTACTGGATTAGCACTGAATATGCACAGGATTTGTACTGATTATCATTGGATTTGCCCTGGATTAGCACTGAATTAGAATTGCATTAGCACTGGATTAGAATTGCATTAGCACTGGATTAGCACTGAATTAACACTGGATTAACACTGAATTAGCAATGAATTAGCATTGCACAAGCACTGAATTTGCATTGAGTTAGCACTGGATTAGCACTGAATATTCACAGGATTTGTACTGCATTATCAATGAATTAGTATTTGATTAGCACGGAATTTGCACAGGATTAGCACTGAATTTGCACAGGATTAGCACTGAATTTGCACAGGATTAGCACTGAATTTGCACAGGATTAGCACTGAATTAGCATTTAATTAGCCCTGGATTAGTACTGGATTAGCAGTGGATTAGCACTGGATTACCACTGAATTAGCAATGGATAGGCACTGTTACTGAGCTGACCTGACATTTAGCATAGCAGAAGAGACAATAACAACAATGACAACAGCTAAAAGCATCAAGAAACACAAAGAGGAGACTGAGGGCTGACAGAAATGTAAAGGAGGAAGAGTACATGTGTAATGCATCTGTTTATGATGCATTTAAACACACTGCTAGACAAGAAAATCCACCAGTTTCTGTGTACATAAGCACATAACGGTGTTGTCCAGTGTTGTAATAGTTGGCAGATGATTGCATGTCGTGTTGCACTGAAGATTAAACGTGCTTTGTTTTCTGTGACCGTCCAACTCGTGCATGTATGACTTCCCTCGAGGATTAGGTTCGTTCAGTAAAGCAAACACTAAAGAAATGCTGGAGGACAATAGAATTACCAGTGGATTTTCAATAAAAGGCTTTAATCTCAGACGGTTCAACAAGTGCTTTTGTTATTAGCTTGAACCGCTAAAGATGAGCAGGACGATGTGGCAGTCTATGAAGAAAACATTTGTTTTTTAAGGGTTTAAAGCCAGAGAAGGAGGTCATTTTTTCACATTGTTGGCCTATGGTTCTACATTAACTTTTAAGTATGGTGTAATCCGGGTGGTTTGACGGGAAACTAGACTTTAAGACCTTCTACTGGCTCTGTTTTTAGGCTTTAGCCAACTTAGCCCATGATGGGAGATTTCATATACTGAAAGTTGCTGTTCAAATCCAGGGTAAAGCCACTAAAGCATGTTGACTTTTTGCATAACGTGTATGCTTGAGCTACAGAAAGACGATAAAAAATGAAACAAATGAAAAAAATGAGACACAAAATGACAAAAGCGAGAAACAACATGACCAAAAACTAGACCAACAACACAAGCGAGACAAAAATGAGAAACAAAATGACACAAACATGAGACAAATGACAAAAGTCAGACAAAAAAACAAAAATAAGACAAAATATTACAAAAATGAGACAAACGACATGACACAAAACAAAAAAGAGACAAAAAATGAGACAAAAAAGTTACAAAGCCACAAAAAAATGGAAAAGCGACAAAAACAAGACAAAAAATTAAAAAATCGAGGAACAAATTGACCAAAAAATAGACAAACGAGACACAAAAAACACTGACAAAAATGTTACACAAAACAATGAATAAAGCAAAACACAAAATGACAAAAATAGACCAAAAACACAAGCGAGAAACACAAAACGACAAAAATGAGAAACAAAATGACAAAAACATGAAACAAAATGTCGTCAGACAAAAAAAACTACAAAAACAAGACAAAGTACTACCAAAATTAGACACAAAATGACAAAAGAACAATGAGCAATATAGTATTTTACTTTATGATCAAAACAAGTCAGACAAAAAAGCCAAAAAAACAACAAAAACAAAAAAATTCTACAAATATGATACGTAAAATGACAAAAATGAGACAAACAACGTGAAACAAAGCAAAACGAGACAAAAAATAGACAAAAAAGGACAAAACGACAAAAAACACAAGCGAGACAAAAAGGAAACACAAAACAACAAAAACATGAGACAGAAGTCTGACAAAAAATAAAAAAATGACAAAAACAACAAAACGAAAAAAAATTGCCAAAAAACCCAAGCGAGACAAAAATGAAACACAAAATGACAAAAACGAGAAACAAAATGATTAAATAAGACAAAAAAACAACAAAAACAAGACAACATATTACAAAAACAAGACACAAAAGAACAATGAACAATCTAGTATTTTACTTTATGATCAAAACAACTTGTCATGGTCTAGAAATGATTTTAAATTTATAGTTTTACTAATTTACAATCTGCAGTTAATGTACAAAGTCGGGCTGGATTGGACCCTCTGGAGGGCCAGTTTTGGTCCACGGGCCGCATGTTGGACACCCCTGCCACAGAGGACAGACTTCTATCTGCAGTACTTTCTAGATGTTGTTACTCTCCACATTCATAAATCCAGCACAACTTTGTAGTTTGAGTCATCGTTATGCTGTCATTGCGTCCTCCCACACGGGGCGCTGCAGTCCCCGAAGGTCCGAACACCTCGTAGAAATCAACACTGTTCGCTCCTCTACAGTGGAAAACTGTTTTTCTTTGCAGCTGAATCCAGGATGAACTTGGATCAGTTTGTTTCCCAGAGCAGCTCGCTAATAACAGCCAGAGATGTGCATCATTAATTCATCAGCAGTGGGGGTGGCAGTTGAGATGCGTTGACGCCTCGGAGGAGGGTAATTAAACCGATGCAGCCGTTTCCAAGCGGTAAAGTACGGCTGGCGCTGAGGCGTCACGGGAGTCCAGATGCATCTGTTGATGCCGGCGAGAGCCCCCCCGCAATTTAATCCAACCCTGAAACTGACACGCATGTCGACGCTGAGCTTCAAAGAGCTCTCCGGCTGCAGGAGGGGGTCAAACGTGGCTTCCTCCTGGGCGCTCCGCCAGAAGCAAACCTGCTCTCGGCTCGTCTTATCGCAGGCGATCCCCTCGACGATACTCGGCTCGCTCAACACCAAAGAGCATATTTATCCGACACCTCATTACTCGTATACTTGTTTACATTGGAAGCATGTGGAGAAGCTGACAGACGTGTAAAGAACATGTATTTATCTGCTGCACCATGTTACTATCATGACACTTTTCTGCAACGTTTGTCCTCGTTTCAGCTTCATACTAGTGAAGAAACTACAAGTATTTGATGCGTTTGAATCAGTAAGTGCAACATTTAGGCCCCGTTTACACGACAACATTTCACCCACACAGTCTTTCCTTTGCCTTGATGGGTTTACACAATAACGGAGTGAAAAAAATCTGCGTTTACATTAGAACGCTGTAGTATGCATGCCAGGCTGGTAGTTGGCGATGTAACTTTGTAGAGGAACACTACTGATACCGGTTCCTCCACGGACCAGAAGAAGTACAGTCGCCGATGTAGAGGTGGGCTGATTATATGACGTATACAGGGGGTCCTCGGTTTACGATGAACGGCGTTTCGTCTTTACGTTGGAACTGGTTATGGGCAGGTCCTCGGTTTGCGATGTCCTCCGCCTACGGCGTTACATCAAAACTGCTTATGGTTCCTCGGTTTACTACCTACGGTATTTCATCGTTACGTCAGAACTGGTTACGGGTGGGTCCTCCCTTTACAACATCCTCAGCCTACAGCATTTCCTAGTTACTTTGGAACTGGTTATGGGCGGGTCCTCGGTTTACGACGTACACCATTACGTCGGAACTGGTTATGGGTAAGTCCTTGGTTTACTACCTACAGCATTTCATCAATACGTTGGAACTGGTTACGGGCAAGTCCTTGGTTTACTGCCTACACCTTTTTTCGTTATGTGGATGTAGTTGGAGTGGACGAATACGTCGTCACGCAGCGCTATAAGATGGCTTTGTGATGCACATAACGGCTTTGTTTACATTTTCATTGGGGTTCCAACTTATGGCGAAAATCGACTTATGTCCATAGGAACAGAACTCCAACATAAGTTGAGGAGCCACTGCATATTGAATGTGTCTTCGCTGACTGCAGTAATGACACAACAAATGCACATTTTGCAGAAGGAGATTCAGTAAATTCAGTAGACTCAGCAACACAAGCCCAACATGGTAGCCCGCCATTGTTCCTGTTGTTATCCGGTTCCCCCAAAAAACCTTTGCGTTTCATCCTGAAACCGTCGTAAACTAGCCCATAGACCAGCATGACTGCAGTTAGTCAATGTGTTCAATGATGCTAAAAATGTTTAGACATCAATATTTTACTGCTTCTGTTCATTAGAGCAAATGTTTATGTTCAGTACAACTAGTCAGTCCGGTAGAAGCATCTTCCCAACACTTTTAGCTTATTATTTTTCACTTAAAAGCTTTTTCTCTCTCTTAATATAATCTAACTCCATCTCCTCTTCAATATGTGCCTCCAAACTCAGTAAATGAAGTCATTTATTACGCTTTTTAAACAATTTGCAGCTTTAACTGAACTGAACAGTAACTCAGACACTTTATTTTTCAGAACTTCTACCATTAAATCTGGGCTTTAAACCCACCCACACCTCTTCCATCCCTGCAAAACTAAACGCCGACACATCAAATGCACTCGACAGGTTGCAGATGAGACGCCGTTTTCTCGCATTAATGCATCTGCAGCCGCGTTGATCAGAACCACCTACTAAACTTCTCTTTTGCCAAATTTCCAGCTTTTAAAAGACTCTCTCGCTGACGTGAACTTGGCTTCGTCATGACAGCATCCCCCGGTCCTCAGCTCTCATTACTCGACAGCTTTGTACATTTTAGGAACAAAAAAATAAACTTTGCGTTTGAGTTTCCACATTTTTTCCGTTGCATTTTGATGTTTCTGCACAAATCAGGATCATCTGACTGGAAAAAAGCGACTTTAGTGGTGGAACAAATACAAAGATTAACACAAAAAAAGCTGAAAATCTTCACAACTTAGTAAATTCTTAAAATAATCCGCTTATTCTGAGTTTCTTTTATTATCACACAAGAATAAAACTTATTTAAAGTTGCACAAAATGGAAACTTGTTTAGATTATTTTTAATTGGCTTCTGCAGCTTAATATTAACTTTTGGCAAATCTCTATTGTCAGACAAGAGCTTAAATATTAAACATAAATTATGCAAAACCCTGGATTATGTTTTAATACTTGTGCCAAGGTTTTTAAATTTCTTCCTTTTTGCACAATAGTTTTATTTAGTCGTACTATTGTTAATTTGCTTGTGCACATAGAAGCCTCTAGACTCCCCAGTTTAGAAAACAGAGTAAAAGATGTTCTATCAGACACACTTCTATTGTAGATCCGTCATTGAAACTGGTTTTCTTTCTGTATTGAGCAACAAATAAGTCATTTTGTGTCTTGTTTTTGTCATATTCTATCTTATTTCTCTTATTTTCTGTCTTGTTTCTGTCATTCTGTGTCTCGTTTTAGTCATTTTCTGTCTTATTTCTGTCATTTTCTGTCTTGTTTCTGTCATTTTGTGTCTTGTTTCTGTGATTTTCTGTCTTGTTTGTGAAATTTTCTGTCTTGTTTTTGTCATATTCTGTCTCATTTTTGTTGTTTTATGTCTTGTTTTTGTCATTAACATCATCAAACAGTTTTCCTATAGAATGTGTAGAGCAAAGCTATGTCCTCTCTTCTATTATTCATATTTTGATTGAATGTCTCACTCTACCTCATATTATCAGGATCAGACTAATTCTTTGGACTGTTTTCCATCAGTCAGTTTGTCCTCTTGGTCAGCAGTAACAGCAGCTAAATATCTAGCTTCTACTGCTGAGAAAAAGATCACATTAGCATGGATTAGCAACCCTGTTACTGTGATTAGAGTAGGGTTAGCAAACAACACAGAAAACATGGAATAAAAATGCTGCCATTGATGTGGAAGCTGAACCAATCAAGCCTTTATCTTTTTTGTTTTGTTTTTGTCATTTTGTGTTTAGTTTCTGTCGTTTTGTGTCTTGTTTTTGACATTTTCTGTTTTGTTTCTGTCATTTTGTATGTTCTTTTTGCCATTTTGTGTCTTGTTTTTGTCCTCTGTCTCGTTTCTGTCTTTTGTGTCTTATTTTTGTCGTTTTGTCTTGTTTTTGTCGTTTTGTGTCTTGTTTTTGTTTTGTGTCTTGTTTTTGTCATTTTCTGTTTTGTTTCTGTCATTTTCTATGTTCTTATTATCGTTTTCTGTTGCATTTCTGTCATTTTGTGTCTCGTTTTTGTCATTTTCTGTTTTGTTTCTGTCGTTCTGTATACCTAATTATTTAAAATATGTTGATCAAAAAAAAAAATGTTCCCACAATTTCAGAGATCAATGAAAAAAACAATACCAAAAAAAAGGAGATTTAAATTTCATTTGAACTGTTTTATTTGAGGTCATTGGGGGGAGACACAAGAGGAAAATATAATTTTAGGGGGAACTCCAGACTTACTTTGTGTTTTAAAAATATTTTCAAACATTCTTTTCTCCTAGGACAAGAACATTTACACAACAACTGCATGTTTTAGGGTTTTGTACATGGATTATTTGAAGTTTGATGGGTGGGACACTCCAACCTTCAGCCGCAGATTTCCCATTTTTCTCATAAAAACCTGCAGACTTTGCCAGGTTTGCGTTTGTGAAGCTTCGTGAAGCTGATTGATGCAGGTCTAGAATCCATCTGCATGTAAAGCTGAATCATCTGAAGCTGGAGTTCTGCTGAAAGATAATCGACCGGGTTCCAGGACACGTCTGCTCTTCTGCAGATTGATTTGACCTGCAGGGAAAAAAACAATAAATAAATAAACAAACAAAGGCTGAGGATTGAAGCTGGAAGAAGCAGCGTGTGGCGGCGCCTTGATGAATTAGACGTGCCACAGAGCATTATTTTTCTCTGATGTGTTTCAAAGCAATCGGTCCAGAGGCACTTTGTCATCACAGTCTCACTCCGGGAGGAGCTCATAGAAAAATGTTTCCTCACAGCGACGACGAATCTGATGGAAAATGAAATCAAACTGGGTCCAGAGGTGCATTCGCTTTGTAGAAATCACAAACATGTTTGATGTAGATTAAAAAATATTAAAATCATCAACTAAAGGCAAATGAAATATGATAGTAAAATAAAATAAAATAGATAAAAAAGATAAAATCATCAATTCACCACAAAAGAAACAGAGATAAATTAATTAAAACAAATTATAAAAAATTATAAATAAATCATCAATTTAAAAACAAAAGAAGTATGGTGATAAAATAAAATAGATTTAAAAATACTAAAATCATCGATTAAAGACAAAAGAAATACGGTGATAAAATAAAATGAAATAGATAAAAAAATAAGATTATCATCAATTAAACAGAAAAGAAATGATGATAAAATGAAGTAAAATAGGTTTTAAAAAATAATAAAATCTCCAATTAAAGACAAAGGAAATAAATTAGATTTATAGAATAGATTTAGAAGAAATATGATGATAAAACAAAATAAAATGAATGAAAAAATATCATCATTAATTAAAAACAAATCAAATATGATGATGAAATTAAATAAAGTAGATTAAGAAATACTAAAGTCATCATCTATTAATAAAGAAAAGAAGTATGATGATAAAATACACTAAAATTGATTTAAAAAAATATCAATTAATGACTGGAATCTGGATCAGATCAGATCATCTGGACTAAACCCTCAAACTTCTTCATCTCAACTGAACCAGATGAAAAAAAGATGCAGAGTGACTTTTCTTGGTCATTTTTTGCATTTTTGTGGTGATTTTGCATCATTTTGTAGTAGTTTAACATCTTTTATTCGTCATTTTGGTCTTTTTCTGGTGGCTTGGCATTGTTTTGTAGTGATTTCACATTTATTATGGTCGTTTTTTTTTTTAGTTATTGTGATGTTTTTGCACATTTTTGTGGTAAGTTCTCTTTTTTGCGTCCTTTTGTTGTGTTTTTCTGGTGATTATGTACTGTTCTGTAATGATTTCACATCTATTTTTGGTCTTTTTAGTTATCTTGTGATGTTTTTGGACATTTTTGTGGTGATTTCACTGTTTTGGGTAATTTTCTTGTGTTTTTGTGGTGATTTTGCATCATTTTGTAGTAATTTAACATTTTTTGGTCATTTTTTGTCTTTTTCTGGTGAGTTTGCATCGTTTCATGGTATTTTAGCATCTTTTTTATGTCATTTTTGCATTTTTGTGGTGGTTTTGCATTATTTTATAGTAACTTAACATCTTTTATTGGTTGTTTTGCTCTTTTTCTGGTGATTTTGTACTGTTTTGTAGTGATTTCACATGTTTTTGGTCTTTTTTTTAGTTATCTTGTGATGTTTTTGCACCTTCTTGGAGTGATTTCACTCTTTCTGGGTAATTTTCTTGTGTTTTTGTGATGGGTTTGCATAATTTTGTAGTTATTTAACATTCTAACATTTCTGGTGACTTGCATAATTTTGTAAGGATCAGTTCTAAGTATCTTTTCTGGGGATTTCACATTTTATTTTGTCATTTTAATGACTGCCGAGTCCAATTCCTGCTAGAAGAAGAGGAAGAAGAAGCTGGGAGCGCGGCGAAGCCCCGATTAAGGCGGTATTAGCGGGGCTTTTAATTTAAATCCGAGGCTTTTTGGGTGTCAAACACAAAAGCGGCCGTACGGATTTGTGGAGATGAGTGGAGTTAACCTGCCGTCGGGAAGCGTGACCTGCTCTATGCTTTTTTCTGCACATTCTATGAGAACATGCCCTCTGATCAAACGGGAAACACTGAAGGCCTCGGACACGACTCTCCGGCTGATCCCAGAATAAACGGCTCCATGAGCGGCAGCTTTGAAGTCCTCGTTATCCGCTGGAGATGGAGGTCGCCGGTCACTTCCACGTTCTCTCCTCCAATCACAAACAGGCTTTGAACTCGACTCGTGGATGCATATTTAAAGGATCAACGTCGTGACGGCAGCCTGACAGCCAGAGAGGATAAAGGACAGTGGAGAAAGAGCATATCTGATGACAGCTGCAGCAGGAAAGAGGTTTAGTTTGAAACGGAATGAGTGATGAACAGGTTGGAGCTGCTGCTGGCTTCAGGCCTCATTGGTATCTATCTACGCTGACGACTAAATAATAATCATGTCTTTAAACAGTATAGTGTGTGTGTGTGTGTGTGTGTGTGTGTATATATATATATGTGTGTGTTTACAGTCATGGAAAAAATGATTGCAGCACCGTTGTTTTCTTCAACTTCTTCATTTTAATGCCTGGTACAACTAAAGGTGCATTTGTTTGGACAAATATAATGATAACAACAAAAATAGCTGATAGCAGTTTAATTTCAGAGCTGATATCAGACATTTTCCATGGTTTTCTAGATAATAACCAATCATCAATAGCTATAGGATTGTTCTGCCAGAAACAGCTTTTAGGATTCCATGTTTTCTTTTCTGTCTGTTTTAGTCCCATGATCCACTCAGGAGTTAGAACTCATTCATCACCATTGTTTCTGATGACTGCAGTCATACGTCTTGGATGTTCTCCACCAGCTTCTGACATTGTTCTGCTTCACAGCAGCCCATTCCTGTTGCACTAATTCTAACTAATCTGCTGTTTTTGGGCTCGTGGTTCTCCGTTTAGTGTTTGATGATTTTCCACAGGTTTTCAGTTGGATTTAGATCTGGTGATTGAGCAGCCAAGGCATGGTTCCAATGTTCTGGTTCTCCATCCAGGCTTTAACTGACCTTGTCTTGTTGGAAAATCCAGTCATTGGAAGCAGGAAAGAGTTTTCCAGCTGATGGAAGAAGACTGTTTTCAAGAGTAGCCCCAAACATGACCTGGTTCATTGTCCCTGTTCCATCCAGACTGAAGCTACCCCAGATGGTCACTGATCCACCCCCATGTTTTACTGTGGGGGCAGACAGTCTGGTTTGTAGCTTCTCCAGACTTCCTCCTAACCAGTAAGTTGGCTGGAGTGGACATCAACTGAAAAGTGGATTCATCCCTGAAGAGAACCTTAGTCCAATCATCAACAGTCCAATCCTTGTGATCCCAGCAAAGAGTAACCGGTGTTCCTCTGCCTTTCATTGATGAAGGGCTTCTTCCTGCCCTGTGGGACTTCAGACCAGCTTCAACAAGTCGCTTTCCAACTGTCCTTGTCCAACAAGTCCCATTTCTCCACAGTGTCCACTCAGTGAGGACGATTCCTGACAGGAACGGATGAGTGACGGTCATCTGGTGGGTAGAAAGACGTTTCCTGACCAGCTAGCAGTTTGGTAGAATCATGTTGGGCTTGTTTTTTCTTGGTGGAATGAACGGCTGTCTTGGAGATCTTCAGTTTTTGCAAAGATGGCTGCCTTTGTGGCTTCACATAACTCTTTAGTTTTAGGCTTTATGTGAGAGCTGACAGCTTCTGAGTTGTTTTACGACTTACAGCTTAAACGTCAGCAGGAAACCACTCTAGGTCTTTGCATGAGCTGCTGATGACATGAAATGTCCTCTTATTTACTCTGGAATACAATGAAGCTGAAGCAGGTCAGATAGGACATAGACATAAAATATTATGGAATCGGCTACATTTTTTGTCCTGTTCATTGTATTCTTCAGGTAATATACATTTCGTGGTACTAGGTATTGAAATGAACAAGAAATTGAAGGAAACAGTGGTGGTCTAATAATAATCAGCATACTGCAGCATGTAAATACTTTTTTTGACCATTTTCTTCCACATTATCATCATTTTAGCGGTTTGTTAGTGATAGTTTGGCCTCTATATATAATTACTATACATATATTATTGAATTATATATGTAATTAGAATAAAACACAAAGTCCAATAAAAAAAGACCTTTTCTGACCTTTGTCTTTGCATCAGTTTAGCAATTTGTTAGCTTGAATAAGGAATGAACGGCAGCATATTCTAGCTTTTTTTTTTATCATATATATAGGTATTTATTTATACATAATGTCACATTTACAGCTAATCAGTGGGTTCAGACACAGTGTGGTGAATAAAGTGGAAAATCCTGCAGCTGAACCCAGCAGAGACCAAAGAGGCTCGTCGTCCTCGGCTGTTCTGTCAAAGAGACGCAGATGATCAGAAAGCTGAATAATCTCAGAATAACCAGATTCCTGCTCCTCATCTGAAGCGTTTCCTCACAGATGATCAAAACCAGAGCGTAGATCTGAAGCTCCTCCGTCTGTTTGACGAACTTTTACCTGCTGCTCGCTGTTAGCTGATCCGCTAATGAGCCCACCACAGGAACATGATTAATTTAACTGATTAGACCGAGGAAATATTTCGTTCCAATCGTCCACGTTAAACATCAGATAATTAAAGCATATAAAACCAGCACCCTGCACAGGACTGAAGCTGGACAGAATCAAATTTAACGCTCTTTGATGTCGAGTCGGTCGGGTTTTGTTGCTCAGGTGGAGGTACTAGAGGTAGCAGGGTCGTGTTTTTGTAAAATCAACAACTTAGCTACCAACTGCAGCCTCCACCAGGTGTAGAAACTACAGGTAGAAGGACTTAGGAGCTCCAGAATCAAGAAATACAGGGACGAACTTTGTTTTAAGATTGAAAATGAAATTAAAAAAAATAAAGCAAAATAATAAAAAAAACCCAGCAAAATAAAAATATACAGCAAAATAAATAAAAATAAAAATATAGCAAAAATAAAAAAATCTCCAAAATAAAATAAAAATATAGTAAAATAAAAAGTACAGCAAAATAAAATAAAACATATGGTAAAATAAAATAAAAATACAGCAGAATAATAAAAATGGCAAAAGAAAATACAGTAAAGAAAATACAGCAAAATAGAAAATACAGCAAAATGAAATAAAAATTATGGCAAAATACAACAGAATAATAACCTCAAAATAAAATACAGCAAAATAAAATAAAAAAAATGGCAAAATACAACAAAATACAAAAAATACAGCAAAATAAAAATACACATCAAAATAAAATAAAAATATAGCAAAATAATAATACACCAAAAATGAAAATACAGCAAAATAATAAATACAGCAAAATCCAAATGCAACAAAATAAAATAATAAAGCAAAATACAAATAAAGTGAAATATAATAAAATATAGCAAAATAGAAATCCAGCAAAATAAAAATATAGCAAAATAAAATACAGCAAAATAAAAACACAGCAAATTAATAAAATACAACAAAAATGTAGCAAAAAAAAAGAAATGTGTAAAATAAATAAAATTAAAATACAGCAAATCAAAGAAATATAACATAAAAAACAGCAAAATCTAAATAAACTAAGATTTAAATAAACTAAAATAGAATAACAGAAAAAATAAAGCAAAATAAAATTAATTGCATTTTGAATTTTTTTGAACAAAATTTATAAAATAAAACAAACAAAAGAAAACACAAACTAATCCATATATACTACAAAATAAAAACAAAGTTTGCTCTTCAGGAATCCAGCGGGCCATAAATTTAGTTCAAGATGAATCCATTTAGTCCTCATAATTAATAATACAGAAGGGTTTTATCTTTCGTATTAAATTAACAGTTTAAATGTCAGTTTATTGCTGTAAATATTCTTGTTGGATGTGACAGTGATGCATAGATTTTATTGATACATCATCTAGATGAGTACAAATCAGAATCCTGGCAGACTGATCAATAATTAAACTCATTACATTCAGTTTTCATCCAGGAGTTCATTTATAAACATGTTGTTTTGTCTCTTTGTGGCTGATTATTACAGAGAGCTCAGTGGGAACGTTGATTCTAATCAAACTACATCCTCATCTGCAGAATAAAAGCGTTCATCTACTGCCGTGTTTCATAAATACCTCCCACTTCAGATTATTTTTTGTTGTTGATGTTTGTTTTTTCCACATCTAAAAGCTTTGTGTGTCTGTAAACTGCTGCAAATTGCTGTTTGAGAGAGCAGCAGCTCTGATAAAAGCCTGTGGTCGGCTGCAGCGTCAGGCCTAAACGGAGCGGACAGGAAAATGTGTGGATTTATTGATCCTCTGCTCTCTACAGTAATGAACCAGCTCCATGTTCCACCAGGAGTGGGCCGAGAGAGCCACGCTTCGGATGGAATAATCAGCCGCAGTCGGCCTCTGATGTGAATCATGCAACAAATAAAGAGAAAAAACATTCAAAAAACCAATAAAACACTCAGAGGTTCTCTCATATTTCGAGGATTTCAACACATTTCTTCCTTTTTATGGATCTTTAAGGTGTGAAAGTCAATGTTTTCAGGAGTTCAGTGGTTGGTTAGCCCCAGTTTGGCCTAAATATTTTAGAATATTATACATATATTAATATATTTATATGTTATCTGAATAAAATACAAAGTCTGATGAATAAAATGAAACGTATTGTGGTGAAATCCAAACTGAAACTTGCATTTTTGACAATAATGTATGTATTAATGCACATTATTTTTCTTTCACGTAATCACAAATATCTGTTTGAAAAAACATATTGCATATAACATAATACAATGTAATATAATTCAATATAATGCAATATAATATAATATAATTGTACTGTTAATAACAGCAAATATTTGTATTTTCTTATTTTATTTTATAATCACAGTTAACATTTATTTTTTCCTATGATTTTACCAAATACCTGCAATTTTCTAAAACAGGAAAAATATGTACAAAATGTTTTAAAATTCAAAAAAATAAAATAATTTCAATAATGTATATGCATACACATAATTTGTCTTTCAAATTATGGCAAATATTTGTTTAATTTTTTAAAAATTTTACACACACATTGTAAAATTTGCCATTTCAAATCCCTAATATGCACATTTTCCTTTCAAATAGCTGCAAATATCTGTAAAATAACATTCTATTTTCAGATTTAAACAGTAATAACTGTTTAAAAAAAAAAAGTCAAAATTTACAGTCAAATGTAAAAAAACTGAATTATGTGTTATAAAGATACAGATTTTGATAATAGAGTAAATCTGTGTCATTTTATTCACCTCAACTCTCAGATTTTCTGCATATTTATCATTCTTCATCCACTAACGGAGGATTATTTCACCTCATCACAGATTTCTTTAAAGTCCGTTTAACGGCTGTGTGTGAAAAGCAGTTTCTACATGGCTGAATGTTACTGTCTGTATTTAATTAAGTTCCAGCAGCAGCGCGTTAAACTACGCCTGGAGAAGAATTAAAGTTAGTCAGGACGCCGACCGATGGGCTCTGAAGAGTCTGTACTTTCTGCTAAAGGTCAAACTGAGGTTGGTTTCTACGTTTACTGCAGGACGTATTTAAACCCAACGGAGGCTTCAGAAAGCACCTAAATGTGGATCGTGATGAAGCAGAGAAGCACTTTAAGATCTTTTTGATGTTACCTTACCTTCAAAGCACATCTTCCTGATGGACTCAGCAAAAAACGTCAGCTCTGGGGTTTTTAACGTCTTAATTGGCTCAATAAAAACACCTCAGGACCAATTTCTGACACGTCGAGACACATTTTATTTTCCTCAGCAGACTGATGTTGCCATGATTCACCAAGTAAAGAAGGTAAAGCACAAAGGAAATCCCTAAAATGAAACTTTAGCCATTATTTAGCAGTAAAATGTCTATTTTTAACAGGTTCAGGGAGTTTAATTATGAAGATTTGTAGATTAAAAGCTTGTTTCTTAATTAGTTAAGAAACAAGCTTTTGGACACTACAGATTTACAACATTTTCAGCTGTTATAAAAAATAAAAATAATTTACACTTTAAAACTAAATCCCAATTTTAAAAAAAATGGGAAAATCTGGCTTCAGAGGTACCAGAAAAAATACTTTAAAATGGTAAAATATTGTAATGTTCAAAAACCATGAAAATTGTGAAAAAAAAGGGAAAATATCTGTGAAATGATGATATTTTTAGGTGTTTTCAATTAAGCAAAACTGACTGAAAACTAGTGGTGTATGTGGAGAGATGATGTTTTAAGTAAAATAAATATAGAGGACCAAATTCTGAACCCTGAGGGATGCCTTAGAATGAAAAATGCAATAGAGGAGGTATAATTAATGTTGCTATCAGTTTATTGGTGATGTAGAGCAGAATATCATCGGCATGGTGGTGTATATGGAGAGACGATGTTTTAAGTAGGAAAATAAATAGTAAAGGACCAAATGTTGAATCCTGAGGGATGCCTTAGAAGAGATAATATGCAATAAAAGAGGTACAATTAGTGCTGATTCACCCAGTAAAGTAGTTCAACCACAAAGGAAATCCCTGAAATGAAACTTTAATCATTATTTAGCAGTAAAATGTCTGCTTTTTTAATGGGTTCAGGGAGTTTTATTGTGAAGATTTGGAGAATAAAAGCTTGTTTGTTAATTAGCACCACATCGTCTCTTTAAGTTTCGAGCAATGCAGATTTATTTTATTTTGTAAAATATTGTAATGCTCAAAAACCATGAAAATTATGAAAATATTAGAAAATATCTGTAAAATACCAAAATTTTTGAGCTGATTTCAATTAAGCAAAACTGACCGCAAACTATTTTTTTACTATTTTTAACAGGCTGTAGGTAATTTTACCAGAGGTGGCCAGCATCATGAAGAGATAATTCAGACAAAAAAATAACTTTTGTCAAAAAAATTACTTAAGCTGTTATTTTAGGAAGGTGACAATATTCATAATAAAAACTAAATAATACAAGTTACATTATTTCATTTTTTTAAGTATTTTCACAGTTCATTGTTTCTTTTAAAGTAGGCATTAGGAACAGAATTAGATTTTTTTAATTTCTTTAGCTGAATTCCATTTTTACAACCTTTACTAAGTTCTTTTCACATATTACATTTTTACAAAACTGCATAATTGGAATCCATTTTCATGTTCTCCTAGCTCCTTCTCCACCATCAATGAAAATAATGATGCAATAATATATTTTGTGATCATAGAGCTCTTCACAGTATAGTCAGAAGTGCTTCCCACAAGTAACATAAAAACTCTAAAAGCAGAGAACACACTGAAAGTACATTAACAAGCAGCTGTAAAGTGGCGAGTTCTGAGTAGCTTTTTGAGTGTCGACAGATTAGTGCAATCAGGAAAGTGCTTTCAAAGAGAAATCCAACAGCTGGAGAAAGTAAAGCCCTGACATCCAACGTCCTGTTCTCAGCCCTGGATGATGGAGAAGAGGTTGGTGAGGATGTTGGTAAACAGGAAGCAGCCCAACCATGCAGGAGGTTTTGTGAGTGAAGAGAATGAGCTTAAATTGCATGTGTTGCGAGATGAAGAGGCAGCGAAGGTTCCTGAGGTCGGCTGAGTGTGGAGGCGAGCTGCGGACTTCTGGAGTTTTATTGAGTTATTAAGGACCAAGTGATGTAGCTGTAATTGGAGTCGAGTGTGGATGAAACGGAAGCATGGCAGGGAGGCAGTTTGTGATGACAGGGAGTTGTTGTTGCCAAGAATTACTGTCATTGAGGATGCATCAAGGAAACAGAATGGAGATGTGAATGCTGGTGCAAAGATATATTATGTACAGTCTAAATTAGTGAGTTAAATTTGCTGCAAAGCGTGCAAGAAGTTTCAGTGACGATCAATTTGTTGGTGATGTAGAGTAGAATATCATCGGCATAGCAGTGTATGTGGAGAGGTGATGTGTTAAGTAGGAAATAAACAGTAGAGGACCAAGTCTTGAACCCTGAGGGATGAATAGGAAAGAAAAAATATTCAACAGAAGAGGTACAATTAGTGTTGGGATCAGTTAAGTGGTGATATAAAGCAGAATGTCAGCAACATAGCGGTATATGTGGAGAGATGATGTTTCAAATGGAAAATAAACAGTAGAGGACCAAGCATTTAACTGTGAGGGACACCTTAGAAGGAAAATGCAATAAAAGAGGTACAATTAGTGATGTAGATCAACTGTTTATCATGGAATTTAAACCAGTTGTTGTGAGGTTCTGATGCAGGAGTAAAGAATGTTGTTTATGTTGTCAAAGGCATCAAAGAGGATGGTGAAACTGACTTTGACGATGCCAGTGTCTGTACAAAATCCTGCTTTATGAAGTTAAAGCACATTGCTGAAAACTAAGTCTGAGTTGTGAATTATATCCATGACATTGCACAGCTGTTTAATTTCTGCCTCAGATACAATAAAATTATGTATAATTAAAGCTGAATATGTAATTTTGACAAAATAACAGCTTTAGTTTTCTCAAAACATTAATTTTGACACTCGTACAAAGATAAACAAACTGATACAGACTAAAACCCAAGATGGGAAGGTAGTTAGAAAGGTTTTACTGGCATTTGATATTACAAAACAAACAAGCAGTGTTACCACAGTGAATCAAGGTGAATTTAATGTGCATTTTGGATTAATAACAGAAAGACTATTTTTTGTTGAACTGAAAACAGATCTCTAAAGAATAACCTGATTTTAATTGAAACACAACAACAGTAGCAGTTGGAAAAGAGTAAATTCCAGATATAGTTTAGTCTGGTGACATGTCATGTTGAACTTTAATGTTCATATTACTCATTCATACATTTTCACTCAGCAATTTCTTCCTATGTTTTTATGCTGCATATATATATATATATAGAAATATATGTATATATTGGTCCAAATTTGCCAAACATTTTCATTTGTCGCCCCGGTGCTTCTGACCTTTAACAAATCTGTCTTTGCATCTCTTGGTGGCCCAGCCAGGTAGATGAAAGAGGTAAATTTGACATTAGAACACATCAGTTTAGGCTTTTCAATCTAATTTTGGGCCATGAGCTGTGCTGCAGTACCTAGATAAGGACTAGAGGCTTCTCTGTGCAAGAGTGGATTTAGGGAACATCCATAAATTTTTGCTTGTATTGATGTTTGAAATGCATTTAAGGGACATCTGTAAATTGCAGCTTTCTAAAATAATAGCGGTTATTTAAACATGAGCCTCTTTATGCACCTCCACTGAAAGTAAAATTATCAACCTGTAGGAAACAATTATATTTATATATATTGTATGCATTTTGCGATGGATTTGTTGCAGAGAAAGCATTTCCGTTTTAAAAAATCACTTCTGTGGACGGAAACTGGCAAAAAAAAAAAAGAGATTATTTTGGTGCTAAAAGGTGCATTAGTGTAACAAGTTTGCAAAAACAACCTGTAGCGTTGCATGTAGGAGAAGGAAAAAGGGTGAAGGTGAGCTGATGATTGTGAAAATGTGTTAATAAAACTATTCCAGAGGCTGTTATTGAATCCGAACACATCATCTGTTGATCCACTGAGTGATGTGGGGTCTTGATCTGCTCTTTTTCCTCAACACACTTGAAGTACTAAAACACAATGCTTTCAAATCCTTTTAGCCCTAAAAAAAAAAGAGAATATCTTGCAGCGTTTCAGTCTTTTTAGCAGCTTTCTGAACTTTATTAACTAAATCTCATCAGAGTGAGATCAGGACCAGCTCCGAGTTTCTTCAAAGCATAAAAAAAAAAAAACAAAAAAAAAAACACCAAAAGTTCTTCCCCCCGATGCCTGGCGTTGTGGAAAGAAGTCGCTTTGACATGTTGCTAGGTTACAGGTGTCTAATATCTCCCACAATATACACAAAGCAGGCTTACTTTTTTCTCTTTTTTTTGCAGCGAGGTGTTGCTAGGTTACCATTGTCAGAGCTTCTGTCACTCAGATGAGAAAAAGGCTTGGAGTCGGTGGCGTTGCTCGGATGGATCAGCCGTCAGGTGGTTTTAAACACGAGTTCCTGACCTGCAGCTTGATTAGAATCAGATGAAACAGGAAATCTGACGTCACGTATGAATAATAACCATCGTCTTCTGTTGATGTGAGGTTAGAGATCATCACTGATGTATGCGCAGTTATTATTCATCACTCATCTGGTTTATTATTAGAGTCCAGATGTTTGAATTGATGCAAAGCCTTTCATAGAAATAGTACAAAAATATAAGAAGCAAAATAATAATTTCAATATTAAACTGAAGACCCTACAACATCATATCTTGCACAAATTTACTTAGCTGATTGACATATTTTGACAATTTCTTTTAAAAAGTAATTATATATAAGTTACTTACTATTATGAAATCCAAAATTAAAATGATATGAAAATATTCAACTGAAGTATATTAAATATTTATAAGTTCTGGAAATTAATCAATCAGTTAATCAATGTAGATTATTTAAATTTGTCTAATTCATTTAAATATTGATTTTCAGTGTTTTTAATGTTAAAAATCTAATTATCTCAGTAAATCAGGGGCTGTTTATGTAAAATTTGTCTTTCAGATTTAGTTTATCATCACCTTTTCCACCCACGACGGCTCTTCTAATTTATTTAGTTTGATTTATTTTATTCCTCTCGTCTCTTCTTCCAGATGGTCTGATTCTCACCAGCATTATTTTTATTTAACATCTGAACTCGGTTATTTATTGGAGCATAAGAGGATGTTTCTGATTTCTGCTGCTGGTAAATGAGGGTCATTTTACACATTGGTTTAATGTGTGGAGCCACGAACAGATGAAAGGAACATGGAGAGTTTATTGGTGTGAAGAAGCGTCTTTATGCAGCTCAAAGAAGAACAATCTGCAGGAGAATAAGTGTGTTTGTGTTCTGGACGTGAAGGTGGAGCGCTAAAGACGACTGGATGCTGGTGATCTGATGCTGAGTTTGAAAAGATGCAGCTGAAGACATTTTTACGCTTCGTTCAAACACAGGAGATGCTTCACTTTATTAAAGGAGATTCACAGATAATCAGCAGGAAGTCACGTCTTATTCTGGATCCAGACGACAGATTTAGGACGTTTAAAAACCACAGCTGTTATTTACTCTTTTATTACTATTTATATGTCGATATGGCTACCTGGTAAATTAAATTAAATCAAATTAAATTAAATACAAAAACATCTGGAATTTTCTGGATTTGTTCTTGTTTATTTTACATTTTTTTCTGTATTTCTAAAATGCAGAAACGTAAAAATAAAAGTACAAGAACAGACAGAATAAAAAAAACTCCTGTGTGTAATGTGATACAACATCAAAAAGGTGGAACTTTAAATGACCATAATGACATTTTTTGACTGGAATAACGTAATTTTAATATATATATATTTTTAATATACACATATATATTTATATATATATATATATATATATATATATATATATAATATATATATATATATATATATATATATATATATATATATATATATATATATATATACATATATATATATTTTTTTTTTTTTTTTTTTAATTTTTAATTTATATATCAATTTATGATATCTATAAGGATTAGTAGTTTTTCAAACTAATATTTATTCTTTATATTATAGATATCTGAAATTTATCTCATTTAACCACTAATAGTTTTATATGTGTTTAGAAAAAAGAAGAATTTTATAGTGTTGTTAAAAAAGAAAAAAGTACAATAAATTGTTAAAATAAATAAACAACAAAAGAAAACCCAGTTTTCTTTTTTTAAAACACTTATTGGCTATTCAGTATGTAGGTTTTTATTTTTATCTTCAGTCACAATGTAAATTTATTATTTATTTTTGTAATTTTATTGATATATTTGTATATTTGAAACATAACACAAAGATGTACAACTGTAATTATTATTATTTGCATTTTTTAACAACATTGGTGACCAAATTTTCAACGGATTTCTGCAACTTAAACATGAGAATTAAATATTTTCCTATTTGAATTTGGTGCATTTTCAGATTTTATTATTGCTAATGAAAATCAGATGTTTTGTTTTTGTAATAACGGCAGTATTCTTGGAGATATTTCTCATAAAATCTGTCAGTCATCCATCAAATTGCTTTAAATCTTCACTTCCAGTTTGTTTTTTGCAGTAATTTAGATTTCTGTGTCTTTGTGTGTGAACTTATTTAATAACTAAAACAAACATTTCTATTTGATTAAGCGACTCAGTTTTAATTGTGGCACATGCAGACTTCCGTACACCGTCTCAGACAGTTTGCATTCAGACAGTTTTCATCATAAATCTGTTTTTATTGCAGCTTTTTCCAGTCTCTCAGCTGTCAGATGAGATGTGACGTGTTGTCAGCTGTAGGTGGACGTTCTGTTCACTCTGCTGTGGGTTTGAAGGTCGAGGCGAGAGAAAAAGAGCAGAAAAACCTCCAGCAGCAACAGCAGCAGCAGCAGCAGCGAGGAAGTGCTCGTTTGACTGGTGTATAATTTAAACGTTTCACAGCTGACAAGTCGCCCGATTTGTCAGTGATGCAAAAAAAAAAAAAATTAAAGTTTCCTCGCTGGCGGCCGTGAAAAGAGATTGCTGCAATTATTTCATCCACCTCTGCTGACATGTGGGAACATTGATCCTCATGAAATCAGCTCGCCGTCAGTTCGGCTGAATCAGCAGCGAGGATCTGTCTTTCTTTTTGCTCCTCGGCTGTGGAAGTTTCAAACTATTCAGCTGAAAACGACATCATTTAGAGGAATTTATCAGACAGGTTTAACTCTGATTAAATCAGGCCAGTTTGGAGGTAATGGATCTTTAAAATCCCACAAGCTCACCAGGTGATCTCTTCCCACTCTGGACGTCATGTTTGTTCCAGGATGACGGAAGGAGAGGGTCCTTTAATCATTCTGACAAAAACTCGTCGCTTTGTGGAGGTTTTAAGTCATTTCAGAGAATTGTTGAGTCATTTTGCTCAAATATTAAGTCATTTTGGACGATTCTTTCGTTTTGAGTCGTTCTTGTCAGATTTTAAGGCATTAATTTCCAACATTTTGAAGAAAAATAATTGTTTTGGAAAAGTTTAGAGTCATTTCAGAGGATTTTAAGTTATTCTTGAAACATTTTCCGTCATTTTGGACAATTTTTTCATCATTTTGGTGATGAAAAAACTTTTGAACGTTTAAGGAATTAGATTCATTTTGTAAAGATTTTAACTCATTTTAGAGAATTGTTGAGTCATTTTTGTCAGATTTAAAGTCATTGGGTGATTCTTTCATCATTATGGAAAAGTTTTGAGTCATTTTAGAGAATTTTAGGTCCTTTTGGAAACATTTTTGTCAGTTGATCCACATAAACGCGTCCTGATTTAATCACCACTATATCGATTTTTACAGAATTTGAAGAATTCTGAGTCACTTTGGGAACATTTTAAATCATTTTTGTCAAATTCTAAGTAATTTTAAACATTTTTTAAACCATTTTGAAGATGTTTTTGAGTCGCTTTGGAAAAGTTTTAAAAAATTTGTTACAATTTTGAACCACTTTGGAAATATTTTACATTATTTTAGATGACTGTTGAGTCTTTTTTGTCTAATTTTGTGTCATTTTAGATAATTCTTTCATAATTGTGAAAGACGATTCTTCATAATTTTGGAGAAGTTTGCAGTTATTTTTGAGAATTTTAAGTCCTTCCGTCAAATTTAAGTCATTTTGGACAGTTATTTAATCATTTTGAAATAAACTTTGAGTCACTTTGTCATTTTGGAAAAGTTTGGAGTCATTTTAGAGAATTTGAAATCCTTTCAGAAGCATTTTTGTCAGTCGACCCAACATAAAGAGAGGAGAACGTCCTGATTTAATCGCTCTTACATCGATTTTTACAGAATTTGGAAAATTCTGAGTCACTTCTGGAAAGTCATTTTGGACAATTTCTTCACCATTTTGAAGATTTTTTTATTCACATTGTGAAAGATTTAAGTCATTTGAAAGAATTTTTCATCACTCTGGAAATGTTTTGAGTCATTTTACAGAATTTTAAGTCCTTTTGGAACCAGTTCTGTCAGTAGACCCCACATAAACAGAGGAGAGTGTCAAGTTTTAAGTATTTTTGGACAAATTTTTAACTGGTTTGAAAAAATATTGAATCACTTTGGAAAAGTTTTGAGCCATTTTGAAAATTGCTGAGTCATTTTTGTCGGATTTTAGGTCATTTTGGACGATTCTTTGACCATTTTGGAAAAGTTTGGAGTCATTTTAGAGAATTTGAAGTAACTTTGGAAACATTTTGTCACTTGATCCACATAAACAGTCTAGAACGTCCTGATTTAATCACTCCAATCTTTATTTTACAGAATTCAGAACCAAATACCAAAATGACACAAAAATGGCATAAAAACACATTGAGTTTATGGTCGTTTTTGACCCACTAATGGAAGAGTGTCGGGTCCAATCATTACTGGAGCATCTAAAGGATAAATCAGCCCAGTTTGGAGATAATGGATCTTTAAAATTCTACAACTTCCTCTGGTAATCTCTTCCCACTCATGTTTACTCCAGGTTTGGGTGAGAGCAGAGCGTGTGAAAGAGATTTCCGACTGATAACACGTCGAGCAGAAAAAAGGGGAAAAGCTGCTGGTAAAATTAGGAGAAGAAGCCTCTGGACTTTACTGGGATCAGGAGGGAAGTGAACTTTCTTGTGGTGAATCTGTAGTTGACACGTTTGATGTCGGTATCGATCCGTGAGAAGAGACTGGCAGCTTCAAAGCATCTCTGCGTTTAGCCATGCAAAGCCGGCTTTTAATCCCGCAGCAGGGTTTGCTGTGCAGTCAGAAGAACGTGGAATGATCGGAGCGTTGAACCACCGGAAATAACCGGAAAGTTCCTCCCTCGGCGGGAAGCCTCTCCTGGGTTTGAGCTGGGAATGAAGAATGTTTGTTGTTGAGTTTTTGTCCTGCAGCTAAATGAAAAATAAATAAAGGTGGAAGCTGCTGGTCAAAGATAATGTGTTCTTTAGGGGGAAGAAATAGTTTCACGGCTCCGTATCATCACTAACTGCTCCCTGTTTTAGTCCTCACTCGGTCTTGTGCTGCAATATTTCAGTATTTTAATGAATCATGTGATGATTTTATCAGTTTGGTATAAATAAGCAGGTTCACAAGGTTAAATGTGCTTCTTTTTGTCTTTATTTGTGATTTATTTATGTTAATAAAGCCAGCAGATGGTCCATTTATTTATTTTTATAGCTAACAGGCAGATTTTTGGGACGGGAAGTTAGTCTGAACTACAAATTACACATTAAGTAATGTATTTTTAAAGAAAATTTTAAATTTGCATTTTTTAAATTATATTTTATTGATATTTTTGTGTATTACAAAAATCAATAAAATCAGTAAAATAAAATATAAAGTTTTCTTTTACACTTTACGTAATTAATTTTTTTATGAAAATGTTATGTTTGCGGTTATTTTATGTTCAACGCTTAAATTTACTGTCTCTTTTTTATCATTTTATTGATATTTTTGTGTCTTTGAAATATGGAAATTAAGGTTAGGGTTATTAGATTTGTTATTAAATCTAATAACAATAATAATAACAATAAAAAAAACTTCAAGTTAAGTTTGTTTTTATTTCTTTTATTTTATTTTTTGCATGTTGATATCAGTGCCACTTGTTGTATTTATAGTATTAAATATGAATTAATTAATTTTATTTATGGAAATATTTTTGAAATTTTTTAAGGGAAAATGTTACATTTATTATATTATATTATATTATATTATATTATATTATATTATATTATATTATATTATATTATATTATATTATATTATATTATTATTGATATTTTGTATATTTCAAAAATATGGAAAAACCTATTAAATACAATTAAAAACTTTTCCCCTTCCTACATTTTTTTTAAATTTAGTTTTTTAAAGTACAATAAATTGACCAGTGTATCTTAACAGTTTTATTTTTAATTTGCAGGTTTTTGAAGTTATTTTATTTTATTTTATTTTATTTTATTATTGATATATTTTTGCATTTTAGAAATATGGAAAAATCTATATAATATTAATTTTTATTTTTATTTTATTTTATTATTGATATATTTTTGCATTTTAGAAATATGGAAAAATCTATATAATATTAATTTTTATTTTTATTTTATTTTTATTTTTGTGTGGTGACTTCAGGATTTGATTCCCACTATCTGTATTGAATTTACAGTCCTAAATATGATAATTTAACAATGGAAATAAATTTAAAAATGTAAAAAAATATATATATATGAATTTGCAGGATTTTAAAGTAATGTCATTATATTATAGTATATTAACTTAAACTTCTTTCTTGCATGTTAAAAAGAGGAACTTAATGCCACCAATACATTTAAGGGGGAAGAAACGACTTTTGCAGCTCCGTATAACGATAAATAAGAACAAATAATTGGTGCAAAGTTGACTTTCAGCTGCTTCAAGGTTATTTGTTCCAAACTGACACCAGCATCAAACTCCTCCTGTTATTATCTGAAGCGTCCGCGATCGTCTGCAGTCTGGTTTTGCTTTTTGCTGTCATTCCAAAGCGAAGTGAAGAAGCTGCAGGCTGACATTATGTGCAGCAGTCTGCGATAAACACCCACTTCTAGCCGGCAGCATGATTCCACCTTCAGAAACAGAAAAAACACGGCGTCTTGTTGTCACTTTCTCCACGTTTTCCTTTTGTCTCCTGACAGCTTTGTTTGCTCAGACGGACACGTTGGCACCGTGATGGCTACCCCGCTGGGTTGATTATGACTTTCTGTACTTTTCCGTACGTTCTCTCCACATTTCAGAGACACTTTAATCTGTTTGAGCTGCCGCAGATCCCGCCTCTTCTCTCAGTTTTTTCCACCCAAGAATTCACTGTGTGGGAGTCCGAAGTCAGTCAAAGCTAGAAAATCCAGTTCCACATTAAAATGAAGCAAGAGGGGAGCTTCAAACTCACTCTGTGGACCTTCAGGTTGAGCTTAGAAGGTAGAAAATGTTGTGTACACTCTCAGCTGTTGGTTTATTAGATCCATGGGGCTACAATTACAGTTTTTCTCTATTGATAAGACACTGTTCCTGAAAAATAGCACACATTTCCCAACACACTGCACACTATTTTCTTTATTAGGACACAGTTCACAAAGTATTGCATACTTGGGTCAAAAGCGCACTTTAATGTGAAAATCTGAACTTTGTTTTCAAAATTAAGACACACAAAGCAAAACTAGGACACTGCACTGCTGAATACTAAACAGTCCTCTCTCACTGTGTTTTCACATGAAGTGTAAAAAATGATACAGTCCTCAAAAATGACAACTTAAACACAAATGCATCCTATAAATGAATCAGAGGCCATTGCAGTGTCTGACTGTATATTATAAAATAAAAATAATGTTACACAATAAATACAGCACTGTATTGTCCACAGTACAGTCTGCAGATATTTACACCACGTCTGCATCAGTTATTTCAGCCTGGTCAGACCTCAGGACCTCATCAACATCACTAGCTGTGTTTTCTCTGGACAGAAAGATCTAGTGTGTCTGATCCAGCCCTGACATGCATCAACAGAAACATCACCACATGCCAAGACCACTGATTGATAGAGATTTTCCCAAAGTCTGGCTGCTGCTCATATACCTTCCACCTCCATGTAGAGAAGAATTCTCCTATAGGATTCAGAAAGGGAGAATATGGAGGCAGAAAAACCACAATAACTTGAGGTTCATATTGAAACATTCCTGAATCAATAGTCCTCTATGAAAACTAACATTGTCCCAGACAACAACAAAAACTGTGTCTTCTTGCCAAACGTCCTGCTGCATCCGTGTCAGTAGATCCTCTAAGTCCATCTAGGAAAGTCACCAAATGCTGGGTGTTCTATGGGTCCAGAACTGCATGATGGTCAGTTACTCCCAGATTGCTTATTGCAGCACAGAGGGTTACGTTTTCCCACACTGACCTGGACGTTGACTATAGCCTGTTGTCCAATGATGTTCCTCCATCTTCTCATCATCTTGGCCAGGTTGAAACCAGCCTCATCCACATAGATGGATTCATGTGTATCATCAGAATCCAACTGAAAAACTCTCTGGAACAAACACACACCAAACACAGAAAAAGTCAGTCATGTAGACTTTCTGTAATCTTACCAGCACTTGGAACCAGAATTATGCATTAGATTATTTACAGTATTCTCAGAACATTTCTGACTGCTTGTATTGTTCCAGTATAGACATGTCACTGAAGTGACAAACAACATTTACATACATGTAAAGTGGTCCAGGACTAGGTGCAGGTCCAGGTTCTGGTTCTGGTTCTGGTCCAGGTCCAGGTTCTGGTTCTGGTTCTGGTCCAGGTCCAGGTTCTGGTTCTGGTTCTGGTCCAGGTCCAGGTCCAGGTCCAGGTTCTGGTTCTGGTTCTGGTCCTGGTTCTGGTTCTGGTCCAGGTTCTGGTCCAGGTTCTGGTTCTGGTTCTGATTCTGGTCCAGGTTCAGGTCCAGGTCCAGGTTCTGGTTCTGGTCCAGGTTCTGGTTCTGGTTCTGATTCTGGTCCAGGTTCAGGTTCTGGTCCTGGTCCAGGTCCAGGTCCAGGTCCAGGTTCTGGTCCAGATCCAGGTTCTGGTCCAGGTCCAGGTTCTGGTTCTGGTTCTGGTCCAGGTCCTGGTTCTGGTTCTGGTTCTGGTCCAGGTTCTGGTCCAGATCCAGGTTCTGGTCCTGGTCCAGGTCCAGGTCCAGGTTCTGGTCCAGGTTCTGGTTCTGGTTCTGGTTCTGGTTCTGGTCCAGGTCCAGGTCCAGGTCCTGGTTCTGGTCCAGATCCAGGTTCTGGTCCAGGTTCTGGTTCTGGTTCTGGTCCAGGTTCTGGTTCTGGTCCAGGTTCTGGTTCTGGTCCAGGTCCAGGTCCAGGTTCTGGTTCTGGTCCAGGTCCAGGTCCAGGTCCAGGTTCTGGTTCTGGTTCTGGTTCTGATTCTGGTCCAGGTTCAGGTCCAGGTCCAGGTTCTGGTTCCAGCTGTGGTCTGGGTCGTCCACGTCCTCTTCTTCCAACATGACCTCTTGCTCCTCTGACATCCTTCTGAACAGCTAATTCTGCTTCCCAGCAGGTTTTATAGTGTGCACTTCATTGGTAAAAGTGTTTTCAGTTCTGACCTGTTGTGTCTTAATTGTGACAGCAGTGTTGGAACAGTGTCCCAGTTGTGTCTTAAATCCATTTTATGACCATTTTTGGAGGATGTTATTGTGTTTTACTGAAATTAGCTTCCATTATTTAGTGTATTCTTGTTGATATAAACAATTATGGACCAAATATTGGGCACATTCTGTGTCGCCCAGATTCAAACTGAATATTTGGCACCAAGCCTTTGTCTCGTCGTCGCTCACCTTAAAGTGTTTTTGTCTTAATTTTAACTGCCAAGGTGAACCGAAGCGTGACGTTCGCTGCTAATGAGAGGAAGGTCGAGGCTCTGCATTTTAAAAGAATAAATGGAGCACAAGCCTCCATTCATAAAGCAAATATTAGAACACCAGAACTGTGAACGGAATACTTAAGGCACAAAATGCGCCGAAGAAACAAGCTCAGACTTTACTGTTTTACATCTGTCAACATGTTTTCCACCCCTATAACTGTTTATTAGAGCATTTCTGAGGAGTTTTCCATCAGAAACACCGACTGCAGGATCATCAAACAGACCAAAGTCTTTACCAACAAGATAAATGCCATCGATGGATCGTTAAGTTCAACACCTCATTTGTTGTTTAGGACTTGAAAAGCCCCCGCGGATGTTTTTATGTCGCTGCCACTAATTAGAAACTTTCAGGAGGGAACTGAGGAACCTGGAGGTTTGACTTCACAGCTGGAGAGGAGAAACGTTTAACCAGGAGGCATTTAAAACCACATATGGTTGTTTTTCTTTTACGACAGTTTCATTATTTGTCAGTGATTCAAACTCAGAACTTATCCGTCATGTAGGTTTGTTCCATGGAGGGGAAACTGTGTGTTAAATGGTGTATCTGGAACACATCTTTCACAGTAAAAATCTAACTGGTAAAACTTTTTCTTTTTTTAAGTTGTACTATTATTTAACAGTTTTAAAGTTTGAAAATGTGGGAAAAAATATATATTTTCACAGTGAAACTTCTGATGTCCACATTTTCAACATTTTTGGGAAATCTTTGAAAATTATTTGGTAGGAAAAAAGAAATGTTAAAAATGTTTCGTATGTTTCTTTTTATGTGAATGTTCTTAAAGAAAATATTAGTTTTACTGATATAATCACTTTAGATATCTTTAGGATTTTTCTTGGAAGATTTTTACTCATTTTTTGAAAAAATTTACAAGAATTTACAAGAATTTTCTTTGCAAATTTGGGGAATTTTTTAACATAAAGTTTTATGGGAAACTTTTAAGGAATTATTGGAATTTCCTTCCTGAAGGTTTTGCAAATTTTCAGAAATTTAAAATATTTTTGGGCAGTTTTTTTTGGGATTTTTTTCAGACAAGGAGACAACATTTTTTGGTGTCTGTAAATGAGGACAACAGGAGGGTTAATAGTGGAAAAAATGGAACCATTCTTGATATTTAATGATGAATCTACTGAACATAAAGACATTAATTATTTAATTAAATTAGTGTATTTAAATTATTAATTAAAAAAATTATACAAAATTAAATTAAAATTCAAACACAGGACATTTTTTTCTTATCTAACTGTGAATCTACATTTAACTATTGATGTTAAATGTTAAATAAATCCATAACATAAAACACCTCAAATTTTACAACTAATGTTTCTATGTTCTAAAATTAATTGAAAATTAAAAAAAACTAGATACTTTAGGTCAGATTAGGTAGAAGAAGTTTATTTGCAATGTCAATCACTCATGTACCAACAGTAAAATAAATAGATAGATAAATCAGTAAATAAATAAAACATGTTAAATATAATAATATTCTGTCTATCAGTTGTGTAACAACGGTAAAAAAAATGTTATTAAATTAAATAAATCCATAAAAAAATGTTTTTTATGATTGATCTGCTACTAAAAAAAAATAACTAAAAGGACATTATTTATTAATCAATCAGCATTATGAAAAAGACATTTGTGTATCAACAGTTAAAAAAATAAACAAAGCAAAATAAATAAATAAAACATCTTTATAAAATCCATAAGATATCATTTTTATGGTTTATCTCTAAAAAAAACCCTTTGTTTTGTCATCTATGTATAGAAAAAAAATACTTATTTTTTTGCTATTTGATGCTGAATCCACATTAGAAAAGCTGTTTATATTAAATGTTACATTCAGCTTCTTTCAGGCCTTTAAATCAATCCAAAAGTACAACTAGTTGGTCCTGATTAAACTCAGAATCCTAAACATTTCCCTCCAGATGTGCATCCTGATGTTCAGAAGGCCTCACAGTGAACCAGTGGTGTTCCTCCTGCAGAAAGTCTCAAATAAACAGCGTTTGCTGCCAGAGGAGCTTCAGTCTTTTCTTCTCCAAGCTGTCAACAGGATTCCTGCTGAAAGTCGACCTGCTGTCCCTGCTGGAGACGCCTCGTCCATCAAACTCAGTTATCAGAGGACGAGTCGTCTCCAGCAGCCGGAGGACGGAGACACTCTATGAAATGTTCATCTGCTGTAAAGGGAAAATAATGAGGATTTACTGAGGACACACAGGATCCAAAGCAGAAAATAAAATAAATATAAATAATAATGGTCCAGAGGCTGAAAAGTAGCAGGACAGAGTTTACTTTAATATATCAGACTACGAGTCTTTGTAAATAAACATTTTTAAACTGTAAAACAACATTTTCCCAACTTTAACCAAACCGCAGCAGACATAAGTTAAAGACTTTTCTTTGACTAAAATGTTAAAACTCAATGAAATGATTTTTTATTTTAAATTTTAATTCAACCAAATTTTTATAAAAATCTAATTTTTGTTTATTGTTATAAACTTTAGAATCAATAGTACAGTAGTTGTCTGATTTTGTGATATAAATGGCAAATCTATAAAAAAACAATAAAATAAAATATATTTTATGTAATATATAATTTTTTAACCTCTCTTTTTTCTCTCAGTGAACAATTTATAGAAAAATCCTGTTTTTTAAAAAAAATATTACAGCCAGTAGTAATACAATATAAAACATTCTGTGTATATATAAAAAAATAGAAAAATAATAGAAAATAATAGTGTTTACAAAGAGGAAAAACTAAAGATTTTAATGGTAAATCTATTGTAAAAAATATATATATATAATGTAATGTATGATTTTTTTAATATACATTTTTGTCTCTCTCTCTCTATATATATATATATATATATTTTTTTTTTTTTATTGTACAAATTGCATTTTTAACCAAGAGAAATCTTTATTTTAAAGGTCAATCTACCATTTTTATGCGTTTTCCTGCATCACCAACTGAATGCATGCTGGTTTCCATGGCAACCTAATGCACGACAACATATTTACTGAGGTGAAAATCTGTACGGCTCAGAGACAAACTCATCAGAGGGAGAATTATTAAAACTGATTTGAGACCCAGATTTTGTAATATCTGCAGCTCTGGGATCTCGGTGATGCTGTTAACTTGCGTCGGAGTGGGAGGATCCCTTCAACGCTGCTTGCAGCTTTAATTGGTCCTGGATGGGAGACTGGAGTCCAGTGAACTCTGTCCAGTTCTAGAACCCAGTTTGAGATGCTTGGAGCTTTGTGACATGGAGGTTTAATTACCCTGCTGGAAGCAGCCGTGCACATGGTCAACAACAACTCAGCGATGCTCAGTAGGCAGGATGGATGGATCCATGGATTCATGTGGTTTCTGCCAGATTCTGACCAGAAATGGAGACTCGTCAGACCAGGAAACCTTTTTCCGTTCTACTATGGTCCAGTTCTGGTGAGCCGGTGTGAACTGTAGCCTCAGTTTCCTGTTCTTAGCTGACAGGAGTGTGCTTTTCCTCTGCTGTAGCCCATCTTCTGTTATCCCTTCATAGATTACTTCCTGCACACCTTATATGTCGTTATTTGAGTTACCGTTGCCTTTCTATTATCCCAAACCAGCCTGATTCTCCTCTGATTCTAATCGCTCACCGGATATTTTCTCATTTTTGGATTGTTGTGTGTGAAAATTCTACTAGATCAGCAGTTTCTGAAACAATCTGGCACCAACAACCATCAAAGGCACTAAAACCAGCTTTCTTCCTCATTTTGATGCTCGGTTTGAGCTTCTGCAGCTCGTCTTCACCACGTCTACATGCCCAAATGCACTGAGTAGCTGCCATGTAGTTGGCTGATAAGCTATTTGTGCTAACGAGCAGTTAAACACGTGTAATAAAGTAGTCAATGAGTGCAGATTTATACAACACTTTATATACACAGGAATTATAACACAAACAGTTAACAGATAAAAAGGAATACAAATTCAGTAAAACAAACAAACTACGCCAAATGTAATAGAAATATTATCCTAAAATAACCCAAAAAAATCAGATGATATAACATGAAATAAAATAAGCTAAATAAAATAAAACAAATAGCATTTAATTAAATTAAATAACATTAAACTAAAATTAAATAACATTAAATTTAATTTAATTTAATTAAATTTTAATTTTTAAATTAAATTTAATGTAATGTTATTTAATTTAATATGATGTTATTTTATTTTATTTTATTAAAAATGTAAAATGAAATTAAATCAAATTAAATTAAATAACATTACATTTAAAAATATAGAAAATTAAATGAAATTAAATGAAAAAATAAATAACATTAAATTAAATAGAATAAAACTAAATTAAATAGCATTAAATTAAATTAAATAACATACAATTAGTTAAATAATAAAAAAGGGAAACACTAAACAGTACATAGAACAGACTAAAATATGTAAATATTATAGTAATAAAATTAGTTTTAAGAAGAGTAATAAATCAATTAAACTTATCAAATTAATCAAAAATCTGAATGAAAAGGTGGATTCTGTTCTATTTCCTTTACAAACTTACTTCTATTCTCTGAGTGTCTCTGAGAAACTGTAAATTTTCATTTCTTTTTTGATTTTCAGTGCTTTTGCTTTTGTTTGTGTGATTTTAAGCTGTTTTAAATAAACACAGCACCAGTATGTTGGGGTTTCAGAGCCTCTGCTTCCCTGAAAGAAACTATTTTGGCCTTTTTATTTTTGCTTTTCATTGTAATTTACCCCTGTGTGCAATAAAGATGTTAGTTTTCCTCATGGATTTTCCAGAGAGCATTAATGCAGAAGCTACATGCTGCAGAAAAACAGTTTGTTTGTTAGTCTTAGTCTCTACATCTGAGTTTGGATCCACCGCTGGGACAGAACCGCATTAAACTCTTTAGGTTCTTTTCATTTATTCTGCTACATTACAGCCTCTTGTTTTCTGCTTTAAAGCTCTTATAAATCCACCAAGCTGGAGCCTGAACAGCAGATAAACAATAAAACCACAGAGGAACCACACATTAGCATTAGCTCCTGCTGCGCTACGGCTATTTACATCCCTGTGATTTATTTATGGTAAAAATACCACAAAGAAATTCATGCTAGGAAGAAAAATTAACATAAATAAAGCATCTGGGAATTCAGTGTTCTTCCTCCAACTGTGAAAAATGACTGGATGTTATAAAGTATAGATAGTATTTATTATAGATGTGAAACCTTATAGTCCAATGTGATTAATTTATTCAGAAAATTTATATTTTGAATAGAAAATGACAAAATTCTAATTGTTGAAACTGAATTCTTGATAGTTTCATAATTTTAAAAAATGTCTTTGTTCTAAATTTGCCTTAAAGCTGCGTTAAGCTTCATGTTTATGTAAAACACTAGATAAATGAATGATTCAGACTTTATTTATGCAGCAATTTTCATGTTTTTTATAACGTTTTGGAATCAAACTCAATAACAATCAATAGAAATAACAACATAGTTCATAAAAGAAACATAAGATAGACTAAAATGTGCAAATAAATACAAAAATATATGAAAACAAGTGTAATTAAAACACTGTAATAATATGATATTCATAAATTAATTGATTAATTAAAATAAAACTATGTTATAGAGATAATATATATTATACACATTTAATATTATGCAGTCTAATGTGCTTAATTTATTCAGAAAATTCCTATTTTGAATAGAAAATATGACAGACTTACAATTTTTGCAACTGGATTATAATTGAAATTCTTAGTAATTTCATTCCAGTTTGTCTATTGTTTTGTACTTTTCCTACTTTCCATAAATTTGCCTGTAAATAATCGACCAAATAATTCAATCAGTCCATCAGATTTTATTTGGACGGAGCTTTTTATACAAAATAAAATGAAACATGAAGCGTTTTGCAGAAGAAAAAGGAATAAAAACAACAATTAAAGATATATAAAGATGGATAAAATAGAGTAAAATCTGTAAATAAATAGGGAAATGCATGTATTAAATTCATAAAATTTTATCATTAATAAATAAATACATTATTTATCTCTGCAGCATCCGTTACCATGGTGATCTAGCAGGTTAAACTGGTGACTCTAGGGGGCAGCGTTTAGTTTTTATCTCATATTATGTCAGAAGAAATCTTCATGTCAGAGTTTTTTATGCTAGAAATGAACCATAAGAGGTGAAGAGGAAGAAAAGTGCAAGCTTGCAGACACGGATGTAAACTATGGGATGTTTACAGCATCAAGCAGCAGCTGAATCAGAGTTTTATCGATCACAGTTCAGTCAGAGCTCCAGGACACGAACAGTTTATTTAGAAAAACGGTTTATTTCTGGAAACCTCCACAGGGCGACTTTAATACACCAACTAACAATTAAAACAACTGGAGGGGAGGGATTGATGTTTTCTGATGTTTTCTGAGGCTCCGCACTGTTAAAGCCTCATATTTCTGATGGTGAAATGTTCTGTTTTTATACGTGATTATTATAAATTACAGACTGAGACTTTTTATGAATAATAAACAGAATAAAAGTAACAAACATTTTTTGGTGGAAAAAAAAGAAATGTTAAAAATGTTTCTTAAGAACATTCACACACAAAAAAAAAATCAACCAAAAGCTGAAAACAAAACTCAGACGCACTGTTTCCTCACTAACACAAGGCTGCCATATCACAGGTTACGATTCTGATTTTTAGTGTAGTTAAAGGACCGCTACCAGAAGACCTGAGGGTTCTAGAGGGGTTTTAGAATACTAACAAATCAGAGAGCATTAAGAAACAACAAAACGATCTTAAAATCAATTCTAAAATTACCTTTCTGCAACTAAAAAGGGAAAAAATATCTGTGGCTTGCTTGTATTTCTTTACACTACTAAAAGTCTTCTTGTGTTTATCTTAGCCCTGGATGCAGCAACAGTGCCCCCTTAGAACTGTAAACTTTAGGGGAAATTTTCTGGTGGAACATTTGCATGCAGTAATGCAAACACTGATTGCATATCGCATGATCCAGCTAATCTGCAAAACTTTAAATTTTGGTAGGTTGCTAGCTTGGAAGTTGTTGTTGGCAAAAGATGCATTTTATCATCTTTTCGCTTATTGTTTTGGTTTTTGATTCACTCTCACAATTACTGTTACCAGCATCATTTCCAGCTAAAACTGAAGGCAGTGATACACCAGAAATGAGCACCCAGTGTTAGCATTAGCCACCGAGCACTTAGCAGCTAAAGCTACATCCACAGTAGTAGAGAGTCGACCGGAGCTGGAAGCAGAAAAAAAACTGAACTTTTGCTAATCGTCTGTTCAGAAATGTGGCTCCAGATGAATGCTAATGCTGCTGCTGTCGGTGTTCGGAGGCCGCTAGCTGCTCCCGAGTTGCTAGAAATCAACGAACGGCGCTTTAAGCAAAACTGAAAATGAGAAGCTGGAGGTTTAGGGAAAGAGCCGGAGAAGCTCTCAGATGTTATTAGAGTTTCATTTTTGGCAGCAGCCTTTTAAAAACACAACAAATAAATAAAAAATAAGAAACAAATGCACTTTTTGTCTGTGACTAATTCCTGCCGCGGCTTTTTTTCCGCGAGGCTTTAGTGTTTTTCTGCACAGCGAATCATCAAATGCGGCCTCGTTCATCAGTCTTTCTGCTGAGTATCACAACCAAGCAGGTTTTAATTTAGTCCAGCTGAGAGGCATGTAATTAATTCGCCATAAGCAGTAATGAGTCGCACTGTAATGTAGCATGTAATCACATCCTGTCTGGAGGAAAACGGCTCTGCTGTCTGTCTGTTTCCACATATATATACCTGTCTCCAGCCTCTCCGGCTCCATTCCTTCCTCTTTTATTGTATTTCTGATACAGTGGGGAAGAGAGAGCAGCGAAAGAGCTGCGATTGGTTTGGAGAGAAAGTGGAAGCAGCATCCTCTGCATTGCGGGACCCCAAATAAGTGAAGCGTCGTCGGTGCATCGAGCTGTGGAGGATTTTAATCAGCTCCTCACCTCGGCTGCAGCAGGATACGCACCACGACGCCCAGCAGCCTCTAATGACGCTGAGAGGGGCTAATAACGCAGGACATCAATTATCAATGGAGGCGTGACGAGAACGCTGATCATCACAGTGTGTTTTTGTGTCTGCTCAGGCAGGACAACAACCTGCAGCAGAGGCTAAGTCGTGTTTATAGCACGCTTTAAGATACGATAAGGTAAAAATAACATAAGGAAACTTAAAATAAGATAAGATAAAAATGAGATGAGAAAACTTATGATAAACTACGCTACGATAAAACTATTGCTCAGAAAAAACTAAATCGCATAACGTGCAAAAATGCCGAAAAAAGTTTACAAGCGATCATATAAAAGATAAGCTAAGATTAATCTCGAAGGAAATTCTCGTGCCCGATATTACTGAGAAAAAAAAGAGAACATTACACAAAATATTCAGTGCAGATTCGACAAGCTAAGCTAAGCTTAGCTAAAGTAAGACAAACTTAAGATAGTTTAGGTTAAGATAAGCTAAACTTAATTAAATTAAGCTAAGCAAACTAATCTAAGAATAATCAGAAGATAATAAGATATAATACAATAAAAATAAGACAAAAGGTAAGCTAAGATGAGATAACAAAGTTAAGCAAAGTAAGATAAGATTTTTTTTAAAAAAAATAAGATAAGAAAATTTAAGATAAGCTAAGCTAAGCTAAAATAAGAAAATTAAGATAATTTAAGCCAAGATTAGCTACATTAAGCTAAGATAAGCTAAGCTAAGTTAAAAAAAAGACAAACTTAAGATAGCATAGGTTAAGATAAACTAAACGAAGTGAAGCTAAACTAAATTAAGTTAAGCTAAGCTAAGCAAATTAAGAATAGACATAAGATAATAACAAGATACGATATAATAAAAATAAGACAAAAATAAGATGAGCTCAGCGACGCAAAGTCAGACTAAGCTGAGATAAGCTATGCAAGCTAAGCTAAGTAAGATAAGATTTTAAAAAACTAAGATAAGAAAATCTAAGATAAGCTGAGCTAAGATGCAACAAGACAAAATGAGATAATTTAAGATAAGATAAGGTAAACAAAGCTATGATAACACAACATTGAGGAATTCAGGCTCTTTAAATTCAGGCACTTTAAAATCAGATATTTAAAAAACAGGCTCTTTAACTATATGCATTTTACTACAGGCTCTGCCTAGAAAGCACTTTTCTAAAATAGTAGCACCTTAGGGCAGGTTTAACCCAGTCGTTTGTTTTACTATATTGTTTTTTATACGTCTGTAACGCTGTATTTTTATTTATCTTTTATTTTTTTTGTGTGGGACAACGGATGGAAACTAGCCTTGTGCTAAATCCGGCGTATTTCCTGCAACCTTGTGTAAACTATTATGAGATTGTATGTTCATTAATATGCACTGTCCCATCCAAATAAATAAATAAAATGATCTAAGAAAAGACATAAGATAATAATAAGATACTATACAATAAAAATAAGACAAAAATAAGGTAAGCTAAGCTGAGATAAGCTAGGCCTGGAATTTAATGACAATTAAATGTCACAATCAAAAGTTGCAAATGATAACGAAATAATATACATGAAACAGAAATATTATACCTGAGAAATGAACATATTAAATATTCTACATCAAATGAAATACTACACATGATGCAGAAACTGATATTGCTGCTGAGACGACATGAAGTTAATCTATTTATTTTCTAACCTCTGAGTCCAGGATTCAGCAGCTTTAAGTTCTAATATTAAACAATCAGACAGTAATTACCTGAAACCTGCTGGAGGAAGTCTGAACCGAGGTTTCTCAGAGTCTCTTTCTGCTGCCGTCTCTGCTTTACACTCAGCTCAGCGTCGTCTTTTTCCCCTCAACGTTCAGCGTTCTCATGATGAATGGGTTCTCCTGCTGACAGTCTGAACTGCTGGAGAGCATCAGCAGAGGAATCAGTAAATATCTGGGAAAGTCTGGTAAATATCTGAGCGAAACACTGCAACGAGCAACATTCAGAGGCGACGGCTCAAGAAAACACTCAAAAATAGCTGTAAAATCACCATTATTTCACTGTAATTTTACATTTTTACCATAATAATGTACTTAAACACTTAATTATAACTAATTCTAACGTCATACAACAGAATATGAACTTTTCTCTTCATTACTGCAACCAAATTTCCCCATAATACACTGTATTTATATAAAGTTGTCTCTAAAATAAACATTAGATTCTCTTAAAAACTAATTTTTGCATCGATATTTATTGAAGTTTAATGAAATTATGTTCAACCAACAAACTATACTGAGTTCAGGGAATTCTACAATCAAAGGTATTTTTAGTTTTAAAGTTATTTTTTCGGCCTTTATTGGATAGGTGCAGTGGAGCCAGACAGGAAAGGAGGGGGAAGACATGGAGCAAAGGGCCGCCAGCAGGAATCCAACCCAGGCCTCTGCGTCAGGGAAGCCCCTGTACATGGGTCACCTGTTTAACTCACAGAGCTATCCAGGCTCCTATTTTTAATTTTTTTAATGATTCTATCCATCCATCCATTTTCTTCCACTTATCCGAGGTCGGGTCGCGGAGGCTGCAGACGAAGCAGGTCATTCCAGACTTTCCTCTTCTCAGCGATGCTTTCCAGTTCTTGAAGAGATGAGATATATAATCCCTCCAGCGAGTTCTGAATCTACCCCAGGTCTTCTCCCAGACGGACGTGTTCGGAAAACCTCCACAGGAAGTCTCCCTGGAGGCATCCAAATTAGATGTCCAAACCACCTCAGCTGGCTCCTTTCAAAGGATCAGCAGCTCTACTCTGAGCTCCCTCCAGATGTCTGAGCTTCTCCTCCTATCTCTAAGGCTGAGCCCAGCCACCCTACAGAGGAAGCTCATTTCAGCTGCTTGTATCCGTGATCTTGTTCTTTCAGTCACTACCCAGAGCTCATGACCATAGGTGAGGGTTGGAGCATAGATGGATGGTAAATTGAGAGCTTCTCCTTGAGGCTCAGCTCCCTCTTCACCACGACGGTTCATACGTCTACATTACTGCTGACGCTGCACCAATCCTCCTGTCCATCTCTAGCTCCATTTTCCCATTACTCGAGAACAACATCCTGAGATACTTGAACTCCTTCGCTTGAGGAAGCAACCCCCCCGCCAACCCAGAGGGAGCAATCCACCGGTTTCTCACAGAGAACCATGGCCTCAGACTTGGAGGTGCTGATCTGCATCCCCGCCGCTTCACACTCAGCTGCAAACAGCTCCAATGCTGCTGAAGGTCATGATGTGAGGAAGCCAACAGAACCACATCATCTGCAAAAAGCAGAGATGCGATCCTGAAGTCCCCAAACCAGACACCCTCCTCACAGCAGCTGCACCTTGAGATCCTGTTCATGAAGACCACAAACAGGATCAGAGACAAGGGACAGCCCTGGGAGGAGTCCAACACCCACTGGTAACGAGTTTGACTTTGTGCTGAGTATGTGGACACAGCTCTCACTTTGGTTGTACAGGGACTGAATGGCTCGTATCAGTTACCCTGGTACCCCATACTCCCTCAGTACCCCATACTCCCTCACTACCCCATACTCCCTCAGTACCCCATACTCCCTCAGTACCCCATACTCCCTCAGTACCCCATACTCCCTCAGTACCCCATACTCCCTCAGTACCCCCCACAGAGCCCCTCAGGGGACACAGTTGTAGGCCTTCTCCACAAAGCACATGTAGACTAGCAGGGAACCACCACACCGATCTGCCTCTCCACAGGCACTTTACCCAATGCCCACGCGATATTGAAGAGACATGTCAACCAAGACATGTCTCTTCAATATCCAACAATGTCCAGAGCCTTCAGCATCTCAGGGCAGATCTCATCCACACCTGGCGCCTTGCCACTGAGGAGCTTCTTAACGACCTCGGCAACCTCTGCCAAAGATATGGACAAAGATTGGAGCCTATCCCAGCTGACTCGGGCGAAGGCAGGGGACACCCTAGACAGGTCACCAGTCTGTCGCAGGGCTACATATAGAGACAAACAATCACTCACACATTCACACCTACGGGCAATTTAGAATAATCAATTAACCTCAGCATGTTTTTGGACTGTGGGAGGAAGCTGGAGTACCCGGAGAAAACCCACGCATGCACAGGGAGAACATGCAAACTCCATGCAGAAAGATCCCAGGTCCGAGCTGGGACGTGAACCAGGGATCTTCTAGCTGCAAGGCGAAAGTGCTAACCACTACGCCACTGTGCAGCTAGTATTTCTACATTATTTGAATTTTTTTTTAAAAAGTTTTATGTACTTAATTAGCATAATTCCAAGTAAGGGTGAAATAAGCAGCCAACACCACACTAAGAATAATAAACAATAATAAATTGCATTAGTATTTTTGAACTAAGACAACTTCTAATGGAATTATGATCAACCAACAATTTACACTGAGTTAGAGAAATTAGCTTTAATATAATCAAAAGTGTTTTTAAGTATTAAGTATTTTAATTTTTACTAATGTTTACCAGTTTAAGATAGACGGGCTTGAAATTCTGGACTAAACGTGAAGAAAAATGAAGTAACGAGCCAATTTCATGAAGTTATCTCAACGTAAATGTAGTTTTAAATCTACAAATGTGGAAATAAGACATTGTTTATGAGTTTGAACATTAAATGTCTCGTCTTTGTGTTCGATTGAATATGGGTATAAAAGCTTTGCAAATCCTTGTGTTCTGTCTTTATTTAAATATTACACGACGCCCCAGGTTCATTGGAATTGGGGTGTTTAAGAAAAATAAGGAAGTCAATGTGTAAAAACTAAATTTGCAATTAATGTGCAAATTTTATAAAGACATAAGGTGCAAAAATTGCTGGTATTTGCCATTAAAAAAATATAAATAAGTTTATAATAATAATAATAATAATAATAATAATAATAATAATAATAATCCCGGTAGATTCCCAGCAGCAGCTTGTCTGTTGTCTTCTGAGGGTTTTTTGCATGTTCTTTAAAAACACCTCAAGTCTTCTCTTTGAGTCTGTAAAGTGTCCGATTGCTGCTCTGCCTCCAGCTGATAATGAAGCTGATAATGAATCTGGAGCTTCTGCTGCAGCTCCAACAGATGGTCTGAGATTTCAAGGCCTCCTCCACATTTGCTGCCCTTGATTTGTGGCCTCCTGCCTCCCGTACGTCGTTAGCAGCCTTTAATTCCTGCATCGCTCCCCAGCTGGGCAGGAAGTGGCGGCTGCTAACGGCTAGCTGAGCGGCTAGCTGAGCAGCTAGCTGGCTGCTTCCTGTCCCGCTGACTCACTCAGCTGATCAATAGCTAATTCTCTTAAATAATCAGGGAGGGGAGGGGGTGTGATAATTGATTACTTTTGCTCCACATTTTCCCCAGTGAGCTCTAGAGTCCTAGTGACTAGAGGTGCTGAGCTGTGCTGCTTCCATGCATCACGTTGGATTATCAGAGCAGAGAGAAAATATAATTCTGCCTCATTCTGGTTCTAAAACACAGAAATGCAGATCAGGTTGAAGTCATGACACTCATGAATCTGTGTTTCTGCTTCCGTTTGGTCGACTAAATTCATATTTTTGGGAGGAATTAGTAAATTATTGAAGTTTAAGGTTGACAAAGGATGCTATAAGGAGGCTAATGTTGTTAGCTAACGCTGCTAAGTTGCTGCTACTTGTTGCTCTGGTGTTTAAAAGACGTCTGGATTTCCTCATTTCACTTCATGTTTTTACTGTAGTAGATTTCAGCATTTGACACTTTATTGTGCATTTTTACCTTTTAGTACATTTTTAGTCATAGAATATTTTACACTTTATTGTGCATTTTACACTTAAGTACATTTTGAATCATAAAATATTTTATATTTCATTGGGTATTGTAATTTTTGGTAAATATTTTGAATTGTAAAATATTTAACATTTTATTGTACATTTTACAATTTTGTATGTTTTTAATCATAAAATATTTTCATTTTATTGTGTTTTTCACACTTTAGTACATTTTTAGTCATGAAATATTTTAGATTTCATTGTGTTTTTTAATGTTTTTAATCATAAAATATTTTTCACTTTGGTATTTTTTGTCATAGAATATTTTACAATTTAATATCTTTTTAATTATAAAATATTTTACATTTTATTGTGCTTTTTTTACTTTTTAAATGTTTTTAATCGTAAATATTTTACATTTTATTGTGTATTTTACACTTTTTCATATTTTTAATTAATATTTTTAATTCTAAAATATTTTACACTTTATTGTGCATTTATATTCAGTAAACTTTTTCAACATGAAATATTTAACATTTTTAATAAATATTTGACATTTTACAGTGTATTTTACAATTTTTTATATTTTTAATCATGAAATATTTAAACTAATGTGTATTTCACACTTTAGTGTATATATATATATATATATATATATATATATATATATATATATATATATATATATATATATATGTATATTTGTAGCGGCCTCTTTTCTCTTCTTGCTTGCTACTGTAACAACAGAATTTCACCTATTTCTATTCTATTCTATACTAATGTATTATATTCTATACATCCAAATCAGGCTAGTTTTCAGCCTAACAGGATTCACTAAGATGGATTTCCATGAAAATGTTGGTGATATTTTCATGTTTACCTGCAGCATGATTACATTTCCACTCATTTCTGTTGTACAGTGAGTTTAATTGCTGCTAATTAGCACTGAATTAGCACCAAACCTCCTAACTCATTTGTTTTTCTATATATGGATGAATCTGTGCAGCATAAATACTCCTCTATCAGTATTTCTGCACAATCTGTGCAACAACATTAATATGTGAATCATAAGCAGTTTTTGCGTTCCTGATATTTCCTCTTTGCTCCTGTAACGATGCAATGACACAGATTTCCTTGGAAAACATAAAAATCCAAACTGTTGAGGTGAAAAACTGAACAAACCTGCCCGGTGACCACGTTTAACCCAAACCGAAGCCTGACTCTGCCTGTATTTTCCTCCCTGAGCTGCTTGTTAATCTTAATCACGTTTTGAAGTTGCAGAGCAGCGATGCAAACTGCACTTAAAGTTTCCCAGAGATGTAAAAACACTGTGGTGCAGCAGCTCAGTCGTGGGATCGAGGCCTCCGCTGCGCTGCCAAGGAGACGAGCGAAGATGAAGAGGACTGGAGGCGAGTTTTTTCTGCCAGCATTGCAGTTCTGCAGCCTCAGATCTGGCTGTTTGTGTTTACGCCTGTGTGGGTGTTTGCATCTGCATCCAGAGAAACAACATTTTACTGCTGAGGAGCTGCTCCGAGTGCCACCAACCATCTGTTGTTTCATTTATCTGGAAAAAGGAGGAAAATAAAAAAGAAGAAGAGCAGCGAACTGACCGGTCAGAGTCTCAGCGGTGAACGGATTCATTTCAAGGTGTAAATGAGTCGCTTCAACACGTCTAAAGTAGCCCCAGGTCTCTGTAGAGCTGCTTTTATCTGCTGCTTAATATTTATTCTCTCTCAGATATTAAACACATTTTTATCTCAATTAGCACCGACAGACAAAAATATCATAACAATGAAGAAACCATCAGACTTCAGGCTGCTTTTAGTGACAGATCTGGAGATTTTAATCATCTACGATCAAGTTTTTACTCTTTTTTCATCCATAAATTGCGAATCCTGCAGTATCAGTTTTTCTACATATCATGAAATCTGTGCAGTGTTGTTATTTTTCTACATGCAAACGTATCTGTGCAGTATTAATACTCCTCTATCAGTATTTCTACTATTCTTCTATTGATGTGCAATATTATTATTTCCACATCCAGAGGAATTTGGACAATCTAAACTAGTGCTTATGGATATTTTTGGTTCATTTTTTACATTTCTAGTTGCCTTTTGAAGATATTTTTCTTCCATAAATTGCAACTTTTGCAGTATCTGTTTATCTACATATTCAAGAATCTGTGCAGTATTTATACTCCCCTATTAGTATTTCTGTAGCCTATAATCCGAACTAGTGCTCATGTATATATTGTAGATACACACACACACACACACACACATATATATATATATATATATATATATATATATATAGTTTCCAGTCTTTATGCTAAACTAAGCTAAGCTAACCATCTCCTGACATTCAAAGGACATTTAATCTCCCAAAATCCCAAAAGATTCCTTAAAGAATGGCATCTGTGTGGATTTAAATAGTTCATGGAACTAAATTTAAGATAAAAGTGCAGCTAAATTAGCTTTTGGTTGATATTGTTTTTTGTTATCTGCTGCTGCTGAGGTTAATAATGCAGTTTAAATCTCAATATTCTGAGTATTTCAGAGCATAAAGAGGATATGAAGGTAGAATAATCAGTAAGTGCTTTTGTTCTTTGCATGCGAGCTGAAATTTTAGTAAATAAGTGATAAAGACGTGTTTTCTACCCGAGGAGACGGACTGAATATCTGCTCAGGTTATCTGTGGTCGTCTCCTCCCTGAGGGCTGCATGCATTCAGAATGGAACCAACCCAGAATGCACTGAAAGATAATTATCTATTTGTTTGTTGTGATCTTGCAGAAGGAGATGTAATTCATTTGTCTCGCTGCAGACCGGCAGCGTTTTACATCAGATCAACTGGACAAGAATGGCTGCTGATTGGAACTACTTACTTCTTCTAATCAGGCCGTTTTGCAGCGTTTCAGCAGCTGGACTTCCTCCAAAGCAGCCGGTTTGGCCTCATTTAAATACTCTGTCGACCTGTAAGCGCTGCGCTCTGAGTGCCCGGCCTTTAAATACGTCCAATTTAATCCTGAGTTATCGCATTCGGCTGCCTTCGCTGATTAGAATTTCACTTGTGGACTTACTGACTCTGCAAATCGCAGCATTCTTTGACATTACGCCTGTTTGTTTCTGCTGCAAAGTCAATAGACAGTAAATAGAGATGTCCTGAACCCAGCTGGGCCCGCCGTTTAGGTTCGAATTGGAATAATTGTCTTAATAAATGCAGTATTATCAATCAATACAACAAATTAACCAGTTATTTGGTGCCAATAATGCTGTTTAAAGCCATGGACACATAATTTGGACCAAAAAAAGTAACTGTTACACATGCTGCTACTATCCTAGTTGGTTTCAGCTTGGTGGAGGTCATTAAGCAACATAGAAATCTTTGTCATGGTGTCCCTTTACCAGCTAAAACTCCACAACGCTCTGTGACTCTGCAAATCACAGCATTCTTTAACATTAGACTCATTTGTCTTTGCTGCAAAGTCAATAGACAGTAAATAGAGATGTCTTGAACCCAGCTTGGACCTCCATTTACGTCCAAATTTGATTAATTTTGCTAATTTCTTAACAAATACAGTATTACCAATCAATAATGACTTCATTGCTACAACAAATTGAGCATTTTTATGGTGCTAATGATGCCGTTTAAAGCCATGGACGCATAATTTGGGCCTAAAAAAGCAACTGTTACACATGCCTCTGCTGTCCTAGTTGATTTTAGCTTGGTGAAGGTCATTAAGCAACACAGAAGTCTTTGTCATGGAGCCCAATCCAAGGCGATTTTTGACTCAAAAATGGAACAAACTTGGTACAGAAAATGGTGCAAAATTTTAAAAACTGCAAAAAAATAGTGTCGTTTTGAAACATTTGACCATAAAACTACACCTTTTTTTTTTTTTACTGTATTTAAATCTGCAAATAATATATAAAAAAAATCATTATTTACAGATTAAAAAAAAATCTGTACTACTATATTGGGTATTTAAAAATGGTGGGAAAGAAAGGGGAATACATTTTTAACTGTTATTTCACCATTTTTTTGTGTTTAGCTAAATTAAAGGCAATATCTAGTAAAATCCAAGAATAGGATAGATATACATTTTGACAATTTAAAAAAAATCTACAGCTGCACATTTCTTTTACAATGGTCAAAATTAGACAGTTGTACTATATCCAAGTCAAATATATGATTATTTTAGAGATATTTGCTGTTATTTTTAACAGTTATTAAAGTTTATGAATATTACATTATTCTATTTTTTATTTATGTTTTTTAACATATTTTTCTGACACACATCCTGCCACATTTTTTATTGTTTTTTATACAAATTTCTTTTTACAGTGTACATAAAGCTGTTTCATATGACATTTGTGTTACTTATATAACACAAAAATCTTTACTTTTCCTTGAGTTTTTCTAACCTAATTCACTTGATAAGTGCAGATTGTGACCATTTGAATGACAATAAAAAGCAGAATCTTCCCTCCATCCTCCGTTTCCACCAAACTCTGCTGTTTTCATATCTTTCCACCACCTGTTTCCTCAGATCTCCTCCACATAATCCTCCATAAACAGCAGCACCACTTCCTCCAGATTGCTGTTGGCAGTGGACTCGCTGTGAAACTGAGATTTTTACTGAGGATAATCCAAGCAATAATGATGTAAATATTGGACATTTAAGCCCACAGTGCAAACATCTGTCCACAAAACACTTGGATTAGGCTCCACAAGCTGTTCACAGGAGCTATATTTTGGCTTTTCTCTCAGAGCTCTACTGTAAATAGACAGACAGGAGGCATTTTAGCTGTGTGGTGTTTTTAAAATTATATATTACATGTTTGTCAGCTTTGTAAAAACAAGAAAGAAATGGTAAAGAATAAAAGTAAGAGCAGCTAAAGACAAACATACTTTATGAGAAATAAACAAGTACACATTATTAAAAACACTGTATTAAAGAATTATGAAATTAAATATGTACTGTAGTTATTGCACATATTATACAGTGTACAGGAGTTACATTGCACATGTTGGTTTGTAAAATTGCAAATATTTGCACATTCTGCAGATATAAATCCATTTTAACATTCTATAGAGATCATTTAAAGATAATTTAAGATGATTAAAGTCATTAAAGTTAGAGTTTAAGCAAACAATTTGATGTTCTCATTGTTAGATCTGCACCAGCTTGTCTCCTCACCTCACTTTTCTAATTACATGGCAGAACATGTTCCAAATCAGGTGCTAATTTGCAAGTTATGCAGATATGAAGCCACTTTAACATCCTTTATAAGATCATGTTTCTGCAGCTCTGGTGAATGCATGTAATGTGCAACATTATCTCTTTTTAAAGCTTATGTTTAAAGTTCTAAAAGTTTGATTTTAAGCAAAACACTTCATGTTCTCATTAATTAGATCTGCTCAAGTTTATCTCCTTTGCAGGATAGTCCTGCCTCAAGCTGCAGGAGTCGGTTTAGCTTGATGGTATTAATAAATCAGTTGTGTATTTGCCACGTCTGCAGGTATGAATCTATTTTAGCATCTTTTATCGATAATTTTTCTGCAGCTCTGGTGAATGCATGTAATGTGCAACATGATCTGTTCTTTTAGCTTCTTTTTAAAGCCATTAAAGCTCATGTTTTTACAAAGTACTTCATGTTCTCATTGGTTAGATCTGCCCCAGCTTATCTCCTTTGCTTAACACTCGTGCCTCGAGCTGCAGAAGTCATTTTAGCAGTGCAGGATTTGTCATTTTTTTTAAAAATTATCAGTTGCCTATCTGCAAATTCTGGATATATGAAGCCACTTTAGCATCTTTTATTGATAATTTTCTGCAGCTCTGGTGAATGCATGTAATGTGCAACATTATCTCTTCTTTTAGCTTCTTTTTAAAGCTGTAAAAGTTCGATTGTTTTGCAAAACACTTCATGTCTTGTTGGTTAGATCTGCACGAGCTTATCTTGTTTGCTGCACGAGTCATTTTAGTTGTATGGGTTGATATTTGTTAATAAATCAGTTGCCTGTTTGCAAATTCTGCAGGTATGAATCCATTTTAACATCTTTCATTCGTTTTCTGCAGCTCTGTTGAATGCATGTAATGTGCAACATTATCTCTTCTTAAGCACCGTTTCCAAGTCATGAAAGTTAGATTTTACACAGAGCACTTCCTGTTCTCACTGTTAGATCTGCAGCAGCTTATCTCCTGAGCAGAACAATGGTGCCTCGAGGCGACTAGACCTCAACCAGTCCGCCTTAAGTATCTGCAATGAATCCTTCTCCAACTAGCCTTTGACCTTATTAAATTTCTTTTGTGTGAAATGCGATCCAACCTGTCCTGAGAGCAGGTAAAACCGCTGTAATGATGTTCCCACGCAGCGAAAACGAGGACACATTTCTGCCCATTACCGAGTCTCTTTCTGCCTGATTGATTATAAAGGCTTTGATGAAAGCATTATGTCTTTATCTTTGGCTGCGAGACGTTGTTACACAGCCTTACAGCTTTTTACCCGATTGAAAGCTCACTTATCACTGTACCTTTTATGCAAGAGTTGGCTGGTGCACCGACTCGCTCTCTTCTTGTAGAGAAGCCAATCGGCTACTTTTATTTAGACGTCCGCTCTTGGCTCGGTTTCTTTCATATCTTTGCAATTACGCTTGTCCAAAGTCTCTTTAATGCTGCATTCACAGGACTTGTTCCCATTATCTGCTTGCCTTTAAGTCCGTGCATAGACGGATAATTTCAAAATGCTCTTACAGTTGGACCTGAAACTACTGGGTCGACACGTGTCACTTAAAGAATCTAAAAACTTCACATAGAGCCTGGAGGAAGGTTTCTGTTTTAAACTATATAATTGTTCAAGCTTCACATTGGGGAAGTGTTTTGGTGCACGCATGGAGGTGAACAATGTCGTGGAAATTCACTGAAAGGACGAAAAAGACTGTAAATCTTCATCAAAACTTTTCTGTATACTAATTTGCTGCTCGGACGTTGTTGTAGTCATCAGTTGTTTGTTTACTCATCATAAATCAATATCTAGAAACAAACTGATTAAAATACAGTTTTTACCCCAAAATAACAAAGGATTGGTGCAAACTGAATGTGTTGTGTATGTATGTGGTTCAATTTTAGATTGTTAGTTATTATTATTTTAATTCTTCTACAGCTTTTACATGGTATTTATAAGGACTTTTGTCTGATCTTTTTACTACTCTTTGCACAGATAAGGGGCTGCACTTTCAGTTTAGTTGTATATATATGATAACAATGAAGATATATTGGATATTCTTTCATAACATCAGGAATTATGATTCTTGTCTGTCTGAAGCAAAGAAGGAAGTAGTTTTATGTCCACACAGGGTGGAGCTCGGGGTGGAGGGACGGGTCCACAAAATGCTGCCTGCAGGAGTTCGCCAGTCACTTATAGAAAGCAGGTAGAAACTAATTTCACTCCTTACATGGCTGAAAATCCAGTTACAAAAACTTGTAAAACAAGTACAAATCCCACTTTAAGTTCAGGTACAAAATCAGGCGGTGATTAGCTTAGCTTAGCATCAAGAAAGCCGGTAGAAACAGCTAATTCCGCTCTGTACATAGGTGAAGATTCGCCTACAAACAGCTGTAAAAGAACTACAAAACCACGTTTAAGCGGAAATGCAGAGGCAGGAGGTGATTAGCTTAGCTTAGCATAAAGAAGGCAGGTAGAAACAGCTAATTTCGCTCTCCTACATGGATGAAAATTCACCTGCAAACACCTACAAATCTATGTCTAAGCTCAGGTGGAAAACCAGGAGGTGATTAGCTTAGCTTAGCATAAAAAAACAAGTAGAAACAGCTAATTTTGCTATCTACAGTCTGTTTACATTTCATACCTTCAACCTTCAGAGAAATCTATTAAGCTTGAATAGTTTCGGCAACATTTTGCCTGAAGTTCAACACTTTTGCATTTATAGGCGGCATACAAACAGCTAAAATATAATAACACATTATATTGTAAGCAGATTTAAGTATTTATTAATGCATTTCTAAAACCAAGTGTTGGCACCAATGAGTGGAGTTCGATATAAAAAGATACTGCTATAATAAGAGACGACTTGTATCATCACTATTTAATAAAAGCCATTAAAATGCACTTACATCTCCATTATAGGGGGATATAAACAATTTACTGTTCTTTCCAGGCTTAGAATGGGCCTTTGGGGACGACTAACACACAACAGTAAATATGATTGATCTGCTAACAGTAAAATCAATGAGTCTGTGTTATCTTATTTAATAGAAATCTATGCATTTTCCTTTTGTTTCTATTTGATAGACTAAAATGTCTATTTTACTTACAAAAAAAAGAATACCCAATTAACAAAACTTTTTTGCACCAGTGGTTTTCTTTTGGAGGGAGCCAAACATCATAGTGTTAATAAATACTAAATAGGCAAACTTGCAGTCGAGTCCTAACTTTAAAAATAACTAAATCCAACCTAGTAGGACCAGAAAGTTGTAATATTTTTGCAGCAGTAGTTTGTAAAAGATCAGAAGGCCTTTAGATTTGCTCTTCTGTCTTACTCTGTTGGTTAAATTAGATAATCGCTGCTCTCATCTAATTCGCTTTTTATCCTCTAGTGTTTAAATACTTCAATTAAATTTCAACATATCCTGCAGAATATTAACATTGCTGATCTAGTTTTCATTTTTGTGTAGATATTATATTATGATGATGTTTTATCAGGGGTAGTGCATGTAGGATTTATTAGCAAATTGCTCCAACAGCAGAGGAGTAATAATTTGACTCTATTCTAGATTTGCATTGATGGAATTAATGCTGCTAACTTTATGTGTTTAGTAAGGTAGCTGCTAATTTTAAATGTTTAATTGTACATAGCGGCTAAATTTAGCTGTTCAGCCTAAAGTAGCTGTTGCCTTTATGTATTTGATTTAGCGTAGCAGCTAACGACTTGTTTAGACTAGTGTTATGGCTAAAGTTGTAATGTTTAGACTAACATAGCTGCATAATACCTTTATTTTGCAGTAGGCTCATGTTAATTCCTCCTCAGCTGGTGTGTTCTTCCTGGATTTTACATTGCATTTTATTTGTGTGCATTTTTTGTTCAACACAGGTTTTGTGTCAGTTAGTAAAGTAAATTCCAAAGTCAAACTCTTCTGTACCTGGGAACTGTGCCTGCAGGGGAAACTGTACTTTGTCCAAAAGGGAAAAAAAATGAGAAGTGCACCGTGCTTTGAATACCACGAGTTTACAGGCTTCCCGGTTTGCATATCTGAAACAAAACGCTTCAATATTCTCCTCCTGTCCATGCAAATATCTCCCCCGTCTCGCCTGTATATTTGGAAACCTTTCATATTTGTTTATCTCGGACTGAACGGATCCGTCGGAGGAGGACGCCGACCTTTCAGATCCACCCCAGTGACCCGACTCGGATCGCTGTGGCCTGTCAGACGCTCGGCTGATGTCTGAGCTGCAGACTGAATGTTAACCTGCTGTTTGGCCTCATTTCTCCCTGCTGCTCTGTCATCGGCCATCCAGTCAGTTTTTAAAACTACAACCACAGGAATGTCTTTAATGTCACAACAGGCTGCCCTGCAGGTGTAGTTTCCAGAAATGCAAAACAAGGAAATATGTTGGTTTGACATACTTCTAGGAATAATACACCCACCTGATTCCCTGTTGGTTTACCTGAAAGTCAGTTTGCTTTATTAAGACAGAGTCCAGATCATTTTAGATTCTTTTGCATCAAGTTTTCTCACTCTAAGGAAAACAATTGCCATAATTTAGAGCTGTCCATAACTTTGTTGTCATTATTCTATTCTATTATCCTTATGCTGCTTTATTGTACAATTATGTGAAATGTGCTACTGAGTTGATGCTACACAGACTTAACTGCCATAGGGATAAGATAACATAAAATAAGACAAGAAAATACAAAAGTCATAGAGGACAAAGAAGACTGACAGCTCTGATGTGTCTGCAGTCACAAGTAGTCTTTATGTTCTGCTGTTGTTGCTTCTTTTTTTGGCAGTTCAAGCCAAAAAAAATCAACCACTTAGCATAGCTTGATCCATCCATATCCATCTTCTTAAACTTCTGTGTTGACTGAATTCCCAGAATCCTTATACCTACAAATCCACCTTTAGTCTGGAGGTGATTAGTTTAGCTTAGCATAAAGAAAACAGTAGAAATATGGATGAAAATTTTCCTAACACCTGTAAAAAAAAACAAAAAAAAAAAACTACATATCAACATTTAAGCTCAGGTGCAAAACCAGGAGGTGATTAGCTTAGCTTAGCATAAAGAAAGCAGGTAGAAACAGCAAATGTCACACTCTATAAACGCCTGTAAAAGAACAACAAATCCATGTTTAAGCTCAGGTGGAAAACCAGGAAGTGACTAGCTAAGCTTAGCATAAAGAAAACAGGTAAAACAGCTACAAACCCCTGTAAATGAACTACAAATCCATGTTTAACCTCAGATGCAGAGGCAGGAGGTGATTAGCTTAGCTTAGCATAAAGAAAACAGCTAGAAAAAACTAATTCTGCTCTCTACATGGATGAAAATTCACCTACAGACACCTGTAAAAGAACTACAAATCCATGTGTAATCTCAGATGCAGAGGCAGGAAGTGATTAGCTTAGCTTAGCATAAAGAAAACAGAAACCGCTAATTTCGCACTCAACTAAAACCTATAAAAGAACTAGAAATCCACCTTCAAGCTCAGATGCAAAGGCAAGAGGTGACTAGCTCAGCGCAGCATAAAGAAAGCAGCTAGAAACAGCTAATTTTGCTCTCTGCATGGATGATAATCCACCTACAAACACTTGTAAAAGAACTAAAAATCCACGTTTAAGCTCAGATGCAAAACCAGGACGTGATTAGCTTAGCAGCTAATTTCACTCTGCTACATGGACATAAAACTATGAAGCTCACAAATTGCCACTGTTTTGTGTCATTTATTTAATCTAGTACACATAAAAAAATTAGAAATATGACAGAAAACAGTTTTAGAAAGAAATGTGTAGCGGAATTATATGTTAGCGGCTAGCGATTGTTTGCTAAAGAAGAGTTAAAACATGTACAAATGTTTTTACATTTTTTTTCAGTGCGGGATTTTTGTATCTATGATAATTTTGTATATTTAATGATGTTGTGCAAAGTTTAACCTCCCTGCTACGAAGGTAAAATAACAGTCAGACAAACCAACCAAACAAAAACATCAAAAGTTTGACAGAAACGTGAGTAAAAAGTGCAATTACGAGTAATTTAGCTCGAATATACATGCAACTATTTCAGTGGTTTGAATATTTCAGTTTAATAAACAACTGCTGAGGGGACTTTAGTTTTATTAAATTTAATATCCACATTTTGTTCCCACTCTGTGACACAAATTTGCCAAAATGAAGACATCAATATTTCCTGAGCACGCCAGGTATACTGTCGTGTGAATGTGTTGTCAGTCTGCGGTTCAAGCTGTTCTCTCCTCTCCACCACAATCCGTCTCTGTGGATTCGTGAGTCGGCTTTTGGCAGCCTGAAAACAGCAGCTGCACATCAGCCTCCATATGCCACCTCGTCCTGCAGATTCCTGCACGTCGCTGGCAACAACCGACAGCGTTTAAGCTCTTATTCCGAACAGTGACGCACTTTTTCCATCATGTGTTCTCCATTAGGATCGATTTAGAGACGTTTCAACAGATTCCTTTGATGCTGAGTCGTGTCAGGGACTGTTTTCCTGCCGGCAGCAGCAACATCAGGCAGTTACGGCTTCCTTTAGGTGAGGAAATGGCAGATTTTGCAGCAGACTTTCTTCTGCACTTTTGGATGCATTTGTGTCTGAGCCGGGAGTCTCTGGTGGGAATGGGTCGGATCCCCCGGCGGCGCTGACAGTCGAAGGCGGCGTTGCTAGGAGAAACGCTGTCATCTCCCATGGTGCACTTCTGACGGCGGCATGTCACCTTTCCGCATAGCGAGCAAACAACGCAGCATCACGAGTCATAATGGATCAAATATGGATCCATCCATATATACAAACACTCACAGGAACTCAAAGGGATTGAGAAATCTTGCACTTTAAAATTATTTGTTATTGTCATTTTGTCATTTTAGACAAATTTTGACAGATTTCAAGTCAAAATATCTAAAACCTGGACTCTTGTCTCATCAAGCTTTCCATAAATCAACTTTTACTGATGCTAGAGTCTCAAAAGTTGGTGAAATGTCAACCAAAGACTGTATTTTACTAGAAATATGTCTCTTTTTCCATACTCGGTGCCTACATGGAGCTACATAGGTGCCTCTGTGGTTAAAAGCTCATCAGGAACGTGTTGTGTTTCATCCGTGATAGAGTCCTGCAGATATTTTTCAGGATTTTATTATAAATGCTGCGTGTCAAACTGTTCCTGTATGTCATTTAGTCATCTTCACAGTTTAAACATTTTAAAGACGACCCTTCACGGTGTTATAAGTTTGTGTTCTGCCGGGAAAATGGGAGCTGTTTAATCCACTTTACTGCTGTCACACCTGATTTATTCCGACACTGAATACGTTGAGCTTTAAACTCTGCAAAGACACGTCAGTCAGTGTCAATTCAAACGGAAGTCAAGAAGCATGGAGCTGCACTGGCTCTGATTTTGTTCCATGAATGTGTTTTAAAAACTAAGATTTTTAAAAGTTTTTTTCAGCTGAATTTGGGGATTTTTTGATTTTTTTACACCTGAGAAATTCTTTATTTAATTTCTTTTAACATCTTAACTGGAAAGCCATATATAGGATTCAGTATCTCCAGAAATGTAACTCCCATAGACATTCAATTTGGTGAGAACACAGATAAAATAGATTCCAGCAGATTTAACACCAACATCTAGACCTCTATGAACATCTAGACCTCTATGGACACCAACATCTAGACCTCGATGAACATCTAGACCTCTATGAACATCTAGACCTCTATGAAGACCAACATCTAGACCTCTATGAACACCTAGACCTCTATGAAGACCAACGTCTAGACCTCTATGAACATCTAGACCTCTATGAACACCAACATCTAGACCTCTATGAACATGTAGACCTCTATGAACATCTAGACCTCTATGAACATCTAGACCTCTATGAACACCTAGACCTCTATGAACACCAACATCTAGACCTCTATGAACATCTAGACCTCTATGAACATCTAGACCTCTATGAACATCTAGACCTCTATGAACATCTAGACCTCTATGAACATCTAGACCTCTATGAACATCTAGACCTCTATGAACACCTAGACCTCTATGAACTCCAACATCTAGACCTCTATGAACATCTAGACCTCTATGAACACCAGGTTCTGGTTCCTACCAATGAGTCCACATCAACATTTAGTCTAAATATCTAAAAACTGGAACCTTGCCTGGTCAAACATTCCATAAATCAGATTCTACTGATGTTAGAGTCTCAAAGGTTGGTGAAATGTCAACCAAAGTCTGTATTTTTGGTAGGAAACATGGATGCATTCATATATATACAGTTACAGGAACTTTCTAGAGCCAAAATACCAAACGAAGTTTCAGAAAATCTGCACTTTTTCCATTTTTAAGGAACAATTGTTATTATTTATTATGATTTTGGGCAGTTTTCAAATCAAAAATGACAGAAAAATGGGACCTAGTCTTGCCATACTTGCCACAAATCAAATTCTACTGATGTTAGAGCCTCAGAGGTTGGTGAAATGTCAACCAAAGACTGTATTTTAGTTGAAATATGGATCCATCCACATATATACACTTACAGGAACTTTCTCGAGCCAAAACACCAAACTACTTAGAAAATTCAGCACTTTTCGTTGTTTTTTAAGGATAAATATTCTTTATTGTAATTTGTGTCAGATTTCTATTGCTATATTTGCCACACATCACATTCTACTGATGTTAGAGCCTGAAAAGTTGGTGAAATGTCGACCAGAGACTGGATTTTAGCAGAAATATGGATCCATCCATACTGTATATATACACTGACAGGAACTTTATGGGGACCGTATACCATTATTGACTAAAAAGCTGGCACTTTTTCCCATTTTTAAGAACCAGTAATTTAAAATGTGTCTTCTGCTGCTGACATTTATTAGTTTGGATCTACTGGAGGTGTTTTTGTTTGTGTTTTCACCAAACATGTAGACTGTAGGAGTTCAATTTCTGGAGATATTGAACCTCAAATATGTTTTGTTTTGTTTTTTTTACAATTCAAAATAGGGAAAGTTTCTGAAAACATGTGATGTTCTCAAAATGCAGCCAAAATATTTCACAGAACATAATTTTGGGTCCCAAATAGCAAATATATATGAATACAGATATGTTTTGGTGCCCAGCCACACAGATTTTGCACCAGATGTTGTCTTATGTAAGTGACATTTCACTGCTGTAGAAGAACTAAAAGGGAAATTTCTTTCTGGTATTTGCAGTTTTGACCAAGTTAGTGAAGGCAAATGCCAGCAGCACTTGGCATCTGTGGATTCTATTTTCTGCTTGGCTTTAACTACAGTGATTAACTGTGTTGCGAGGAACGCTGAACTGAACTGAATACTGAAATAAGTATGGCAGCTTGTAACCATGGCGACGCTCTGAAAGCACCAACACAGCCGGCAGATGCTTTCACCTTGTAGAAATGAACAAATGTGCAACTTTGGTCCTGAAGTTTAAAAAAAAAAGCTCATGTAGACAAACTGGTGGTTGGATGAAGAGAGCCGGTGTTAATTAAAAACCACCGCTGACCGTCGCACCACTGCAGAGGCTCATCTGATAAACACTCGTTGATCTGGGTTATTGCAACAGGCGCCGGCTTGTAGGTTAAACCCATCGGCGGGGAATTAATTCAGATTTAGTCAATACCAAAAAAAAAAAAAATTTAAAATTGACATGGCGTCAATTTAGATAGTGATCATTTAATTTGATTTGAATTAGTTTGGCTCAGCTGGAAGTGGGAATTAACCTGCCAATACCCTCCATCGGAATATGTACATTCTTCATTATGGCCCCGGCGTCAGTTAATTGATTGAAGCTCGCTGCCAAACAATCGCAAACTGCACCAGTTGTATTAAAAACAGGCACTGGCTTGTCCCAAATAGAGAATATTTTTAATGTGTGCATTTGCATGTTTTTTGTAGCCTATTTAACACATATGTGTGTGTTTTATTACTTAATTTCATTCATATGTTCACCTTAGCACTTTTTTTGTCTTGATAAATGTAACGTTCTTACTATTATACAGGTTCAATATCTCCAGAAATACAACCTACACACACATTAGATTTGGTGGAACCATAGACAAAACAGTTGCCAGTAGATTCAAATGACACAACGGAACCAGCAGAGGACATTTTTTGATTTTCTGGCCATCGAAAATGGAAGAATTACATGTGTTGAATTGCCATGTTTCTCTGTTGAAGGTTTATTTCAAGTATCTGTATGGCAACATTCAGTAAAGCCTCATATTTTGCTGAATTTATGCTCTTATTTCACAAGTGTGTGCTGGCCAGAGGTCATTAAGCATCTCAGAAGTCTTTATCATGGTGCCCCATTACTTGCTAAACCACCAAATATGAAACTGAAAGCATGGAAGCAGCTTGTAACTCTGCACATTTACTATACAAAAATCTAGACCTATGAGCACCAGTTTTTGCTTCCTACCAATGAGTCCACATCAACATTTAGACTAAATAATAATAAAAACCTAAAAACTGGAATTTTGTCTTGTCAAACTTTCCACACATCAAATTCTACTGAGGTTAGAGTCTCAAAAGTTGGTGAAATGTCGACCAAAGACCGGACATCAGTGGAAATATGGATCCATCCATATATATACACTTATAGGAACTTTATGGGGACATAGTATCACTGTAGTTTGAGAAATTTAGTGCTTGTTTCCATTTTCTGGGCCCACAATACCACCCTGTATTGGAAATTTTAAGCTTTTATCCATTTTTAAGAGCCAGTAATTTAAAATTTGTCCTCTGCTGGAGCCATTTACTAATTTCAAACAAATGGAAACTGTTTTGTTTGTGTCTTCACCAAATTTCATGGCTGTGAGAGCTGAATTTCTGGAGAAAGTTAAACATCAAGAATCTAACTTGGGAGTAAATAAAAATCCTTTCAGTCCCTGTTTGTGGCCCGTCGCCTACCATAAATGTTCTTAGTGTTTTTCAGACTATGCAATGAGATTAAAAGAGGAAAACCAAAATAAAACAAAAGATGGAAAACATCCCGTCCGAGCACTGATTTAAAAACCCTTTCTGTTGGCATATCTTGGTTTTCAGACTTTATTATGAAATCACAAGACAAAGAAAGCATCTTTTGGGGGGTGTTTTGTGTGTTTATTCAGGCAAGTTTCAGCTCATTTTACAAGCAGCGTCTCCTATCCCTCCGCCCTGCATTATTCCGGCAGAAATCACAGTGATCTTTGAAAAAAAAACCCAAAAAAAACAGCTTCCTGTGCACTGATTGATGTCTGAAATTAGAGCGAGGAAGGAAGCCGGCGTGCTGCTGCTCAACCACCAACAAAAAGAGGGAAAATCAGAGTTTCTGAGGCCGAGCCGAGGCACGTACCAATCATAATCACGCTGCATATTGATTGATTGCCGGCTTCACTCAGGTAATGATGAGTGAAAGACGTGTTTTCTGGGCGCGCATGCAGATATAAATATGTTATTTTTGCAGCATAGAAAAGCAGGAAAGAGTATTTTATTGCGGAACACAGTTAATCCCTCGCCCCAAACTCAGGAGACACGTTTTCTTGCCGAAGGTTGTCAATCAAGGCAAACTTCTAGGAGAATAAAACAAAAAAAGGAATATTAAAAAAGTTTTCACTCTAAGGTATGCAGCAGGTAAACACTAAGTCGCTCTCCGAGGTGCACGCCGTCGCTACGAGAAAACTCAAATCTGTGCTCGGACACCTGGAGGTCAGAAGATTTAAGCAGTACGTTACGGTGATATAGTTGTTGCTACTGAGTGGTGCAAAGACCAAATACAGAACTCCCTTCCTGAATACCAACAAGCTTAAGTCTATAAATAACAAAACAGCCTCTCTCCACCTCCAAAACAAACCCGCTCTTTAGTTTTTGACGGCTCAATCTCTCCGGCTCCGGCTGTCGAATGTCTGAAAGTTTAAAATTTAACTTCTTATTTTGGTCCTGATGCCGGAGCAGCAGCCGATTGTCGATGTGGGTGAAGTTATTGTTCATCTTGGCTTCTGAACAGCGCTTTTAGAGTCACATTCTGCTCCATTAATGTGTTCGTTTTTGACAGACTCGCAAAAATAATTAAAATCAATATGGATCCATCCATATATATACACTTACAGGAACTTTCTAGAGTCAAAATACCAAATGAAGTTCAAAAGATATGCACTTTATCCATATTTCAGGGTCAGTTATTATTCTTTGTTATGATTTTGGGCAGGTTTGAAGTCAAAAATGGTGAAAAACTGGAACCTTGTCTTGCCATATTTGCCACATGTCAAATTCTGCTAATGTTCGGGCCTCAAAAATTAGTGAAATGTTGACCAAAGACTGGATTTTAGTAGAAATACGGATCCATCCATACTGTACATACACACTTACAGGAACTTTATGGGGACACAAAGCCATTCTTGATTAGAAATTTGGCACTTTTTCCCATTTTTCAGAACTAATAATTTAAAATGTGTCCTCTGCTGCTGCCATTTATTAATTTGGATTGACTGGAGGTGCTTTTGTTTGTGTTTTCACCCAATTTGAAGACTGTAGGAGTTAAATTTCTCGAGATATTGAACCTCAAATATGTGTTTGTTTTTATAATCACGCTGCATATTGATTGATTGCCAGCTTTTTTAGAGTCGCATTCTGCTCCATTAATGTGCTTATTTTTAACAGACTCACAAAAAATAATTAAAATCAGACGACAAATATTACATTTTAACATCCTTCATTGACTGCAAAGCGCATCCTTCATTAGTTAAAGGCTTCATTTGGTTCCCTTTGGCACCGAACGTAAATGGCTGACGGTTGGTTTTGGCTGTTGCAGTGTACTTCACATAATAAATCTAATGGACAAGAATCTGACATATCAGACCTACATGAACCCTTTTTGTAATTCCCACCCACACATGTCCCTTTCATACAGTCTTATTTACAGAAACTCCACTTTATAAGTCGTCTATTGACAGCCAATAATCGGCCGACTTTCTTTCGAGGGAGTTCGTGACTTTGGTCGAGGAAGTTTTTTTGTTCCAGTTTCAGGGGCGTCCGGGGATGTTGCTCATCTGGATGTTGTCTCCTTGCAGCGCTGGGTTGTAATACGCCAAGCCGCCAAAGTTCAGGTCCAGAGGTTCGTTGTTTTCTAATCTGTGGACTGGAAACGAGACAAACTAGCATTAATGATTGGTACCATTGGACTTCCCATTGAAAATATCTCATTATGAAGCGGTAATATGCAGAAAAGAAGCCATTTATGATGGAAATTTAGGTTAAGTTTGCTCATTTTGACTGTATTTTGACATTATTTTGGAGCCCAATTTCCCAGAAACTGTGTTTCTAAACATGTAAACTGCATTCTCAAATATGTTTTGAGAGTAAAATGTTTTCTCCTGGATTATGTTGTTATGTTTACTTGGAGAATAGTACTAGATTGGGACTCCACATTGGTCGATAATAGTTGTAATAATAATAATAATAATAATAATAATAATAATAATAATAACAATAACAATAACAATAACAATAACAATAACAATAATAATAATAATAATAATAATAACAACTAGATTGGGACATCTCAAGTAGTGATTGGGTCGACGGTCAACTTTTAAAAATAAATTATTTTAAAAAGTACTGGATATATCAATGTAAAATTTTACAGCTAACATTTAAAATATTCATAGGTTGTAATAAAAAAAAACAGTTTCAAGCAAATCAGAGATGTTTGGGTGGAAGCACCTTGATTATTTAAGGTGGAATAACACAGATGCAGGTTAGCAGCTAGCTAGCTAATGCTGGTTTTAATTGTTAATTAATTTTTTGTTGTTCGCTGTAGCTACAAAAATTAACAAGAATTTTATTAATTTTTTATTCATCTAGGAAAACGGGATCACATAAGGACTCATAATGTACAGATATTAAATATTAGATGACTCAGACTGGATTGGAGGCCAAAAAAACAAAGAAATGTAACTTTCAGGAAGAAAATCCATTTTTCTTACAAAACCTAAATGAGAAATCACTTTAGCTGTATATGAAAGTACTCTTGGGAAACAGACTTTGTTGTTTTTCTGAGCTGTGATGTTTTTAATTCCCAAACGCAGACCTCTTATTGATATATTTAGGCTCTGCACTCAAGCTTTTACTGTAAAACTTCCCCCAAAATCAAAGAGTTCTGTTATTCTGAGTGAACATAAAGAAGAATCAATAGTACAAAGCTCTTTTCCTGCATGTGCCGTGATTATATCCCCGCTGAATGATTGTTTTCCTCTGCACCTAAAAGCACCACCAAGCTTTTTTGGGGGTCTGAATGTAGGAAATCGCTTCGGCTAACTGAGATTAGTCACAAGACGAATCGAACGTGAATTAAACTGAACACAGAGGCAAGATTTCCAACCACAGCGAGGAAATTTTAACTCCATTTCACCAAAAGGAGGAAAAAATGAACACAGCAGGTTTTTCAACAGGTTCAAGTTGTGTTAAATTAAATTCAAAAAGTGCATGGAGGATTTTTTTCTTCGTAAAGCTCAAGGCTAAGTTGTAGTTTTGTTTTTTTTGGTAAAACTGGCTCGACTTGTAGCAAACTCCAGGTTGTAAATAAAGATTTCTATCAGTAAAAGTGACAAAAACTGGTTTTTCGGAGGATTTTTTAACCTCTAACTCTCTAATTTAGGTTTATTTTTTATTTTTTACTGAACAATTTAGCCAACAGAAGTATAGAAACACACAAAAACATTTTTTAATCCTTAATATAAATTGTTTTTACAGCAAATAGTAGTAAAATGATTTTTTGCTGATTAAAATACAGTAAAAAATAAAATTATGATTATGTTAAATGTTGTAAAAGAATGAAATAGTATTTGCAAAATATGAAAATATTTTATTAAATTACAGTTTTGGCCTGTTTTTGTTTTGTAAGATTAACACGTAAATTAACGTTTATTTCTGTGATTTTATTGTTTGTCATCTGTAATTTAAACTAAAATGAAAATAATTAGTAAATATTTTTAGTAAATTTTTTTAAACTGGGGAAATCTGTAAAATATCACTTTAAAATTTACTTTTTAAATCATTTTATTTTTTGCTTAATAAATATAATTTTTTTGGAAAATATCTGTAAAATAACGATTTTTACAAACACTGAAAATGACTGCTAATATCTATAAAATAATTATATTTCTTAGCTGATTTAAACAATATATAACATTGTCAAAGAATAAATTACTATTTGTAGTAATACAGATTTTTTTTATTTTTCTCTATACCATCTGCAATTTACCAAACCCATAAAAATCTTTTAAACTACAGTTAATTAAAAAAAAAAATATTTTATCAGATCTCAATCTACATATTTTTCTCATAAATAATGGCAAATATCTGTGAAATATTGATATTTTTAGCTGATTTAAACACATTTTTCCGAGCTGGAAAGAAAACCACAGGGCATCTGTGGTGTGGCAGTTTGTTAAGGCAGCTCTTTAGTCCTGTGTTTTTCAGTTTAGTGTGTTTTTCGTTGACGGAGTGATTTTTTTTTGTTTGTTTGTTTTTTTTAATTGTACTTTTTTTGATTATCTTGGATGAGTGAGTAGCGAGACATGGAGTGGTAAAGACCGTTGCTACCGTCGCTCAGTGGAGTTCTACCTGCGGAGCAACTTATACAACAATAACACATTTAAAAACATAAAACATATTTTGAACAGCAAATATCTGTAAAATAATCAAAATTTTTTGCTGATTTAAAAACAGTATAAAACTGTGAGTATATTAAATGTAAAAGAGCGAAATAGTTTTTGCAAACATACAGGTTTTATTTGTCGTTTTGACCTGTTTTTTTTTTTTAGTTAACCTGTAATTTTCTAGTTATTATCTGTAATTTCACATACCAGAAGAAACCTGTGAATAAACAGTAAATTACTGTTAAAACACCGTATTTTTCAGTGTTTGCAGGTTTTCTTTTCATCTTTTTTCTGATGTACTGCAGCTAATTACGATCCTGTGAAACCTCCTGAGCGAACCTGCTGCCGTTTAATTACGCTGCAGCTTAACGAGGTTAAGTGAGGCAGAGTGGAGGGAAACCGGGACGACAAACTGTCATCGTACATGATCCCATTCTGCATGCCGGGTTACCTTATTATGGGATGGCTGCCTCATTAAAGAGCTGTGGATGTGGGAGCTATAAAAACAGAGGACAGTTTGTTGTAAATGCAGTTATTTTCTCGGTGCTGTACGTTCTTTAAGCGGATCGATATCGTTCTCTGGTGTCTGGACGTTGAATCTGTCGCTGCAGAAAGTTACCTGAAGCCTGCAGCAGCCCTGCAGCTCTCTAATTAACCCCAGTTCCTTTAATCCAGCTCACCGCTCCACATGTACATCAGCTTATTTCCCAGCAGTGCAGAACTAGAGGGAAATACTTTATGCACTAATAATAATAAGGGAGTTGTATTTCTTTATATATATATATATATTTGTATATGAACTCCTCTCTTCTGGGTTCCAGATTTACATATTTAGACTTTTATTTCATGAAAATAATCAATTCTTGCCTTAAATTAATTAGATGTAGTTCAGCTTCACCCACCTAAAGGAGAATAATGATACAGAAAGTCAATAAATTCTCTAAATTTGTTCTGAATTCATGTTCATGTCGGTACACTGCAGGTTTAAGGTGGAAATGTTCGACTCTGCACTCTAAAAAGTGGTCAAAAGAACCTTTTAGAACCATTTAATTAAATGAAGAGATTCTAATTTACAGATTTAGAGAAACTATTTAAGTTACAAACATTATTTCTATGAGTTGTTGTCACAGTAATAATAATATTTACAGTAATAGTAATAATAAAATAATAATTGCATTAACTTTATAGCATTTGTAATTTGAACTCAAATGTATGTGTTAGTTGATTTTCACATTTCATTTAAAGTTTGAAAATGTGGAAAAAAAAAATCTATTTTCACGGTAAAACTTCTGATGTCCACATTTTCAACATTTTTGGGAAATCTTTGAACATTTTTTGGTGGAAAAAAAAGAAATGTTAAAAATGTTTCTTAAGAACATTTACATAAAAATCAACCAAAATCCAACAAATTTCGCTGGATTTCGGTTGATTTTTATGTGAATGTTGTTAAAGAAAATAGTAGAAGTTTTACTGATATAAATGGAATCACTTTAGATATTTTTAGGATTTTTTGCAAGATTTTTACTCATTTTTTGAAAATATTTACAAGAGTTTTCTTGCCAAATTTGGGGTATTTTTTATTTATTTTTTTTTTTTTAAATAAAACTTTTAAGGGAAACTTTCAAGGAATTATTGGAATTTTCTTCCTGAAGGTTTTGCAAATTTTCAGAAATTTGGGGAATTTGTTTTGCTGAATTTTTGGATTTTTTTCAGAGAAGGAAACAGTTTTTTTGGTGCGTGTAAATGAGGACAACAGGAGGGTTAAAACTTAAACCGGCAATTAAACATACTTTTGATTGTCGACGACAAAGCTAATTCCTCTGTTTAAAGTAGGTTTCATGAAGTTTTAGCTCAAAAATATTGATGCAAATTCTTATTTTTGCATTATTTTGCACCTAAAAGACACCTTCCAATCATGCTAACAAGCCAAAAAAAATGCCTGATTTCCACAGAAGTTGGACGTCTTTACGTCAAATCAAGCATTCTGTTCCTGTACAGCAGCTAAACGCTAACGTACCTGGATCTGCAGGGAAATCCTCGACCAGTTTCCTGTGAGAAAAGGCCTTCTGGTGCCTCTTCTTCAGGATGAGGTAGGCCACCAACCCCACCAGGGCCACGGCCACGGCGGTCCCCAGGACGGCGCCCCACGCCCCCTTCCTCGTGCTCTTGTTGGGGTCCGACGCCACACCTTTATCAGGGCGATAAATAAGTCCTCAAATGATTTACATCAGCTGCCATCTTTCAGGGCTAATTGTCCTCTGATTACGGCTAATTTTTGAAATCAACAGTGTTAGCACATCCCAAGATAATTAATACAATTAACGAGACGAAATCGTGATAATTTCTGGAATACGTCTGAATATTTAAAGGCTGCGGTCGTCGTCTGAATCATTAAATTTCTCACCAATCTATAGTTCTTTAAATATAGCACAGAGCTAATCAGACGACAACATCTGTCTCTGCAGCTGCACATGTATGAAAAGATAAAGAATCTTTCATTAAGAAGATCTCATGCTCATCAGTTAGAGTTCTAATTGGGTTTAAAGTTTGTCCTTCACAACTTTCTTCTTCTTCCTGTTTGGTTTCTAATCAATATACTTGTGACACCGGTAACCCAGAAAATGACGCACAAGCTTTAAAAATGTAGTAACACAGTCATACTTTAACCAAAACCAAAACATTTTTCCAAGTTTTTTTGGTGTCTAAACTTAACCAAGCTTCCAACATGTAAAAGTATCTCCCAAAGCATGACATTTACCTAAACTAAACCTGAAAGAGTAAAAAATAGAAACGACACAAAAACTAAATTTTAACCTTGGCCGAACTCTGGCTTTCTGGCAAACTTTGTGGCTCTTTCAGACTGGACGCATTTCCCATGATGTCCTATGACAGAAAAGACTTTGTTCCCCTCAGTAAGTCATTGAGAATTTAGTGTAGTTGTAGACAAACGTAATTTTGTGGACCATCATCACCACCCTGAGGATCATCCCCACCGTCCAGAAGAAAGTTGGCTGTTCACTGCATTCTATGGACGACTTATTTAACTCTCACTACCTCAGTAGAACAGATTCTTGATGGATTCCAGTCTTGACTTCAACACCTTCATATTGTTTTCTGTTCACCATTTCTTCACTACTTTGGTTCCAGATCTTTGAGTTGTTGGAAGGTTTTTTTTTCTGCAGACTGCCTCATGTTTTCCTTCACAACCTTAATGTTGTTGTTGTCTTACTCTGACAAGACTTAAAAACACCTCCGAAGCACCACATTCCCACTAAAATGTTTTACTGTGTGGAAGGCGTTCTTAGGGTTAGAAGCTTCCTGTGTCCAAAAGACTCCATTTTCATTCCATCCAACCACAGATTTGACAACGAGGAACTTTCTTCTTTGTGCAGAAATGGAGTCCTCATTGCCTTGTTGCTACCAGAACTGCTAACATCCATCAGAAAGCCCTTGGTTATGATTCTTGGACTCTTCTTTCCACTGCAGTGTTTACGTTTGTTTTCCTACAGTGCGGAACTCCTTGTACCTCTTGATTCTGCTTTGAACTGTGACCACAAACACTTGAAAACACTTGGAGATGACCTTAAAGCCTTTATCCCGTCTTGCAAGCAGCAACGGTGCGTAACTCATTTTTGGAATGACTTGCAGTCGACTTCTTCTCAGTTTATGGTGCCTTAGAATGTTCTAGAACATGATGGAAACGACCAGAGCCACTTTAAATTGGAAAGGAACAGCATTTTATCAATAATTTGGGATAATTTCTAGTGCTTTGAATCATTTTAGGCATAGTTTTCATACTCAAAATGTTTTTTAAAAAACAGAAAACACTGAAATACTTCATAAATTATAATTATTACATGTCTAGCACAGTGTTTTACTATCTTTTGTTATTTTTTTATGTCATTTTTAAAAAATTTAATAGTGAAAACTATCATGTTCTCAAAAACCTGTAATAATTTCAAGTTTTTGACACTTTTATAACGGTAACAGTGAAAACTATTATTTTTTATTCATAATAACATTATTATAATGTATTTCAAAATATAAAATTTGCAATAGAAGCTATTTTTTAAGTACAGTTGTGATAACTTCAAGGTATAAATAATCTTGTACATTAGATTTAGACCAAAAATATTTTTAAAAACGTAAAAACAAAGTTCATAAAAGAAAACACATCTAACACAATATTCGATGATCTTTTGTTGCTTGTTTATGTTATTTCATTTATGTAATAGTGTAAGAACCATTTTATTTGAGAAAGAAGCTGCTTTTATTTTTTTTATTTTTTTAAATTAGAATCATTTCAAGGTACATAAATAATCTTGGACATGAGATTTAGACACAAATAATCCAAAATTACCATTAACTTCTGTCTTTCTTGTCTTTTGTGGCTTGTTCAGGTCATTTTCAGAAAGAAGAAAGACACTGGATGAGTTGGAATTCACCATATTTTTATATTTTGGATATTTCTGCTGTAGTATATTTGTGTTTTTGAGGCTTTGCAGTGCATTTTTCACAAACGTTGGTGATATTTTCATGTATACCTGCAGCACTAATTGCATTTCCACCCGTTTCTGTTGTCCATTGAGTTTAATTGCTGCTAATTAGCACTAAATTAGCACCGAACCTCTTAGCTCGTTACGCTAAGATGGAGCTGGTGATGTTAGCATTTAGCTGCAGGATTCACAGTAGTCGACTGAGGTCAAGCACCTGGAGCTGGCGGCTATTTTCATTTCCTCATATTTATAGCCTCGGTGTTTATCTGCAGCCAGCAGTCGGTGTTTTTGAGAACACGCTGGACCTGTCGTGATAACTGAGGAGCTGTTTTTTATTTTATTTTTTCTCCTCCCTTGTGTTTACTGCCGTCATCTGTTAGCGTTAGCTGTCGCATCTGTCCACGGTTTTATTTTAATCCTGCAGCAGCTCTCCAAAGACGCCACATATTTCTGCAGGAAAAGCAGCTTTTTGAGTGGACGGATATCAAACGTTTGGTTGATTTGCAGCCCTTTTTCCAGTCTCAGTATCTCTGACCTCGACCCTTCGGCTTCTCTCTCAGGTGTTTCTTTGCGGCTAAAACAGAGTCTCATTGTGCCGCTGTAATGGATTCCACATCGATAGCGGCTGAAACACAAGCCGACCTTTTCCTGTGAATGAAGGGCCGTTTGTCCTCCGCTAGTGGGAAAATAGACGTAGGCGAATGTGGGTCAGGGAAAGGGCGTAAAAAAGACAAAATGGTGATATAACTTGAGCAGTAAGTGTCGTTTTACACTGAAAAAACAGAAAAGATTGACCAAGTTTACCAACAAGTTCATCCAAAGTGAGTAAAGAACTAATATTAATGGAACTGGTTTAAAATAGATGAACTTAAATGATTTGATTCCTCTCCAATTAGCATTTTTGTAGATGTATTTTACAGAAAATCAACTTAAAGTTTCTGTTTTTTTAACTTAACTTGAGTTATTTAACCTTAAAACATCTGCTCAAACATCTCTGATTTGCTTGAGATAGATAGACAGACAGAGAGACAGATTAAACCTTTATTGATCCCTCGTTAGTATCATAAAATATGGATATTTTAAACAGCATCCAGGGTCATCTCGTTTCCCTTGTATTTCTCTATAAATTATGGGAAGAAACACAATGAGATACTGTGACACCTGAAACCGTCTAGGTTCTTTCCTCTTTCCGCATTTTTTGTGAAGTTAGAGCACCAGTTTAAAGAGACAAACTGTAGTTTCACGTTTGTAGAAACCACAAAAGTCAACGTCTGTCACCAAAGCAGGAAGATCAATGAGATTCCATCGAAAAGTCCTTCGACCGTCACTCAAAAACACTTTCCAGGGTGATCTCTGAGGTATTGTGACCCTGTTTGGTCGCTGTATACCAAGAATTTCTCTTGGAGTTTCTCACAAACTTTACTTTTTCCTCATGTTGCTCTATAAATTAGGGGAAGAAACACAATGAGATGTTTTAACACCTGAAACCGTCGAAGTTCTTACCTCTTTCTGAGCTGCTTCCTGAACCTCCAGCACTTTTGTCGGTGTTGTTGGACTTCTCGGGCGGGACCGGAGCTGTGGACGACGCATTTTCAGGCATGTTTGGATTAGCAGCACTCGTTGCATCTTCGGATACGTTGGGGTTTATGTTCGTTGTGTCTTCGGGTAAGCTGGGATTTATGGTCGTTGTATCTTCCGGTACGTTGGGGTTTGCATTGGTCGTCCCATTTCCAGTTGCGTTCGAAGCAGCAGTCGAGTTCTGATCTGACGTCTTTTGAGGAAACTCTCCTGTGGACGAATTCGTCGTTTCGTTGACGTCTGGTGCTGCTGGGGTCGGTGCAGATGTTGCGTTGGCGCTTCCTGTGCCGTTAGCTAACTCTGTTGTGGAGTTTTGCGTGCTGGTCGACGGCACATCTGGAGATCCGGTGGAGTTTTGCGACGTCGCTGTCGAGTTAGCTTCCTTCGCTTCGACCGAATGGTTTGAGTTTGTGGCATTTGCGGCCGTCATAGTCGGAGAAACGATGGTTTTCTGGTGTTTATGCTTCTTTTTCGTGCCGTTGTGGAACACGTGAGGCGAGGCGGTTGTGACGTCGGATTCTGTTTCATTCACTTCTCCAGCGATGTTCCGCTCCTCTTCGCTGTTCATCACCATGGAGCCGGATGCTATTCCACTGTAATCGCCATCGTTTCCCTGATCGCTGTCTGTGACTTGTTTGGGGATTTCATTTTTGGGGCGATCACGCCACCAGCTTTTATCGATCGTACGACCCGGAGAGTCTGTCGAGTCCTGCAGAGACGCCAGGTGGAAGGTTTGGATGAGCAGGAGGACGACCGCTGTGGTTTTTAGAAGCTTCATTTTCCCTTCAGTTTAAATCTGAGACACAAAAGACCAAACTTTATATTACTTCTACAAATAGGCAGAATGTATTGTAAACAAATTGCTCACATCATCAAATTTGCTCCAATTTCCCCTGATTACAACCACTTTTAGGATTTTTTCCTCATTTTCTTAAAAGTTTCCATTGTAAGTTTAAAGACTACACTGGTCAAAAGCTCCATAGAAGGAAAGTAAGTGGGCTTTGAGTTAAATTGGCTTTGTATGCTGCTTTGCATCTCATGCGATAAAGTCTAAAAGACAGAATGTAGATTTCTGCATATTTTACGCTGCTGTCTTCTACTATTCTTCTATTTCAAGTTGTCGTTTTCAAAATTTTGAGGAAAAACTGCAGGAAACTGAGCAGATGCTGGTTATTTTCCCATAAATTATGTATTTTAATGATAGTTCTCACCTCCCTTCATGCTAAAATAGTCCCCTAGTCACTATTTTAAGTGAAAAACAAAGTCGATCCCCGTTTAAACACGGGTTCTGGTCAGAGGTCATTAATCACCACACGAGTCTCTGTCATGGTGCCTGCTGATAGCTAACAGTGCTCTGTTTGACAACATGAACTGCAATCAATGCTCACATCAACAATCTGTTTTTATAAATATTAATTTATTCTTTTATAATATGTGAATTATGAAGTAAAATTATAGTTTTACTGCATTTAAATTAGCAAAAAAAATCATTTTACACATATTTGTCATTTCTTTCCAGATTTTAAGTTTATGAATGCTACAGTATTCTTCTTTTTTAAACAGATAATTTTTTTCTTTGTAAATATACATTTTTTACAGCGTGATACTGCAAACATTTTTATTGCATTTAAATTGGCACAAAAATATATTTTTCTACAGATATTGGTTGTTATTTTTCACATTTTTAGTGTCTGAACGCTACATATTTTGCCTTTTTTAACAGAATTTTTTATAAATATTAATTTTTTACATGTGGCTGTAAAATTATACAATTTTACTGCATTTAAATTAGCCAAGAAAATATTGTTTTCCATATTTTTATTGTCTGAATGCTACCGAATGCTGCCTTTTTTCAAACAATTTTTTCTTTTTAAGTATTTTTTTTACAGTAAATGACTATAAAATGATACAGTTTGACTGCATTTAAATTAGCAAAAAGAAATTATTGTACAGATATTTCTTGCATTTCTTGTTTGTGAATGCTACATTTTTCCTTTTTATTCCATTTTTTTCTTTATAAGTATTAATTTTTTACGACGTGTGACTGTAAAATTATACAGTTTTACTCCGTTTAAATTAGCAAAAAAATCATTATTTTACATGTATTTGCCGGTACTTTCCACATTTTTTTGTTTCTGAACGCAACAGTTTTCCGCGTTTTTAACAGAATTTTTTTTCATTATAATATTAATTTTTTACAACATGTGACAGTAAAATTATCAATTTTTAATGCATTTAAATTGGCAAAAAAAATCTGAATTTTACAGATATTTGTTGTTATTTTCTTCATTTTCAGTTTCAGTTTTTCTTTAAAACATTTTTTTACAGTGTAGTCCAGCCCCAGTAGCCTGTCTGATAGTCATCTAATGCCTATTAACTAAAAATGACGTTTAATTGGACCAATTATTCAGGTGATTGAGGTCAACAAACCTGAAATAAGCAGCAAAGAGTGAATTTAAATGTTTTATCCAGATTATTGTGAACTGTGATAACTGCAAGTTATTTTTCTGTTCTTTATTTGCTTAATTTCACATTTTTTTGTAGAGTTTTCTGAATGTCAGCTTTTGACATTTGCTTGATATTTGTGGAAATGTAAAGACAACAAAAGCTTTCTGAATTCTAATGAAAGTCTTTTCACCGCCTTCCCGGAATAAGAAAAGCGTCTTTGGAACTGACGCCTGAACACACCGTCTGCTGTTGAGTCCAAACTCTCTTCCCAGTGAGATCTGTGACTTCCTGACGGTGTGAATTAACCCCAGAGCTTCTTGTTCTGCCCTCGGCTTCAGTCCTCAGACTCCTGCAGGAGAACTTTCTTTGTTCTGCTGTTTGGAATCAGAGCAGCAGCTTCAGTTTACGGAGGTAATGACGTCTGAACACACAAACCTGCAGGGCTTTCTGGTTTCACCTGTTCTAATACTGACCTACTTTCACCTTTTTAAACACATTTAATTACACTAACACTCACTGAAAATAGATTTAAAGAGAAATCATCTCCTGTTTAACTCTGTGAACAACTACAATCCGACGGCGGGGTAGAAAGTCCTGTAAATGTTTTTAAAAATGCCAAAATTACACCTTGTCAAATTTTCAACTTTCTGACAGTCCTTGAACTACTCATCTCCAGCTTTCTATTGAGAAAATGAACAAAATCTGAATTTGAAATTGTGATATTTCAGCAAATTCACTTTTTTCTTCTTGTTTAATGCAAAAATGTATATATATAAAAATAAAGTCTTTAAACTAACCCTATTCAGTAAAAAGCAAAAAATTCTGAGCTCGTGTGCAAAAGCGTGAAGTTATGACTGACTCAGCTGTGACCAACGATCACATGACAAAAAATCAGTGAACTGCGGCTTTATTTACTTATTTTATTGACTTTTACACAGAGCAGCAAGGAGACAAGTGTGGAAACCAGAGTATAGGCAACTTTAAGCTTTATAAGACTGTAGCAGTGAAAATAATAAACTGGAATGATGAAATGAAGAGCTAGTTTATCATCTACCTTCCAGTCCTAAAGTGGAAGCTCATTTCTGAGCAGAGATTCAGCCTGAGGGTTAAAATACACGCAGCATTTCATCAGCACTAATGTTCTTTCAACCTTTTAAACTTCAAAATCCATCGGCAAGATATCTTTTTAAAAACTGCCAAAATTACAGCCTTTATTAAAGCCAGAAACTGTGAAAATAGAAAAAAATCACAAGATTTTCAACTTTCCAACAGTCCTTGAGCTGCTCATCTGTGATACATTGTTGAGTCTGGAAAATTACTTGAATATAAGATATAAATGTGATATTTTGATTTGTATCATGTAAAAATGAATATAAAACACATTTTTTGAACCACTCAGATTCTGTAAAAAGCAAAAAATTCTGCATTCCTCGACGGAACCATGAAAATATTAAAGATCTATCTGTGACCAACAGTCACGTGACGAAAATTAAGGGAGTTTTCAATTGAGTTATGAGATTCAGCCTCCGGGTTTTATGCCATCTGTGTTGGACAGAAATTGTAAAAACAAAAAAAAAATCACAAGATTGTCAACTTTCCAACAGTCCTTGAACTGCTCATCTGTGATGCTTTGTTCAGTCTAAAAATATCTGACTTAAAATTCAGTATTTTTAAAGTTTTATTAATTTGTTTCTTCACAAATAGTGATTCAGTCTTTTCCAATGTGTGGCCATGAATTTATATTATTTTACTGTATTTAAAAAAGCTTAAAAATAAACTAGAAAAACAACAATATTATTTTAGAGTTAAAATTTAACAGTATTTTAGTTTTTTTTGTTTGTTTCCCACCATTTCAAAGCATTTTTTCTGGCACCTTTGCTGTCAGATTTTTATGTTTATTTTTTTGATTTTGTTTTACAGATTACTTTTTACAGTGCACTTAAAGTCCAGTAATATATTTAGAATTAAAGAAGAAAATTAACAGCATAAATGTGTGCAGGTTTAAATGTGTTTCCAGGTGTTCAAAGTCGTTTAAAGGTGTTAAAATGTGTTTCCAGGTTGTTTTATTTGTGTTTCCTTCAGTCTTTTTGAGTGTCTGTCTGGATATTTCTGTTATTCTGTAAAGTCGAGGCTGCTTTCCACTCTAACGGTCAGAAATGATCATTTTCTGCTGTTTTTTTTCACTCCAACTCCAGACAGACGAGACGTTTTTACAGCAGACGGTTTGAAATTTAACACCACAGATATGAATTACAGCTCACAGTTTCCTGTTTAGAAACAATCCAGTGTTTGCATAACTGGGATTATTTCTGCATTCAGAGACACAAATGAAAGCAGAACCTGTTGAACTGGTTTATTTGGTTTGTTTCTGTCAGATCCTCAGACCTGACGGAGATTTAATCCTCACAAAGCATCAGGATTATTTAGAAAATCGTTCAGATGATTTTCTAGCTTCAAACTGTGGAGATATTAGAGGAAGGTTTGTGTTTATTTAACCCCTCAGGATAAATCCACTTTATGACTGAAATTAGATCTTTATTTCATAACTCTGGTTTATTATTTCACTGCTGCTTTCCATATTTATCTCCTCTCTGTCTGATAGATCGCTCATATTTTCACGGTTGCATAGAGAAACGCAGAATTTTTTTATTTTTTTTTTACAGAATCTGGTTGATTCAGAGAGTTTATTTAAGGTGAATTTTTACATGACACATGTAGAAAAATATGAGTTTTATTAATTTTCCTGACATGATGGCACATTACAGACGAGTAGTTCAAGGACCGTTGTAAAGTTAAATATCCTGTAATTTTTTCAGCTTTTACAGTTTCTGATTAAAGTATATTAGATAAAATTAAATTTACTATCATATTAGTTTATTATAAGTTTATTATTTTCACTGCATCAGTGTCATAACGCATGAAACTGTTCATCACATCCTGGCTTCCATATTTGCTTCCTCTCCACTTTGTGGAAACACTTCCTGCAGTTCAACTGAAAACTAGCTGAATTTTTGTCACGTCACTGTTGGTCACAGATAGATGACGAATATTTTCCCGGTTGTGTCGAGGAACGCAGAATTTTTAGGTTTTTATGGAATCTGGTTGGTTGAAAGACTTTATTTTAGGTGAATTTTTATATGACACATGCAGAAAAAAGCGAATTTTGTAAAGTTTCCCCACATGATGGCACATTACAGATGAGTAGTTCAGGACCGTTTTTTTTTCTGTTTTTACACTTTCTGACTAAAATGCATTAAATAAGAATAAATTAACTATTTCTTTCCTAAGTATGCGTCATAAAAATTTCAATATCTGTGTCAAAATCACAGCTTTCATGCTGCATAGATTATTATTTCCATTTTCTGCCTTTTTACACCTCTAGTCTAAAACCTCAGAGATCAATATTCTACATTTTCCTCCCATTTATTGTGAGATATATATATATATATATATATGTATGTATGTATTAAAACATAGCAGCAACAGCAATTTAAATATTTTTTTTAGTATTCATATTGAAGTGGCCTATTGCAGGATAAATAAAGACTTTATTCTGAAATATTTCCCTCAAAATGAGGGTATTTGTGATTTTCTTTTTACATTTCAAATACTTGAAGTCAAAAATAGACCTTTCCCATCTAGTTTAAGCCTCAAACTTTCCCTGAAAGCATGAAGTTTTGAGAGTATTATGTAAAGTTTTGGTTTTTTTTTTTTTTTTTTTAAATGTTTTGCCTTGTTAACAAGCAAATTAATACTTTTATTACTAACAATTATTTGTAATTTGACAAAAAAAGAATGAAAATGTGGAAGGATAACAGTAAATTACTGAAAAAATGACCGAGCAGCAAACTTTCTTTGTTTATACACTGAAAATAGAAGCTTTTCTGTTTTTGATGCTCTATTTTTAGTCATGAAAAAGACGAATATAGTGAAAAAATGACTTACGACTAAAATATTTCCATTAAGATGAGGTTTTTTTGGAAAATAAATGAGATAATTTTGGCTCTTTTTTAAGTTTTGGCTTCATTAACAGGCAAATTAAGACCTTTTTCTCTTTTTTTAATCGTTATTATCCATAATTTAACAAAAAAGGGTGAAAAAATAACCATAAACAACTTCTAATTAAAGTTATGTCACTTGTTGCTGTGATGTTTTGGTTCTTTTTGCACTGAAAATAGGAGCTTTTCTGTTTCTGATGTTCTATTTTTAGTCTTGAAAAAGAAATATGTGCATCAAAACCTCACATATCTATCTTTATACTGGAATATTTTCCCTTAAAATGACACTGAATGTGATTTTTTAAAACTATTTACTAATATAACAGCAGCTTAAATCTCAGTAAAACACATTTAGGAGGTGAAAAATGTCCTCAAACCTCCCCTGAGATCATAAAAGCGAGTAAATCCAGCTTCCTTACCTTCTTGTCGGACTGTTCCAGGTGAGAACAGGTGTTCAGGACTGTAAAGCTGGTCTGTGAGCGGCCGGCAGCAGAGGGAGGAGGACCTGCTGCTGCACCTGAAACACGCCCAGGTGAGGCACAATTATTTCGTCCCTCCTCGTTATTTTCACCTAAACCAGCCGATTGCGTCCATTTCTGGTTGCCAGGGCTGCTGCCGGGTTGCCAGGTCTGTGAATTCCCCCCTCGGTGGGCGGAGCTTGTTCTTTCTAGCCAGGTGGTCGTCATGGTAACGGGAAGCAGGCTCGGGTTTCGTCCACGCCTTTGTCTCCTCTGCGGATCGGGCTACCGGTCTGACGTCAGACGAGCCGGAGTGTTTTTGTTCAGTTTTTTTTAGTTTCATTCCTCGTGAAGTGAGTCATGAAGGATTCACCTGAGCAGGTGAGGCGACACCGGAGGACGAGGTGTGGCTCGTTCTGCTGTCGTAACCCAAGAGGAAGAGTTTCCATCACGTCGTTAGAGAACCGGCACAAAGAAAAACCAAAACAAAACCTCTTAATGCTATTTAACTGTTATCAACACCTTCTTATGGCACACATTTCTGTTGACGCTTTAAAAACAAACCAGCACTGTCACTATTGTTGATTTTTTTCTAGATTATATTTTACATATTTTTAGCTTATTGCACATTATTTCAATTTGAATTTAATTTAGTTACATTTAATTTTATTTTACTTTTATTTTATTCTATTATTATTTTACTTTTTTATTTTAATTTAAGTTAGTAATTAAATTTTTCTTTAATTCTTATTTCATTTGTGATCTTATTTCATTTTACTTCAATTTAACTCCATTTAATTTTGCTTTAATTTTTATTTTATTTTTGTCTGATTGTGTTTTCTTTTATTTTTATTCATTTTATTTTCATTTTATTTTACTTTAGTTTTCTATTTTTTATCTTATTACACTTTATTTTAATTTAATAAAATTTTTGAAATTTACTTTCATTTTTATCTTATTTTCTTTTCTTTTTATTTATTTATTTTCTTTTTATTTTCTTTTGCTTTAGTTTTTGATTTATTTTTTTTACCTTATTTACTTTATGTTATTTTTATTTAAGTTTTTCCATTTTTATTTAAATTTTTAATCTTATTTCCCTTTATTTTAAATCAATGTAATTTTTATTTTTAATCTAATTTCTTTTTAAGTTGTTTTGTTTCATTCATTTTATTTTTATTTTACTTTCATTTTTATTTCATTTTTATTATTTACCTTATTTCATTTTAATTAATTTTAATTAAATTAGATTTTTCTTTTCCTTTTGTTGTTTTTTCTTTTTTATGTTATTTTATTCTAATTTTATTCATTTTAATTTAATTACATTTTTATTTTATTTTATTTTAAGAAGAGATGCGATAAGATGAGCCTTTATTAATCCCACAGCAGGTAAATGTGCAGTTAGACTGTGCAAACATTTCAGGAATGTAGCGCAAAAATTAAAAACAAACCAAAATACATGTAAATGCTGGTTCTAGAAGTAACAATATTCACATATCAGTGGTATTACATGGACTTTTTTTGACATATAGAAATACTGAGAGAAGTATTGATATTGCACAGATTGTATGTAAGTAGAAAACACAGATAAAGCACATGTTCTAGTGTACAGGTGGGTTTTAAAAGCTAAAAAAACCATCTATTCTGACAGTCGAACTGCAGATTTTATTGGAGAAAGAAGTAAAACCCACAATTCTGCAGCAAATACTAGGAAAACGTGGTTCATCCAGGTTTAGATTATTGTTATTTATCTTTTCTAGCTACGTGAACATGAATCTGAGCAGGTAAAAGGTGTTTATCGTCTCCATCCAGGTGACATTTAGCTGCAGTAAAAGCCTCGTTATTGGACTCTAACGGATCATGTGGCCTCATCAGGGACCTGAATAATAGAATCCCTGAACTGAGGATGAACTGTGAAAAGTTAACTGGTCTGAAGTCTCCTATAAATACTTTATAAATAAAACTTCAGGATTAAAAGGCAGCGACAAGATTTAACACACATTACTCAAACTGCTGCAACCACAATAAGACGTCTGGTTAATTTTTTATGGGCCAAAAATCACAATAAAGAGACTTTAACGGAGGAAAAAACAGCATCTGACAAAACTAGAACATCTTAAATTTACATGTGAAGTATTCTATTAATGGACATGAAATTACTGTTATTACATGCCTTGCCTGTTGTAGTTTTTGTATTTATAACTCTGCAAATAACATGTGTATGTACTTCTTAATTATGCATGTCATGTAAATAATTGTTCAAGGTTGTGCAACTGAATTGTGTGCAAATGAGCAAAAAATGTATTGTATTTGAGTGTGTAGCTTATGAGGTTGAATGTGATTGTGTTGCTTGGAGTACATATGCAAATATAAAGCTTGCCATCAGTATGACAGTCCATTGTGGACACCTCACACTTGTAAAGTAAATAATCAATGAAACTGCACAGATATCATCATATTTCTGATTCCTGCTTCATTGACATCAGCTAACTAAGTTCAGTTACACTTTATTAATGCTTTATTTACCTTCAACTTTCAGTACATCTGCCCAAAAGTTCACCCTACTGAGGGACAACCATCCTGTGACCTGGATGTAATTGCAGGTAAATTGTGGGGATTTTTTTTAAAACTTAAATATTACATTGTTTTTCCTTTTGCAGATGTGAATGCAGAGTGTGTTGAATAGGGCTAAAGTTAGGGTCAGGTGGATGAATTATAAAATAATCCAAGAGATTAAACCAACATGCATAACTCTGAAGAAGCAAACGTACAAACAGTCTGTTAAATAGAGGTATTCTGTGGAAATTATCGCTATGGTTCATGTGTCTTATTCTCGATTAAGTTAAATAGCTTTCGATTGTCTGTCCCAGGATGGATGAGCTGTGTGACTTCTTAAGGTCACGAAATGTGTCTGAAGAAACCATACAGCAGCTGGAAAAGGATAAGGAGTTAGCTTGTTAAAGGAACAATTAAAATGAATATATGTGGAAAAGAGCGATACGTCTTCTACATCTGTGCTTTTTTATTTATCCAGCAGTACCTAATAAAATTATTAATACTTTTATATATTAAGTATTAATGTACGTAGTGTATATAGTAGAGTAGTTTTGTATAGTATTGATGAAGTTCTTCTCTCTTTTTTTAGATTGATTCCAGTGTCATACTGCTGATGACAGATGAACAGCTGAAAGAGTATCTGCCATCCTACGGTGACCGGCTGGCTGTTCTCGGATTTTGCAGGCAGAAGGGCAATAATTCTGTTTCCCATAAATCAAAACTGTTTGAGCGACTGAGGGCCAAGATATCAAGAAACAGAAGTGCTGGTCATGAGCGTCAGTCTGAGCAAGAACCACCTAGGAATGCTCAAAAGAATGTGCGCAAAGTTGAGATAGGATGGATGCATTTTCGTGAAGGAAGATTTTTGTAAGTAAGGACCAAAAAAGGTGGGGGTACAAGGAAAATCTGTGTATCAAAGAACTGTAAAAAAAAAAAAGTGAGTTGATTGAAAAGGCAGTGGACCTGTTTCTTCCTGGTCAAAAAAAACGCAGAGGGCAGCATCACAGATTTCGTAGTTGATGTCACTGATTTTCAGGAGCACTCATTAGATGAGCAGATTACAGTTGGACAACTGTATGAACAAACAAAACTACCACTCTTGCGTTTTTACTTAACAACCAGAAAGAAGGACAGTAGCATTGACACACAGCCAGATAACAGCAGTGGAACAACTGCACAAGATTGTGAAAGCATGGAACAGACATCCGGCTCTACTCACTGCAATCCCAGTACAACTCTGGTAGAGGCTGAGGTACCAAATACTGTTGACGTCACGAATGTAGAAAGCAGCAATGCTCTTTCAGACAGAAGCAGCGATGATGTTTCCTTACTGTACCCCACTGTTGTCCAGTGTCCAAGAGTTTGATGGAGCAGTTAGTGTGGATGTGTTAGAGGACAGTGGCACTGTCACTTTCTCTACAGGGCATATCTCTGTAATGGACAGTGTCAGTGTTGATGACACTTTACCGCTTTCTCCACCGTCATACAGGTCTGTACATTCTCTTCCACTCCTTGATATGTTACAGGAGCCCATTGCTCAGAGGCAGAGAACAAAGAAAATTCTTGTTCTTCATTGTGGACAGATCCTTAAAGAACTTATTTCACATTTTTGTGATGAAACCGTCATGCTAGAAGACATTTCTATCCAAGTGGTACTTCCTGATGGAAGGTTGGAAAAGGCTGTTGATGCAGGCGGAGTCCTGAGAGATGTGCTTTCTGAATTTTGGCAGGCCTTTTATGATCAGTGCACACTGGGTAAGGATTTTAAGGTGCCTTATCTTTGCCATGATTTTGGTCAGCAACAATGGGAAAGCATTGGTCGAATCATTGCATTTGGTTGGCAACAAGAGAAATACCTGCCTATAAAAATTGCGCCTGTAATATTGGAACAAGCAGCCCTGGGATTTATTAAAAGTAGTCTTGTTGACAGCTTCCTCAGGTTTGTTACAGAATCGGATCGAATGGTCTTTGACACCTGCCGATCAGATTTTGAAGGTGTGGACCAGGAAGAGTTGCTTGAAGTAATGGATCTTTATAGCTGTCGAAGAGTGCCAGCAGGTGATAATTTCAAACAACTGTTGGAGGAGCTAGCCCACCAAAAGCTGATCCAAGAACCTGCCTTTGTCATTGAGCTGTGGAGCAATGTGCTTGCACCCTTAAGGTCAGAGCTAGAAGGCATTACAGCTGCATATGAAAATCTGCAGCCAACACTGAGAAAGGTTATGAGATCAGTTACTTACCCATCTACCATGAATGACCAGCAGAAACAAACTGGAAAGTATCTAAGCTCATACCTTAGAGAATCAGACACACAGCACCTCTCCCTTTTCCTCCGGTTTTGCACTGGATCGGATTTGTTTCTTGGTAAGAGCATCACTGTCAGCTTCACACAAATGCAAGGCCTTCAGAGACGGCCTGTTGCCCACACATGTGGATGCTACTTGGAGTTGCCAGTTAATTATGACAGCTACCCAGACTTCCGACAGGAAATGAACAAAGTGTTGGAGAGCAGTGAGTGGATAATGGACATAGTGTAGCACATTTGATTTGATTTCCAGCAAGATTTAAATTTCTTAGCGAAGAAAAAATCCCCACAAACATGTATTTTTTTTGTTTACGTTTACATTTTCTAAGGAGGCTGTTCCCTTTGTAAAACTGGTTTTGGAGATGATTTTACTGGGCAATGTTTGAAAAGAACTCCCATGTTGTTGCAATATACTTTATTTTTGCACTTCATGTCACATAATGACATATGCATTGAAGCATTTGTGTTCTTGTTTTATACAGATAAAAATACAACTGTTGCATTGTTGTCAGTTCTTCACATTTTGTAAAAACTTGAAAAAAATCACCACAATGCATATATGATGAAGTAATAAATATTTCTATTTTCTACTGCAAAAATGTCAACTTTATTTTCTAAATTACACACAGACTGTATTAAAGAACTGGACGTAGTTTACAGGCCTGAAAAATGTGACTCCTGTTCAGATAATTCATAATAATTCACAAAATTTTCAATCATGCACTTGGTCAAAAGAAATTGCCCACAAGTTATTATGATGTCATCGGCTAAAATCACACCTGATCAATGTACTGGTGGTCCATCTGAAAAATACTCCTTCATTAAATAGATTAGGCCTCAAAGAGACATAAACTTTTAACCAAATACGTTCACTTCTATCTCTAAAAAATTACTAACTCTAGATTTCTAAACGGGATTCCACAAACCAATGGGTGACAACATGATGACTGCATCCAGGCCTTTCATACAGTCTGTGATTTTACACCAGTACTACAGAAGTATGACAAAGAGGCATATATATTTACGTTTGCATTAAATCCAGATTCTTTTCTTTTTTTGTTTAGTATGATTTTTTTCATATTCATTGCTCATAAACGCATTGATACTTATCTACCTTGTGTTAAAGACAAATTTATTTACTTTGGAGCAATGCTACTCTTTGGGTGAAAGAATAATATTATAGTAGATAGTAATTCTTAATTCATTCTTAGAGCTCGATCATGATCATCTGACGAAGATGTAGATAAAGGTCAGTAATTTCATACACATCATCAGACATTACCAGGTTGTACTCCGACATAAGTTCCACACACAGGTGGAACACATCCTCATCACAAGGGTAGTCCTTAAAACAACAGTCCTCTCGACGTATTTCCAACTTCATTTGATCAGCTGGCTGCAAGAAGTTCTGTGCTCCATAAAGGTTAGGAACTGCATACATTATGGAAGGACGACCATTAGGAGCACGAGGATTGTTGGTTGCTCTTAGGCGATGATCATTCGAGGCAGTTACAACTTCATCAAGTTCCTCCTGAATAATGGGCAAAGACCGAGTGAAAAGGTTTGTTAGATAGTAGTGTTTATGCCATTATCTTAGGCATCAATCATTATCAATTATCACTCAGTTATATCTGTGTTGATAAGCAATGTTTTTTTTTAGGATAGTATAGTGTACCTGTGTTGTATTTTGAAAGCAAAACTGGATCAGTGCTTTGTCAATGAAGCTGTCAACAAAATAGCCATCTGCTCTCAGTTGGTCAAAATGATCCATCCAAAACTGGGTACTTTGGCTTCGCAAGGTGCACCACCATCGTTCAATCCTTTGATTGCCAGTACTTGGACCTAGAGTGACACACTCCGCATGGTTGTCATCCTCACTGCTGTGCAGAAACTTTTGCATTTCTGCAATGTAGGTATTCTCAGTTCCGTGGTCTAACCGGACTTTTTGTGGACATCCATGGTTTTCTGCCAGAGCATCTATGAAGTATCCTGCGATTATACAAGGATCACTGTTGGTTTTGTAAGCTTCTAGCCATATGATTTTTCTTGAGAAGCCATCTATGCAACCATTAATACATATGCCCAAAGGTTTTAATTTGTCATACCCATCTATGTGCCACACATAGTTTGGCCCCCGACTGACATACATACGCCTTCTTAAACGGATCCACGCCGTTCCCGTCCATAAGTCGCATCAATTGACGTACAGTTTCTCTGTCGGTAATTATACCAGCCATCCAACATTTCTGGTGCATCCATCTGTAACCGTGCTGTTTGCCAGACATTTGTAGCTGTTGGTGAATGAAGGATGCCACTTCAGCTTCATCTGTCTTATTACGTCTCCTCCAAAGCTGGTTCTTTTGTAGCTTTCTCTCCAGCGTCCGGAGGCTAAGTTTGACATTATGTAATTCCTCCCAAACCACTAAAATTTCACGATTTGTAAATCCACGTCTGAAGTAGTCTTCAATGACAGTATCCATAATGGTCTACTAAGTGCTGTCTCATCCACTTACTTCTGTTGCTTTGGCGCTTATGAGGAAATAAGCCGCCGCAGGCTGTTTTTTGGTTTCATTTATTTTGCTGAGAAAGTCATAATTATGAGATAGTAAGTCATAATTATGAGATTGTATCTCATAATTATGAGATAGTAAGTCATAATTATGAGTTTGTATCTCATAATTATGAGATAGTAAGTCATAATTATGAGATAGTAAGTCATAATTATGAGTTTGTATCTCATAATTATGAGATAGTAAGTCATAATTATGAGATAGTAAGTCATAATTATGAGTTTGTATCTCATAATTATGAGATAGTAAGTCATAATTATGAGATAGTAAGTCATAATTATGAGTTTGTATCTCATAATTATGAGATAGTAAGTCATAATTATGACTTTCTATCTCATAATTATGACTTACTGTCTCGTATCATATCATATCTCATGTTTTTTTTAGGTTCCTTCTCAAATTGAATTTCCCAACATTGGAGGTTTCATTTGGTGCAACGAGCCTTTTTTTTTCCTTTTACCCTCTGCTATCCCTACCCAGATCCCAACATGTCTTTTTCTTTTTTCCTCAAGAAAGGTGCGTGCAGCACTGCGCAGCAGCTAGAGCTGTCATTGGCAGGGCAGCTCAAATGAAATTTCGTTGTATATGAAAGTGTGCAATGACCAATAAAGATTGATAGATTGATAATTATGAGATAGAATGTGACTTTGTTTTTTTTTTTTCAAGTGGCGGAAACGGGCTTCCATACTGAGGAGCAGACAGAAATGATGGAATAAAACAGATAAAATTAGCAGAAATACGGCTGAAAATTCAAATAATGAAAGGAATGAAGACTATCTATATACGATGTGCACCTTCAACATCAATAGATACAACATGATGGATCATTTTAACCAGAGAACTGCTTTTAAAAAGTTAGAAATAAAAAGGTTTAGATGCTATAAATGCATGGATATATATGCATATTGCAAAGATTCTTCTGATAATGTACATTTTACAATATTTAGGATAATTAAAAAAAATAAATAAAATGTCTTCGGTGTAAATGAATTTTGACCGTGTCCGAGTCAGAGTTCACTGCGCATGTCAAACCACTACGTCACTGCTGAAGCTTCCGGGCGCAGACACTCTGGGAAGCTAGATGTGGTTTTTACCCTCAAAACATGACAGAGAAGTGGAAGAGAAAACACTATTTATTCACGATGACTGGGAGGAAGAGTTTGTTTTTCACGACAGTTAAAGATAAATGTATGTGTCGTATTTGCGGGGCGACTATTGCGTCGGCAAAGCGGCACAATGTGGACAGACGCTACTTTAACCGCTACAAAGCTTCCATGCTAACTAGCCACCTGCTAGCGCACATAGACTGGATGCGCACTACGGACAGGAAAAGCCGGGACGTAAAGGCAGCTTTGGCATCTGCTACGCGGTGAAAAGTTTCTTCTTGAGGACACCGAGTGGATTCTTTCCTTGCATTTCTAACGGACATCACTGGGAAACTGAACCATCTGAACTGTGAGCTGCAAGGTAAAGGTAAGACATGATAAACTCTGCAATGCCAGGCTTCCCACTAACACACATTTACAGACAAAGAAAGAGGTAACATGTTGTCATTCAGAACACCGTGCCGTTACACAATATGTGAAAAATAATTAGTTGAAAACATGTAATGATTTGTTGTTATGATCTGGTAAAAATGTTGCAATGCTGGTGAAAAATGCTGGTGATTAGTACTAATGTGATAAGATTCATTTCAAAATGTGAAAGAGTTTATTTTTTTTCTTACATAACTGATAATTTGTACAAACATGGGACAGAGTTCATGAATTGTTCAAAAATGTTACAAAGGTAGTGGTTTGCACAAATGAAGCATGATTTGATGACAGTTAATGATTTCCTAAAAATGTTAGAAGTGATAATTTGCACAGAAATATAACTGGTGTGATTTTGAACAAAATACTGCAAATATGCTGATTCATACAAAACTGCCAAGAAAGATATTTACCAAAGTTTCAGAGATGGGATACCTCTGACTTTAAATATTGGAACAGATTTCCATATATATGTGTGTGTGTGTGTGTTTCCTACCGTCATTGTTGTGGAAATCGTCATGAATAATTATTGTAAGGAATAATTAACATAAATGTGATCAGACAGTCTTTTTACATATTATTTTCATTATTATTATTATTGTTTAAAGATGATGGCGAAAGTTTGTTATTGAGGAAGTTTGTATCAAACCTGGTGCCCTTCGTACTACTCAGTACCCTTGAAGTTGCTCTGAGGTTCAAAAAGGTTGGTGACCCCTGATCTAGATGTTCCTCTAAATGTAGAAAATAACAATATTGAACAGTATAAATGCAGTGAATATAGAAAAATATAAGAATATATGATATTTAAATGACATAAAGCATGTAAAGATGTTTGCAGGATTATAAATACCTGAAAAATTGTACATAATATAGATAATAAATAGTCAAGTATACAATAGATACAAATATTTTTAAAGTTTCCTTTGAAATCTGCAGGTTTTAGTTCAGATATATTATTAAATTTGGAGTATTTTTGCATTATTTTAACAATCGTATGCATGTGTGACTGATTTTAATGGATTCCCTTGTCATTAAACATTAACAAAATAGTAAAATTAGTGGTAAAAATGGCTAAAATATTCACATTTTTACCCAAAATCTAACTTTCTATCAACTCTGCAGGGACTTTTTGGGTTTTTATCACTGAATTTTAAATTTGGAATCTAAAAAAAGCATGATTCAAAATGTCTAATATCTCGTTTAGATTTTTTTTTAAAAAACTGTAAAATCAATAATTAGACATATTTTGAAGTATTTTTAATTATTATAGCAATTATGAGAATGTATGACTGAGTTTAATGGATACTTTTGCAATTAAACGTTAAGAAAACCCCAAGTTTAGTCAGAAATGGCTAAAATATTCATTTTTTTTTATACAGTTCTTCTGCGTTTCCTTTGAAATCTACAGGTTTTGTTTATATATATCACAGATTTATTTACGTATCATCTTAAAAACCATCATGCAAAATGTCTAACATCTCTTTTAGATTAAATAACAACTATAAAAATCAGTAATTAAATGCATTTCTCTCCAGAATTCAACATTTTTGGATTCTTTTGTAGTTAAACATGAACAAAACAGTCACTTTAGTGGCAGAAATGGATCAAATATTCACATTTTTACACAAAATCAAACTCTCTTTTGTTTCCTTTCCTATAACTCCATTACTGTTTATTACACTGCACATTTATACTTTTATTTTTTTATTATAATGCACATTTTTATATTTTATGTACATATTTTTCTACTTATGTTGATATTTTAGGACATATTTTATATTTTCTGCTGCTTAAATTTGTAAAACTTTAATATTTCTCTACTTCTGTTTATCAGAAACTACAATAAACCCGGACATGTGGAGCAGATCAGATAATCAGTCAGACTTTATTTGATTTCTCTAAATCTGCAGCTCTGGAGCCAGAAATGTTGAAACTTTTACAGTTAATCTGCAGAAAAAACACACATTTGTTAAATTAAACTGAAGTAAAACCAAAATCCTGGACTGAAAACACGACGTGGACTAATCCTGGAGGCTTTAGATAAAATAAATCAAAACCAGACAGCTCTGTCTGTTGTTTACTTTGTGCTGCTGAAGCCAGAAGAGGTGATTGGTCAGCTGGCGGACGATCTGATTGGCTGCTTAAAGAGTCAAGATGGTCGCTGAGGCAAGTCCAGAACAGCTCAGTTTCCTGCAGCCAGAAGAGTTTTCCTCCAACTTCCTGTTTGTCTTCAGTCTGTTTGTAGAAGTTTTTGGATTTCTGGTTGGATTTTACAGCATTAGCAACGTTAGCAGGAGAAAAGTCAAGTTTTCAGGCCAATTTCATGAAGTTTTCAATCAACTAATGCATGAATTTGAGTTAAAATTGTTCATGATATTCAGTTGATGCAGCATTTTTACGTTAACCATTAAAATAATGGATTGAATTTAATTATAATATTTATAAGACTAGAAGGTTTGGTTCAATATTCAATTAAAATCCCTGAAATTTAGTATCAATTTAGATTTTAAGTGCAAAAATAAACTTTTTGGTGGAAAAAAAATGTTAAAAATGTTTCTTTAAGAACATTCACATAAAAATCAACCAAAATCCAGCGAATTTCACTGGATTTTGGTTGATTTTTATGTGAATGTTCTTCAAGAAAAGTTTGCCTGGTTTTTTTTAGAGTTTATTAGAGTTTATTCAAGTTTATTACACTTTATTAGGCTTTATTAGACTTTATTAGAGATTCTTAGAGTTTATGATTAATTTTGGACAAATTTAAGTAATTTTTAACACAATTTTATTCATTTTGGGTGAGTTATGAGTCACTGTGGCCACATTTTAAGTCATTTTGGACAAAGTCTGACCAGTTTTGGGCACCGCCCTTTCATTTATTTACATCACAAAAACCTGGCATTTTACCAGCGGTGTGTGGACTTCATATATCTACTGTCAATAAAAACCTGTACAGTCAGTAACTAAGCACATTTCTCTGCAGTATTTTAGATTATTATAACAACCGATGTGCTTGTATGACTGATTTTAATGCGTTCTATTGCAGTTAAACATCAACAAAACCCCAACTTTCGTGGCAGAAATGGATCAAATATTTAAATTTTCTGGTTTTAGTTTGTATATATCATCAAATTTATGTTTACTGTCTGAAAAGCCATTATGCAAAATGTCTGTTGTCTATTTTAGACTTAAAAAATTAATAACTAAACCTATTTTTCTGCAGTATTTTGAATTATTTTAACAATTGTGTGCCTGTATTACTGATTTTAATGGAGTATTTTGCAATTAAACTTTAACAAAACCCCAAATTTAGTTGCAGAAATGTGTGAAATACTCAGATTTTTACTCAGAATCAAACTCTTTGGTGTCTGCTGCCTTTTGAACTTATTTAATCAGATTTCTGTTGGCGTTAAAGGCCTTTAGAGCTTCATTAGTGCAGTTTAACTCGTAAAGTCCTGCATTTAATCGCTTCTTGTGGAGTGAGTTTTATTTGGATATAAAAATAATTGAAAATGCTGGCTTAATTAGAGCGTTAAAATGCAAAAACAGGCGTTAAATAAGTCGTTGTCGGTGTTGTGGTGGAGCTAAAATGAGCTCTGAATAATGCAGAGGTCACAGAAACGCATCCTGCTGAAGAAAGACTGTTCTGTTTCATTCCAGGTGTTTATTTTATGCAGCTTTATTTCGTTTGAACGGTTTTCAACACGCTGCCGTCCACCACTAGATGTCAGCAGATTCCTCCTGATAACCGACTCACCTTCACATCCGCATGAGGCTTTTCTGCATTTTAAAGTCATCCAAGACTCAGATTAGACCTCAGACTGCAGGTTTTATGTGGAAAAATGAAGTTCAGGAGAGAAAAACGTGCAGAAAAAAAGCATGAAAATCTAAAGCAGCAGTCAAAGGATGCAAGAAAACAGCAAAAATGTCTGTGAAAACTTAAAAAATCTTCATTTCTGCTCTGATTTTCTGCTCTTACATGTCCAATAAACACCGAACACTCCGCTGTGAAACTGCAGGAACACGACGAGATAAAGATGATAATTAGAATCAGGAAAAGCTAACAGAGAGTTGGACAAAGGTATTAATTATAAATTACATTTTAATCACCTAACCACACAAGAAATCAACATTAATAAGACGTTTGGCTGAAATGATCCCTGGTAAATAAAAATTTAAAGATTGCAATAGACTCAGAAGGCAGCAGGTGAGTGGTTTTATTAAAAATATACAATTAGGACAAGAAAAAAGGGTGAAAACTGACTTTTATATGTGAAAAACAACAATAAATAAAACACAACAGGTTAAAATTTAATTATTAGCACATTATTGTAGAAAAATTAACATCTAAAATAGCCCAAAATAACCTTAATATGTTCATATTAGTGCAAAATTTACATTTATGGTCAGTTTTTATTCAACTAGTATGTGTTTTTTTCTGGTTAAAAATGACATAAATGAGTGATCAAGATATTAAAATATTTCTTAAATTTGAATTATTTCAATTTTTTTTACACATTTTACCCTGATGAATAATCTGTATTTTTTTATTAATATAATTTATTCTTTTATTATGTTTGACCATAACATTACAGTTTTTTTTATTCAAATCAGCAAAAATCTAATTATTTTTGCAGATATTGCCATTATTTGAAGTTTAAAATTGTGTATATTAAAAAATTAAATTAAATTAAATTAAATTAAATTAAATTTTAAAATGAATGCTTATTTTACAGATTTTTCCTGCTTTGATAAATTACAGATAATATCCAGTAAAATCACTGAAATTTAATATTAATTTATTTAGATTTTAACTACACCCCCCCCAAAAAAAACAAACAAACAAACAAAAAAAAACCCAAAAACAGACAGTGTTTCACCACAAATTTGAACTGCTTTACTGTTTTTATATTTTTAAAAATTATTACTTTATAGATATTTGGTGGTATTTCAAAGAAAAATTCTATATAAGGACAGAAAAATGGTGAATAAGTTTTAAACTTTTATTTAACAGTGATTTTTTTAAACAAAAAGTTCTTTTTAAAAAAACAGGACACTATTTTCACAATATGTGAGCATAAAATTACAGTTTTACTGGGTTATAATCAGCACAAAAAAATGTAATTTTACAGATAATTGTTGTTTTATTTAGTAGAAACTGAACAATAATAAATATGTTTTTCAAACTGTTACTTACAGATTTTCTCTAATAGTCCTCCAAAAGTCATTTTGGAAAAATTCTGATTAATCTTGGACAAATTTTGAGGTTTTTTGGACAAATTGAAGTCATTTTAAACACAATTTTATTCGTTTTGGATGAATTACGAGTCATTTTGGCCATATTTTCAGTCATTTTGGTCAAATTCATACAAATTTTGGACAAATTTCAAGTCATTTTGGACAAATTCATTCATTTTAAACACGTTTTACAGATAATATCCAGTAAAATCACTGAAATTTAGTCTAAAATTAGATTTTAGGTGCAGAAACACAGTTTGGCTGTAAACCTGCACTGCTTTACTGTATTCAAATTCTTTTAAAATATATTATTTTATAGATATTTATCATTTTTGTAATTTCCTCATTTTTTTTTATTTATTTATTTTTTCAATTTTATGTTGGGTTTTTAACTATATTTTTTGGCACTCTTGCTCCCAGATTTTCAACATCTATTTCAAGATTTTTTAAATTTAATTTCTTATTCATTAGTTTTTAAAATTTATTTTATAGTGTATGCAGTTTAAATAATAAGCTAATGAGCTAATAATTGTTTTTTTTGAGTGAAATCAAATGAAATGCATGAAAACGGAACACTAACTTCATGTAGGATTGAGATATTTCCCTAGACTGTTGGATATTTATCATATTTTTATATTTCTTGAGGTGTTTTTTCCTCCTTCTCTCTGTCCAGGTCCAGTTTACATCAGTTCAGGTGGTTTTCCTCCGTTTAAAAGCTCCTCTTAGGGTTTCGTTTGGCTGCTAAGTTTACGAGCTGCTCCTGAAGTTCTGGCTGATGAAAAAGTTCTTGATGTTCTTTTTCTTTTTGGGTGGCGGACGGTTGCCAAAGCAGAGGAAAAAACACAGAGATGTGGACAGAATAACCGGATTAGAGCTGAGAAACGCAGGAAATAAAACCTCCAATAAAAAATATTAAATAAGTTTTTTTTAAATCGTTATTTTACAGACTTTCACAGGTTTTTTAAAAAAAATTACAGATAATGAAGAGCAGAATCACAGACAAAAGGATTAATTTACATGTTAATAAAAAACAATTAAAAAACAGTCTAATACTGTAAATAATATACCTAAAAACCAATATTTTTAAAAGTAGTCATTTATTTTTTTACTATGTTTAAATGCAAAAATTAAACATTTTTTACTATTCTTAAATCAGCAAAAATCTAATTATTTTACAGATATTTTTCGTTATTTGAAATTGAAAATTGTGTATGTTAAGGATTAAAAATAGTAAAAAATAAAATAAAGATACTGGCTTTTGTTACAGATTTCCTCTGCTTTTTAAAATTACAGATAATATCTTGTGAAATCACCAAAAAAAGTATTACTTACATGTTAATAGTAATAAAAACATGCCAAAACTGTAAATAATATCCACATTTTAAAAATCTGTATTTTTAAAAATAATTATTTATTCTTGTACAATATTTGATAACAAGGTTTTTTTTTGCTTATTTTTTTTAAATTTTAAAAAAAAATTGCTGCAAAAATTGTGTATGTTCAGGATTAAAAAATAATAAATAATTTTTTAAATGGTTATTTTACAGAATGTCTCTGTTTTGTTAAATTACAGATAATATCTGGTAAAATCACAGAAAAAAGTATTGATTTACATTAACAGAATTAAAACAGCATGACTTGATTTAACCACATTTTGAGCTCTTGGTCGGGTTCCTCGAGCCTTTTTTGAAGTAGTTTTTGTGCTTTTTAACCTGCTGCAGTCAGTGGATGTGATCAATCTATAAAAATATCAAAATAAACATCAATATTAACATCAAGAGTCAAGGTTTTGCAGCAGAACTTTTCATTCTAACTTCATCTGTCGGTGGTTTTAATGTTGTGGCTGAAAAATCCTCCAAACTTTCACTTTGTTCTGGTAAAAGAACGACATTTATAAAACAGCACATTGAGATCTACGGAGTCAGAACGAATCCAGAACGTTTTAGAATCAAATCTGTCAGATTTCTGGCAGCTGTCGGCGTTTATTTAATAATTCAGATCCGTAAAATATTCCTGTGTGATTCATTTTTAATGCTAAATGAATAAATACTGTTGACGGGTTTGTAGAAAAATGCATTTTTAAATCATTTTGTCGGCTGGAGAACGTGTTGAAAGATCTGCAGAACATTCATCGTTGTGGTTTTTACACTTTTTAATATTTCACAATTAGAATCTGCAGTTCCCTGAATATTAATGAGAAGAAGCAGAAAGGAACGTCTGATATCCAACAGAGATTAAAGGAAGCAGGTTTTTAGGCTCTCTCTGTGAGGAAATCTCCTGGAGAAGCATCCAGGAAGACTTCACTTCTTCTGACTCCAATCTGTGCTGGAAACGCTTCACTTGGATCCAGTCCTTCATGGAATCCGTCACATTTTCACAGTTGCCGTCTGTGAAACTGAAATGAAAACTCCAGCAGAGCGACGCGGCTTCTTAAATAATCTGTTCAATAAAGTCACATTTTAATCGTTTACTGCACTGATTTATCGCCTTTTCAGGTGTTTTTGCAGCTGATGGATGCAAAATATTCAACTCTTTTTCATTAACCCTCGTGTTGTCCTGCGGATCAAAATTGATCCGTTTTAAAAAAAAAATTTTCACAGTTAAAGTTCTGATGTCCACATTTTCAACATTTTTGGGAAATCTTTTCGGTGGAAAAAAAGAAATGTTAAAAATAATTTTTCTTTAAGAATATTTACAAAAAAATCAACCAAAATCCAACAAATTTTGCTGCATTTTGGTAGATTTTTTTCCGTGAATGTTCTGAAAAAAATATCAGAAGTTTTACTGATATATATGTAATCACTTTAGATATTTTTAGGATTTTTTTGAGGATTTTTACTCATTTATTGAAAATTTTTACAAGAATTTTCTTGCCAAATTTGCAGGATTTTATATTATTTATATATGTATATATATATATATATATATATATATATATATATATATATATATATATATATATATATATATATATATATATATATATATATATATATATTTTAAAAAAAACTTTTAAGGGAAACTTTTAAGGAATTATTGGAATTTTCTTCCTGAAGGTTTTGCAAATTTTCAGAAATTTGGGGAATTTTTTTTGCTGAATATTTGGATTTTTTTCAGACAAGGAAACTATATTTTTGGTGCCTGTAAATGAGGACAACAGGAGGATTAATTTAGTTTGAAAAGTGGAAAATTTTAAATGCAATTAATTTTGACACTTGATTCATGTGAATAAAACATGAAATAGAATAAATATAATGTTAGTGCAGCATGCAAATCTGGACAGAAAGAGACAAGAGTTGTATGTTTTCCAAGCTTTTAGTACAAAAATCTCAAAATGTTCAAACCTTTTGTGCAAAATTCTGATATTTTTTAAGCTTTTGCTTCAAAACTCAGATTTGTTGAACTTTTTACAGTTTATTTTCACCTTTTATCACCTTTTCTGTGTTTTTGCATCTGAAGTCTGCAGACATTCAACTCTCTTTTACTTTCGTTTGGTTTGAAAACTGAAAAGTTTGAATGAAGTTTAATTGTGCATTTGATTGTCATTAATAAAACATGAAACAGAATCAGTAGGATGTTGGTGCAACATGCAAATCTGGACAGAAAGAACCAAAAGTTTAGTTTTTTCCAAGCTTTTAGTGCAAAAAATCCTATATTTTTCAAAGCTTTTTCTACAAAATTCAGAAAATTTTTCAAAGCTTTTTCTGCAAAGCTCAGATTTTAATGCTTTATTCCACATTTTGTTGCACCTTATTTCACCTTTTATCACCTTTTCCACAAATTTTTGCAGCTGAAGTCTGCAAACATTCAGCTCTTTGACATTAGTTTGGTTTGCAAAGTGGAAAAAATTAGATGCAAATTAATTTGGTGCTTGATTGTCATTCAAACATAACAGAGTAAGTAGGATGTTGGTGCAACATGCAAATCTGGACATCTGTGGACATCAGAAGTTTCACTGTGAAAACATGTTTTGTTTCCACATGTTTCAAACTTCAAAACGGGTTAATTTGACCCGCAGGACACAAGGGTTTAAAGAAGTAAAAAAGCAAGAAACATGCGGGTCTCATTGGATGTAATTGAACTTCTTCCACAAGGAGACCTTTAAGGAAATTGGATCAAATCAGTCTCCTTCCTGTGACAGGTAGAAACATCCACCTCCAGCAGCTGTAATTAGCAGCTAAACGTGTGGACTTTAGGAGTTGTGTAACACTAGAACAACTCTGTGGTGGATTTACGGCTCTGACTGTTGGATGAAATCTGTCTTTGGCCTCCAGGCGGATCTGGAGAGGTTCCTGGTTCCTCCATGTTTAACTGGAGGTCAGCGCCGGTTTCTACAGATTTACTGGAACTGGAACGGGTCTGATCTGCTCTACGACACCTCCACTGGAGCCTCCTCCATGAGATCATCCTCAGACATGCCCGGCTCCGTCCGGGAAAACGTCCTGCAGGATCTGGATCTGGATCAGGATCTGGACCAGGTCCTGAACGGAAAGAGTTGCGTCTGCAGCACCTCGGCTGGAGCAGAACTGGGAAAGATTTGTTTCACGACACCGAAACCACGGCGGTTACCTCATGTGCTCCCTGGTAGCCGATGTTTGAGTCATTTAGATGGCATGAGAAAGACCTTCAGTGTTTTAACAATCAGGTTAGAAAAGGTGTTTTAATGGAAACAAACTGGATCTTAAGCTGGTAAATTAAGCATAGAACTCAGATTTAATCACCTTTACTGCGTGTTGTTGTAAGTGAAGTGTACAGACATGTTTTGTGTTGAGACAAATTTAGATGCAGTGTATTTTATTTATTGTGATCTGTCCAATTTTTCACAGCTGCCATCAGTGAAATGAAACTCCAGCAGAGCAAACCAGCGCTCTTCTATTGAAATAATCTGATAAATAAAGGATAAAAGTCAGATTTTCATGCTTTACTGCACTGATTTAGCTCCTTTTCTGTGTTTTTGCAGCTGAAGTCTGCAGACATTCAACTCTTTCACATTAGTTTGCAAAGTGAAACATTTTAGATGCAATTTATTTTGACACTTGATTGTCATTAATAGAACATAAAACAGAATAAGCAGGATGTTGGTGCAACATGTAAATCTGGACAGAAAAAACCAAATGCGAAGAACATGAATAAATAAATAAGAAACAAAACTCTGAAAACTCTGTAAACTCCTGCAGCAACTCAAAACTGATATTTTTTCTGCAATAGAAAGTCAAATCTCTCAAATAACAGAAGTTAAGCCAAAATGTTTTCCTTCCAGAAAAGAGAAATAAGAGTCAGTTTGTGTCATTTTGGATAAAAATATTGCTTCATAATCCAAGATTTTCTTATTTGAAACCCAAAACTAAGCTCTGTAGAGAGATTTTGGCTGAATTTTGAGAATTTCAGACCCGAGAATTTTACTATTTTCATCCTCAACAAAAAGTCAAAGCTGGAAATCCATTTTAAAGGTTTAATATCTGCAGAAATTGAACTTGTACAGCTGTGAGATTTAATGAGAACATTCATTTCCAGTTTCTATATCAGAACATTCAGGGGAAAATCTGCCTCACGTGTCGTTTTAGTTCAACATGAAGCAGCTTTTAAACCAAACCCAGACCTGCAGCATGAATGGAGCTAACAGGAGAAATAAAACTAGAATAAAATGACTGCATCGCTTTAATGAGCTTCTGAGGAACGTGTGGAGCTGCAGCCCAGATGTTGGAGGTTAATGTTCAGATGCCCAGAAGGGCTTTTTTCTGCTCTTATGTAACCGAAGGATGTAAACGAGTCAAAGATTCTTTAAACTGGAGCTGGAAAACCACAACGGAAGGAGCTCCACAGGTCTGGCAGCTTCAGCTTCTTCTGCAGGAACATTTTGAGGTTTTTTTACGTCTCAATTCTTCACATTTTTAGAAAATTTTCTTCTTATCAATGTCTGATTTCTCTGAATCTTTTATAGCATAAAATATAGATATTTATGAAGATATTTGTGCAATTTTAGCTTCATATATAAAGTACTTTCCAAGAGAAATGATTTTAAAATAATTAGTCGTGAAGTTAGTGTCAGCACTTTTTTGGTGTTTTGATTTTATGTTATTTTTTTGCATATTCAAATTTAATATTTAAACAGCAAAAATCTTATTAGTTATTATCTGTAATTTAACAAACCAGGAAGGTTCTGGAGGTTTAGAGGTTCTGGAGGTTCTGAAGGTTTAGAGGTTCTGGAGGTTTAGAGGTTCTGGAGGTTCTGGAGGTTTAGAGGTTCTGGAGGTTTAGAGGTTCTGGAGGTTTGGAGGTTCTGTATGTTCTGGGTGATGGCAGACGTCGTTCCTAAACTGTGATCTCAGAGATTCATTCATCAGCAGCTCGATCCAGAAAAACACCCACAGAGCTGCAGATCTGCCAGAAACCAGAGGATGACAACATGGAACATTCAGTCGCAGGACGACTGCAGCATCAGACGCTGCTTTGGAGCATCAGACGCTGCTTTGGAGCATCAGACGCTGCTTTGGAGCATCAGACGCTGCTTTGGAGCATCAGACGCTGCTTTGGAGCATCAGACGCTGCTGCGGAACGTCAGACGCTGCTTCGGAACGTCAGACGCTGTGAAATCTACTACAGAACTCTACTGTTGTAGAAACAGTGAAATCTACTACAGGACTCTACTGTTGTAGAAACAGTGAAATCTACTACAGGACTCTACTGTTGTAGAATACAATGAAATCTACTACAGGACTCTACTGTAGTAGAATAAACAGTGAAATCTACTACAGAACTCTACTGTAGTAGAATAAACAGTGAAATCTACTACAGAACTCTACTGTAGTAGAATAAACAGTGAAATCTACTACAGAACTCTACTGTAGTAGAATACAGTGAAATCTACTACAGAACTCTACTGTAGTAGAATACAGTGAAATCTACTACAGAACTCTACTGTTGTAGAATAAACAGTGAAATCTACTACAGAACTCTACTGTTGTAGAATAAACAGTGAAATCTACTACAGAACTCTACTGTTGTAGAATAAACAGTGAAATCTACTACAGAACTCTACTGTAGTAGAATAAACAGTGAAATCTACTACAGAACTCTACTGTAGTAGAATAAACAGTGAAATCTACTACAGAACTCTACTGTAGTAGAATAAACAGTGAAATCTACTACAGGACTCTACTGTAGTAGAATAAACAGTGAAATCTACTACAGAACTCTACTGTAGTAGAATAAACAGTGAAATCTACTACAGAACTCTACTGTAGTAGAACACAGTGAAATCTACTACAGAACTCTACTGTAGTAGAATAAACAGTGAAATCTACTACAGAACTCTACTGTAGTAGATTACAGTGAAATCTACTACAGGACTCTACTGTTGTAGAATAAACAGTGAAATCTACTACAGGACTCTACTGTAGTAGAATACAGTGAAATCTACTACAGAACTCTACTGTAGTAGAATAAACAGTGAAATCTACTACAGAACTCTACTGTAGTAGAATACAATGAAATCTACTACAGGACTCTACTGTAGTAGAATAAACAGTGAAATCTACTACAGAACTCTACTGTAGTAGAATACAGTGAAATCTACTACAGGACTCTACTGTAGTAGAATAAACAGTGAAATCTACTACAGAACTCTACTGTAGTAGAATAAACAGTGAAATCTACTACAGAACTCTACTGTAGTAGAACACAGTGAAATCTACTACAGGACTCTATTTTAGTAGAATAAACAGTGAAATCTACTACAGAACTCTACTGTAGTAGAATACAGTGAAATCTACTACAGAACTCTACTGTAGTAGAATAAACAGTGAAATCTACTACAGAACTCTACTGTAGTAGAATACAGTGAAATCTACTACAGAACTCTACTGTAGTAGAATACAGTGAAATCTACTACAGGACTCTACTGTAGTAGAATAAACAGTGAAATCTACTACAGGACTCTATTTTAGTAGAATAAACAGTGAAATCTCCTACAGAACTCTACTGTAGTAGAACACAGTGAAATCTACTACAGGACTCTATTTTAGTAGAATAAACAGTGAAATCTACTACAGAACTCTACTGTAGTAGAATAAACAGTGAAATCTACTACAGAACTCTACTGTCCTCCGTCTGAGTGGAGTTTTATCAGAACACTCAGAATAAACAGCTCAATACTCTGCTGTCCTGCGTTTGAATGGAAATTTTAAAGAAAACCTGCAGCATTAACAGCTTTAATCAAACTGTTTTGACACCTGGTTTGATTTAACTTAAAAATCTGTAAAACATTCATTTATTATTAGTTTTATATAATTACAGGAGGTACCTGGCACCTAAATGAGGTTTTGACCGTAATGTAGAGATTTATCTCAAACAACAGTAAATTGTATTTAAGTGTACTTCTGCTCACACTGAAAAAAGTTATTTGTAAACAGTTTTTGTCTTAAATAGTTCACACTGCAACAAATGAAATTGATTTACAGCTTTTTTTCTACATTTAGGTGAAATTTTAACGAAGTATTGCTATTACTAAAACTCTTAAATTTGAGCAGTTCATGCTGTGTACTGTTTAAAACTACACTGTAAAACAGTTTACAAGTACATTTAGCTAAATTTGTATTAATTTACTGGTATTTTACAGATTTATTTTGCTAGATTACTGATAATATCTCGTAAAATTACAGAAAAAAGTATTAATTTACATGTTACAGCTACTAAAATTATGCTGTGTTTATGGTTTTAAAACTACACAGTAAAAAACCTAAATAATTTACTGTCATTATAGAGATTTGTTTGTTAAATTACGGATTAAATAAACAGGAAAAATCAGTAAAATTAAATATGTAAGTACAAATACAAGCAGAATAAGCAGCTCTAATTAAAACTGTTTTCATTAGCAGCTCCTCATCTGGTTGGATTAAACTTAAATATCCTGATATTAAGCCTCAGTTGATCCTTTTTCTATAAATAAAGGAAAAATAAAGTGAGCAGCTCCAGTTTTTCTGCTTTAAATCGCCTCTGAACGACGTTCTGATGGGATTCTGGGATTTATCTCCATTAGCGCTCAGGTTAACCGCTGGCTTTAATCCCTCCAGATGTGACCTTTTCCTCTGGATAATCAGAATAATTAGCTCCTCTTTTCTCTGCCTCCAGCTAATCCTGTCATGGAAGCTCAGAATAAAGACGAATAACTGCTGTTCTGCAGTAAAAACATGGATTTTAATATCATTATCTGACTTTAAATGTTATTTCGCTGAATAAACAGACCTAAAAGCAGCTGTTTGCATCAGTTTTAATCAGTTTTGACGATTTCTAACCTGAAAAAACTGAATTTTTGGACAAATTTAACTGATTTACTTCATTTAAAACACACAATTTAATTGAGTTTATTCAAATTAGTCTAAAAAGGTTTAACTGAGATGGACTTAAAACATTTAATTACTTTAAAATTAGCACTGCTGCAACTTTATTTTAAGGAAAATCAACTTTTGAATTACCCAAACATAAAATGCAAAACATATTTTTGTCTTCATACACACCGTTCTGTCCGTCTTTTTAACTCTGCAGCAGAAATAGTTCTGAGAAATGTGGAAATGGAAAAGTAAACATTATTTTTCATATTTTAATCGCAATTTACATCCTAGTTTCATCGTAATTTTAAGGTGATGGAGTCCAGAAACATCATAAAACCGGAAAACTAAATGAGATTATGTTCAACTAAAGAACTATTTTGAGTTCAGAGAATTAGCTTGTCTTCTACAATCAAAGATATTTTTGTTTATTTAATATTTACAAGCATAAGCACCAGTGTTCAAGATGATTAATCCTACAAATTAAACTGTTCCAACTAGTATTTCCACGGTATTGTAATGAACTTTTCAGTGTTACATGAGCTGACAAACATTTTGAAAATGAATTTGCTTGAAATTACATTTTCTTCAGTAGTTTTTTTTGTAACAATTTAATTCATTCACCAAAAACAGTTATATTTTTTTAAAAAGAAATGAAACAGGTAATAAAATAAAAACAGTTCAACTAAATTAAAGTCAAAGTCAAAATTTATTTTTAAAAAGGAGAATAAGAATATTCCACGTTATTATAATTAATTTTTCAGTGTTATGTAAGTTAACAAACATTTTGAAAATTTGTACATTAAACATGCATTAAAAATACATTTTCTACAGTAATTTTTTTTGTAAGAATTTAATTTTTTTCACCAATAAAACTTCATCTCATTGCCTTTTTTTAAAAAGACAAAAAGAAGAAGACATAAAATCAATCAAAAAATCAATAAAATGTAATAAAATAGAAACAGCTAAGATTAAATTAAATTACAAACCCATTATTAAAATAGATTGGTGAAGGGAAAAATAAAGGTCAAAATTTATATAAAAAAATTAAAAACAAAATAAGAATATTCCACATTATTGAAATTAGTTTCTCAATGTTACATAAGTTGACAAACATTTTAAAAATTAATTTGCTTCAACTGCATTTTCTTCAGTAGTTTTTTGAAATTAATTAATTAATTCACCAATAAAATTTTGTCTGAATACCTTTTTTAAAAAACCAAAGATCAATAAAATAAATCTAAATAAAATGTAATAAAATAGAAACCGTTAAAATTAAATTAAAGTCAAAGTAAATATTTCAAATAATAAGTAAATATTCCACATAATAATAATACATTTTTCAGTGTTGCATAAGACAACATAGTTAACTGCAATACAACAATATCATGGTACAGCAGTAAAGTACAAAAATCAGCGAAATAAATGTATTAATGATGACACTAAACGATGTCAACAGACAGTCAGCTTTCAGTGATAATTAATAATATTTATCATGGCATGAGGCACATTTGTCATGGTCTGTGAGGTTTCTTGCTTTAATCTGCTGCTGGAGTCTGAAATGTAAACGGATTCCTAGAAGTGTGTCGGAACAAACGGCAGCTGCAGAGTTCAGAACCTGTTGACCTCAGAGAGCAGCGACACGCATCGTAAAAACTCAAAACCTGGAAGCAGGAAATCACGTTTCTCTGAGAGTCAGGAGGATGAAGAACCACAAGATGTTCTGCTGAGTTCTGCTGGTGAAGAACAGAAATAAAATGATCAGAAAATCAAGAGTTGATTTAATAAAAGTACCTAAATGTTTGTTTAAATGAAGGTTAAATCCTCACCTGCTGGACATTAATCGTCTCATTTAACTTCTGCTGGAAAAAGCAAACATTTCCCACAAGTCTGTTGAACTGAACAAGAAAATAATGAAGTACTGATGATCATGAATGAGATCAGAGTTTTTAGAAAGTTCCGCTGCTTTTAAAACCTCGTTTGGATTCAGGTAAATGTGATTTTTACAAAGATCAGACGTAATCTTTATTGTTTTCCTCTAAGAGTGATTGTGTTCATTTTCTGGATTCATTAATCGTCACCGTTACCAGAAAGATGCTAATAAGTAGAAAAACCAGATGAGGAATCCAGATGTTTCCTCACATCAGGAGGAATCCGGCTGATGTTGGTCCAGTTCTGGTTTAATGTGTCACAAGTGAATAAAAGATCATTTCTGAGGCTCCGTCCAAACAGAGAAACGCCTCAGTTTGGACTAAAAAGGTTTTTAGTCTCCTCTGGATGTAGTTTTTGTGTTTAATAATCAATCCATCAGTTAGTCAGACTTTATTTATATGGTCGTTTTTATACAAATGACATTGAACACAAACAGATGGAGGGAATTAAAATCCAGTAAAACAAGAGAAACAAATTAAACATCATGTTTCAAATGAAAAACTGTAAAACAGAGGAAAACATTATTATAAATAACGCATGCAAAGAGGAAACACCTGATGAGAGAAAATAAATTAAAATTAAATAAATCAAACTAAAATAAAGTCTAATAAAATAAATACATGCTATTAAATAATCATAAATTATTAGATTATAGATAGATAGGTGAACAGCAAAAGAGAAGTCAGAGTTTATAAATACATTTTTAAATGAAATAATAAATAGTAAATAAAATGTGTAAATAGGTGAATATTACATAAATCAGTAAATAAAATTTGAGCTATGAAGAGTAATTAATAAATATAAAATCCATGAAATAAGTCAAATCAATCCATGTGTAAATAAACAAATCAATAAATAAATTAGTTCTAAATAATTAGTTCTAAAAAATTATAAATCAAATAAACCAAATCAATCAAAAAATTCAAAATTTTACTTAAAAAAATCTAAGTAATAAAGTATTTTGAATAGACTAAATTATGTCAATAAATGAAAAAATAGATAAATCAATGAATAAAATTTGCTCTAAGAAAAATAAGAAACAAATAAAATTCATCAAATAAAGCCAAGAATTTATGTATAAATAGATAAATTAATAAATAAATAAGTTATAAAATAATAAAATGAAACAAAATCAATAAAAAGTCAAAATTCTAATACAAAAATTGTACATTAAACAAATTAAATTATGTGAATAAATGAAAAAAATTATGAATCAATAAATTAAATTAGCTCTATGAAGAATAATAAATACATACAATTTGTGAAATAAATCAAATCATCAATGTATAAATAGAAAAATAAATAAATAAATTAGTTCTATAGATGTGATCATTTAATAAAATAAACCAAATCAATAAAAAGTCAAAATTTTATTTAAAAAAAAATAAATAAATAAAATAAACTGTACATTGAATAGACTAGATTATGTAAACAAATGAAAAAAATGATAAATAAAACAAAGAAATATAATAAAGAAATTAGTTCTACATGAGTTATAAATTAACACAATAAACCAAATCAATCAAAAAAGTTTTTAAAAATAATTAAAAACTAATAATGAACTGTACATTAAACAAACTAAATATGCAAATGAATGAAAACATAGATAAAAAAAATAAATAAACTAAATTATCTCTAAGAAGAGAAATAAATTAACAAAATTCATCTAATAAATCAGATCAATCAATGTGTAAATAGAGAAATCAATAAGTTCTAAATTAATAAAAAGAAACCAAATCAATAAAAACAAGTTCAAATTTAAATTTAATAATAAAATAGTATCACAATTTTATGGATAAACAAAAAAATACAGATTTTTAATCTGGAATGAATTAATTTTTGTCTGATTTTATTATTCATATTCGTATTTACAACTAATATGTGAATTAATATTTTTTTTGGTATGATTTTTCCAGTTAGAATAATCATTCACCGTTTTCCAATCGTTCATTTTCAGGCTCCAGATTTAAATAGAGTGAAAAATAAACGGTGTAATTTTACAGTCAAACATTTTAAATGGATTCTAAAAATCAGCGTTCATGTTTGACAGAGGAGAGGAAAGATCTGTGGAGGTTTTTACGCCTTTTTAAAGTGGATTTATTCTCATTCTTGGGTGGAATATGAGTCATTTGTGTTTGCTACGCTCCATATCGACTCATTCACTGAATCATTCTCTGATTCCATTCTTCTCTCTGAAACTGTCAGCGAGTTGTAGCGTCTGACTCATCCCTCCGTTTTTCCACCTAACGTCCATCTGCCTTCAGGATTAATTGCGTTGTTTTGCAGAGAAATGGCCGAGTGTTGCTCCTAAACAGTGGCATTCGCTCCATGTGTTCCTCTAATCTTCATTCTGTCTCTGTTCTCGTTGCCATCTAAACAGTCCACGCCGGCAGCTCACTTTGTTAATAAAATGAAACCGATTGTTCAGGCCTGGTCATTGTTTAAAAGATGACACAACACTGCAGTGTGGTTTTCTGCATTTCTTACCCATTTTCCTGCGGATGTGGACCAGTCTATTCCCTGGACGGTGACGTCTTCGCTGCTGCAGACTCCCACACAGATCAGAACAGGGCACCATGGAAAGCCTGGTATCTTGACAGCATTATTAGGTTAGTTTAGTCTCAGAGCTTCTGGTTCTTACTTTCTTTTTTATTTTCCTCACTCAGAGAAAAAAGGTCCTGAACTTGTTTGTTAAAAAGTACTATATGGGTAGAACCAACCATTGAAATTAAAAGTAAATGGTCAGAAAGTAGTATTTTGGGTTTAATAAACCAATAAAATCATAACTCCTTAGTTAGAAAGTGCAATTTGAATGAAGCAAACCTCTAAAATTAAAAGAAAACAAGTTGGGTTATGGGTGTAACAGACAAGAAAGTATTTTGGGTGGAACAAACCAATAAAACCATAACTTGATAGTTAGCAAATACAATTTGGGTAGAACAAACCTTTGAAACTATAAATACATGGACAGAAAGTAGTGTTTTGGGTGGAATAAACCAATAAAACCATAACTTGTTAGTTAGAAAGTACAATTTGGACGAGACAAACCTTAAAAAATGTAAATACTTGGACAAAAAGTTGGGTTATGGGTGTAACAGACCACAAAGTAGTATTTTGGGTGGATTAAACCAAATAAAAATTGAATTTGTGCGATAGAAAGTATTATTTTACAAATTATAAGTACATTTTTAGTATTGGTGTAACATACCAAAAAGTAGTAGGGATTAGAAAGTACAATTTGGACAAAACAAACCATTGAAACTATAAGTACCTGGACAGATAAAAGTATTTTGGGTGGAATAAATCTTTAAGCCCATAACTCTTCAGTTAAAAAGTACAGTTAGGATGAAGCAAACCTTTAAAATTGAAAGACAAAACGTTGAGTTATGGGTGTAACAGACAAGAAAGTAGTATTTTGGGTGGAATAAACCTTTAAGACCATAACATGCTAGTTAGAAAGTACAATTTGGTTGGAATAAACCTTTAAAATTACAAATACTTGGACAAACAGTTGAGTTATGGATGTAACAGACAAGAGAGTAGTATTTTGAGTAGAATAAACCAATAGAGCCATAACTCGTTAGTTAGAAAGTGCAGTTTGGAGATAAAGATAAAAAGATAAAAGATAAAGATAAAAGTTCTTTATTTCTCCCCACGCCAGGGGAAATTTACATTGTTACAGCAGCTTATGTAACAGTAGGTGTAGTTATAAGAATAAAATAATAGAACAATAGTAATAATATTTACAATATATACAAGGGTGAGAGATGGGGATAAAACTGGAGGAAGAAAACCTTAAAAATTAAAAGACAACAAGTTGGGTTATGGGTGTGGCTTGAATTGTCAAATCATCAACGGTGGCTCAGAGAGTTTCTTAAAGTATTTTTTACTTCGTGTTGTTGAAGGCAGTGCTTGAGACAATCCAAGTTCATGTTTAGACAGGTCTTGGACTCCAATATGCTCCATATGAAGTCCAGAGGGTTTAGTTTGGGGCAGTAAGGCACCCATTGTTGTGGTGACATTGAATCGGGAAAGTTTCGTCACACCAGGCAACAGTTTTGTTTGCTGGAAGGATTAGTGTTGGTTTCCAAAGTGCTGCTGGGATCCAACATTCGCAACAACTTCCAAAATGGTCTCCAGGTGGACTTTTTGGTTGATTTTGGCACCTTGAGAGACAAAAAAAAAACAAAGACATTGACTTTTTCTGGTGCTTCAAAGGTCTAAAGGGATCACTGATTGGCTTTAGACCAGGATTCGACCGTTTTGGGAGTATTGCATGATGTTGAAGAACTTCAGGTTCGTGAAGAGGATGTTCTTCTGGCTTCCAGCTGCGAATCAGCTCAACCAGCTCACAGCGTCAAACAAGCCCGGTTGGTCTGGTGTTGTCTGTTAAGGTATTTCCCTTCTGCGGTTTGAACGGACAAAGGTTGAGCTTGTTTTTCATCACATTTTGTCTGGAACCTTGAGCTCAGCAACCATTTTTCTCAAGGACGTCCAAGGATTCACCTGGAATCTGATGATTTTCCTGAGTCTTGGTGTTAAAACACTGTGTGGACGACCTGATTTTAGTCCATTATTAACACTTCCTGTCTCCTTGTATCACTTTATCATCCAGTTCATAAAAGATTGCCCAATTTTTCAATCTTTTAGGATGTTGAAAATTCTATCTTCTGCCTTTCCAGGAGATGTAGGTCGATTACGACTGATCTTTGACACTTTCCTTTAGCCATCTGTAGCAGAGCTCATTCAGTTTGACAGGAAAATACCAGAAGTTTTCAGGTCAAACACAAATATAAGCTACTATCGTCACTTACTGCACTCCTGCAGCTGGTTTTCATAGACATTATTTTGCTGAATTCACCTCATGCAGTCCTTCATGACTTGTGTCTCAGTCAATATTTGAAACTCAGTGTGGCTGTTTGAGGACATTAAATAAGCTGCTGTCCTTCATTCTTCCTTTAACACAGGTAATTAAGGAACATAAGAGCACATAATGTTCTCTATACTCTCTTGTCTTGTTGGTGCAGGAATGTAGAAAATGTTCATATATTTAGTTTGAAATGATAGGAAAGAATTTCAGCCTGGCTTATCTGTCAAATAAATGCACAGCGGCTGAGAGTTTCCAGCAGCACTACCTTGAGGGTATGTCTTTACGTGGAAATAATGTGAGTATAACTCTGCAGAAATATCTCTTTATTTGAGCTCTAAGACTGCAGAGTTTCTCGGTTTGAAGGAAACCTGGCAGAGGAACCTGCTGAGAGATGTCAGGCCCAGGAGAAGCTGCCAACCCAAACAAATAAATAATGTTTAGAAGCAGACGTTTGCATCTGGTGTCAGCTTCCAGCAACACTGTTAGAGTCATCAGCAGGACTGACAGCAGCGATGAAGGAACACAGTTTTCCATTTTCAACTCTTACATTAGAGGTAAAGATAGTAAGAGTTCCCTGTTAGCTACAAACACTGACATTAACCCTCCTGTTGTTGTCATTTATGGCCACCAAAAGATATTGTTTCCTTGTCTAAAAACAATCCAGAAATTCTGCAAAAAAATTCCCAAAATTTGCAAAACCTTTAGGAAGAAAATTCCAATAATTCCTTAAAAGTTTTATTTTTTTAAAAAAATCCCCCAAATTTGGCAAGAAAATTCTTGTAAATATTTTCAAAAAATGAGTAAATCTTCCAAAAAAAAATCCTACAAATATCTAAAATGATTCCATATATATCAGTGAAACTTGTAATGTTTTCTTCAACAACATTCACAAAAAAATCAACCAAAATCCAGTGAAATTCACTGGATTTTGGTTGATTTTTTTGTGAATGTTCTTAGAGAAACATTTTTAACATTTCTTTTTTTCCACCAAAAAATGTTCAAAAATTTCCCAAAAATGTTGCAAACTGAAATGACTTGAACAGCATTCATGTGTCCTATTGACAAAATTCCTGTTATTGATTATTGATGTTGCCAGTTTGCTTCCCTAACATCCTGCTACAAACTGTGCTATCCCTTTACAATACTTGGGAGATAAAAACAAAGGATTGGACTTAAATTCCAACTCAAGAAAGCTGATCGGTTAAAAAATGCTTTTTAATCAGTCTCGATCCTGATTTTGACATAAGATAGGAACATCCCTATTGATTATTAGTAATCAAGGAGACCAAAAAACGATACTTAGAACTGTACGCTTGCAGTAAAATGAAAGTCTTGGTGCACAAACTGCAACCCAAAATTTAATTGAAATGCCTGTTAATTTCTGCTTTCTGAATGTTTAATTAATCCATTAGCATTTAGCATTTATCTTTTACCACTGATTAGTTGTTGCTTGTGACATGTGACCAATCAAACCGCAGAGTTGCTGCATCAGAGCATTTTTTTATTGATTTGTTTAATCAGAAATCGATTAAAAGAACAACAGATGATCAGAAAAATGCTAAATATTGGTTCTGATATTTGATGAGGCTGATACTCAGTCGACTCCTGATCGACATAATGAATAAAATGAAATTCTCAAGGTTATAGAATTGTGATTTTGGGTGAATTTAGTGTATTTAGGAGCTTGTTGTGTCTGAGATGTTATCCTAAGCTAAGAAAATATCCAAATAAGAAACTTAAAATTTCTGCTGGCGCCACAGATCCAAACCCCTGAAAGCCTCCTGGCGGATGTCAACTCTTAACCCTCCGTGACATTCAGACTAATCGCACAGCGTCTGCAGGAGTTTATAACTTCTGCCGGCTCAAACACACACACTTAGAAAACAACAACAGCCTTCAGTCCGACCTGCCAATACCGCCGGTGAACATAAAACCGCAATCAGCACATTTGGCTCCTGACACTCGCCGGTTATGGTTTTCATCATAAAAATTGAGTGGTGCAGAATTAATTGGCTGCCGTCGATGTTTGTTTTTCCAAATTTCCTGCCGCGTACGATGTCGTGCGTTAGTTATGCTTCCCTGAAGTCATTACCAAGTGAATGACGCGATCCCCGACTGCATGTGTAAAGTATTATCAATTCTGCAGGTTCGACGTGGACGTGGTCACATCTCAGCTCTCAAAAGTCTTAGAACACTCCAGTTTTACCAGTTTTTTTTATTGTAAATTATGCATGTTTATGTCTTATTGTACTCTGAAAGGAAAGCATAGAACAAATTAACAAATGAAGTTAAAAAATATCATTTTGGCCGATATAACAGCTGAACACACTCATGGCATTCTTTCCACAATGGAAACCTAATATTCTTCAGAAAGTTCTTCCAACTCTGTAGCAGAAGTTCCAATAAATGTGTGGTTCTTGTAGTTTGCTTTGCTTTCACTCTTCTGTCCAGTTCATCCAGACCAGCTCCATGGGGTTTCAGTCTGGAGACTGTGCTGCCACTCCATGTTTTCAAGCTATCTTGTTCTTTTTTCCTAAGGTAGTTCTGGCATAGCTTGGACTGATGTTCTGGGTCATTATCTGCTGTAGGATGAACCACTGACCAACTAGGAACATACCAGAGGGTTCTGCATGGAACTGCAGAATGCTGTGGTAGCTGTTCAGGTTCAGGGTTCCTCTTGCTCTGTACAAGTCACCAACCCTGGATCCAGAAAAACAGTCCCAGCCAATCACACTTCCTCCTCCATGTTTGACAGTTTATGTCACACACTAAGAGATGCACAAACGACACTGAAAGATTCAAAAATGACACTGAAAGATCCAAAAATTACCCCAAAGGATCCAAAAATGGCACAAGATCCAAAAATTACCTCAAAAGATCCAAAAATGACACGAAAAGATGGAAAAATTACACTAAAAGACACAAAAACAGCACCAAAAGATGCCAAAGTGACACTAAAAGACAGACATTACACAAAAAGATGTAAAAATGAAACTAAAAGACAAGAAAGACTCTAAAACATGTAAAAAAAAACCCACAAAAAAACCCACACACACTAAATGATGCACAAATGACACTAAAAGATCCAAAAATCACCCCAAAATGTTCAAAAATGACTCTGAAAGATCCGAAAATTACCACAGAAGATCCAAAAATGACACTAAAAGATCCAAAAATGACCCCAAAATACCCAAAAATGACAGTGAAAGATCCAAAAATTACCACAGAAGATCCAAAAATGACACTGAAAGATCCAAAAATCACCCCAAAATACCCAAAAATGACGCTGAAAGATCCAAAAATTGCCACAAAAGATCCAAAAATGACACTGAAAGATCAAAAATGACACTTAAAGATCCAAAAATGACACCAAAAGATCCAAAAACGACACTAAAAGATGCAAAAATAACACAAAACGATGCACAAATGACACGAGAAGATGCAAAACCAAATGACCAACTAGGAACGAGGACAGGTTTTGTCATTTCAGCCACGTTTTAGGTTGTTTTCTACACATTCTTTAGTTATTCTGGCTACAATTTGTTTCGTTTTTAATGGAACTGAAGTCATTTTGGTCAAATTTTAAGTCATTTTAAGTCATTTTGACAAACTTTAAGTCATTTTTGAAGAAGTTTTTAAGCTGTTTTAGACAGATTTGAAATATTTTTTGGAAAAATCCAAAGAAATTTTGGACAGGTTTGGTCATTTTAGCAACATTTTAGGTTGTTATGGACAGATTTTGTGTTGTTGTAGCTACATATTGCTTGTTTTGGGCAGAATTTCAGTCATTTTGGACAGGTTTTTATGTCATTTTGGCCACATTTTAAGTTGTTTTGGACGATTTTTAGTAATTTGGGACAGGTTTTGTCAGTTTAATCACATTTTAAATTGTTTTAAACAGATGTGTTATTTTGGCCACATTTCAAGTTGTTTTGGGCAGATTTTCAAGTTGAAACTACCACCACTATTAATCTATGCTTGAAGCTGTTGAATCTCAGAAACTTGTCTTCTGATTCTGTTATGTCTTTGGGTCTTCCAGACCTCTTCCTGTCAGAGTTTCCTCCAGTTTGTGTCTTTTGATGGTGAAGGAAACTGAACTCACTGACACAATGATTTTCTTTGCAGTTTCTCTGTAGAAAAGAGGGGGTTGGAAGTAATCTGGAAAAGTTGGGACACCTGTAGGGTTTGGGAACACCAACTTCCAAGGCTTGATCAACCTCCATTGCTCTGGCAGTTCACCACTTACCTTTGTACCATTTCAAGCTCTTCATTAGACTTGAATGTCTTGAAACTTTTGCCCAGTAGTGTGTATTCGCCATTTCCCCTTCAATCTATTCTTGGTATCATATTCTCCTCTTCCTGTGACTGTATTCTAGAGTAGAGTCCCTTTACAACACCCAGAATCATTATTTAAACGGAGGATATTATGCTGCAGAATGAACCCCATTAAAATGGAGACGTCCGTTTAGCTACCGGGGTTTAATCTCGACGCTGCTCCCAATTTAACTTCAGAAGTTGCTCCATCGCAGAGGTCCTTTCAGTCACTGTTGGGCCTTTTATAGCAGTAATTGTGCAGTTAATAGCTGAAGTCACTGTTGGAGCGAGTACAAGGAACATAAAGTGTGTGATCAGTCGGAGGAGGACGAGTGACGCAGGAACACTTTGACTTCAGTCCAGCTTCAGAGTCTCTTAATAAAGAGGTTTGCGAGGTTTTTTTCTGTTCTTTTGCCTCCACAGCTCGGTTAATTGAGCAGATTTATCTTTTTAAATTCAGTTGTCGTGTTGAATTTATTGTGCAGTTTGTCGCGCACCACTAAAGCTATCAGCAGGCATCCGCTTTCCTTTCAGTTTCTGTTGGTGTTGTGTTTTATTTTTCAGTATTACATGCATCATAAGAATAACAGCCAGCGGATAAAATCGGTTCTGCTCAAGTGTGAGTTTAGATGGAATGAAAATGCTAATTTAATTAATTATTTTGGGAGTAATGTAACCAAAGATAAGGTGTGAATTATGGCTTGTAATTGACTTTAAATTGGTTTCTGTACTTGGAAAATTACTAAGTGGTGTTCTAACATAATATATGGTAGTGAAAAGATAAAACATCATCAGGTAACTGAAATAAAGACTTCATGGCTCACAGTTCAAAGCAATTCCTGCCTCAAAACTAAGAAATTTTAGTTTTTTGTACAACTGAAACTGATTTATGAAGTAATGTTCACATACAGTGAACTAGAAACTTGGAATTTCCGATATCTGACTCGTTAAAATGTAAGAAAACACCATTGGAATTTGGATTTTATACTTAATAAATCCGATATAAATTCACAAACTCGATATGTACATTTTATATTCTCCAAAATAGCGACAAACTATGAACAAAAACAGCTTCTCTGCTTTCAAGTTCAGTCTAAATGTCTTAAATTATGATCGATACACTATTTTTACATCATTTTGCTCTTGTGTTTCCTCAGTAAGGTGAACTTTATGTATCTTGACAAGCATTTTTTTGCCCAAAATCAACAAAACAAAACTGGAAGCAGCCATTTTTATCCCATTATGTACATCAAATGTAAGGAAAATAACAATTTTTTGGTCTAAACTTCCCAGTTTTGACTTACCAGAATGCAGCATAAGATCTAACACATGAATGGAAGTCTTTGTAGCAAGCTGAAGGAATAGTTAAGGAATAGTTAGGAAATATGCTGATTTGTTGGCTGAATAATAATTAGATAAGGGTTCCATACCAGCCAGCAGTTAGCTTAGGTTAGCATTAAGAGCATTAATAGTGATAAAAATCCATGTAGTCAAACCGCTAAAACTTACTATGTAACATGTTATATTTTACTTTAATAATGTGTACAAAAAGTGTAAAAATGACAATTTGTGGTTACACAAATGGCCATGTGTATGGTTATTTATTAACTACAATAAAGCAGCGACATCTGTGATTTAAAAATGAAGCTGAAACAGAAGTTTCAAAAACTGCAGTTCCTCAAATGTCCACTTGATGCTGCCTCTGAAATGAGTTAATCCCCATAGACTTCCATGTTAAAATCCCTAACTTTGCAGCAGGAATAAACATGTTTGAAGCCTGGAACAAGAAACAATTCTGGTCTCTATAGATGATTTCCCTGATCAAGACGACTGTACAGTTCATGGATTTTTATGTAACTCACCTGTTGAAATTGTATTAAGGCTTATTACCTGACTTAGCTCCACTACCACACCATCTTTTGCACATTTTTGAATTATCCAGGAGTTAGGAGGAGTTAAAAACTTGCAAGGAGCCACTTCCTGAGAAAGCTTTGGATGACGCCACTGAGGGTTTTCCATCTTTATATTCAGCCAGTGACAACAACCAGTAGCCTCCCAGAGTCCTTGCCATTTGCTAGCTAGCAAGTAAGAGACAAGAAATAGCTATACAGGGGGTCCTTGGTTTAAGATGTCCTCGACCTACGGCGTTTCGTCGTTACGTGGAACTAGCTAGCGAGCAAAGTGGACGAACATGTCGTCACACGGCGCTAAAAGACGGCTTTGTTTCCATTCTCCGGTTGTAGCCACCTTGGATTGCGCTACGTTCACTAACTTTTTGCCCTTCATTGTGGCTCCCAAGCGTAAGTCAGAGGGTTATTTTTTTTGTTGCCATTTTTGGCTTTATTTGACAGGTTAAGTTGAGAGGCAGACAGGAAAGTTGGGAGAAGAATGGGGGGAAGACCTGGAGCAAAGGGCCGTGAGCTGAAATAGAACATAGGCCGCTGCATCGGGGACTATAGCCCCTGTTTTTCCCAATCTTGAAAACGTTATGCTATCTGCTAAGCTAACTGGCTGTAGTGCAGTATTTCCCAAAGTGCCAAAAGCTAAGCTAGCTCCTGTACTGTTTGTCTATCTTTATTTTTAAATGTAGATTTCCTGAAAAGCAGATTGTCCTGTGATGATACCAACCTGTCACCCAAAGTAGCCTTAATTAAGCAGAACTTTAAGCCATAATATATTTAAACAGGTGATTTATAAAAAGGCTCAACCTCCTACAGTTGCCATGATTAGGTAAAATAACCTCCAGAAACCAAAACTGTTATTCATATCAAGCTGAAAACATGTTTTTTTCTGCTGTAAAGTTAGAGATTTTACCATGGAAGTCTATGGGAATTGACTAATTTCCTGAACCCCTAGTGGTCATGAGAGGAACTGCAGGTTTCAGCATTTCTGCTTTATTTTTCCACGTCAGAGTTTGGTTGCTATTGAAATAAACACAATTTCATCTCTGTTTAGAAATTAAACTGCATCTTTGTGTGCCGACTGAAGTCACTGCTCCTGAAGAACATAAAAATCAAGACCGTGTTTTATGGCTCTTTTATCCGGGGTGAATCACTTTTGGCTTCGAGAACGTTACACAGGCCCTTGGAAGGAGAGAGCGCCGCAAACACAGACCTTAATTTTCTCAGAAAACACTGAAATCTGAAGGCATTTAATTTCTTATGGCTCCCAGCAGAAATAATGACGGAACGCCCGCTGTCCTAAATCCAGCTGGTTTCTGGCAGCGAAGACGAGGTTGACTGTGGTGAAGTATTCCCTACTTCTCAGAGATCAATCAAGCCACACATGTGCTCGGACGAAGCGCCAGAAACAAGCGGGCGCTGTGCTATCTATTAGTCAGAGCTGTCTTCATTGTACACAGTGAGTCAAAGGAAGTGAGTCGGCCTGAAAAGCAGCAGCTGGAGTCTGCCACTGGCCATCGGGAAGATCTGAAACAGACGAGAACTTGGAAACTCTGGAGCCAAAGCACTCAGTGTCATGTGTGTTTTTTTAAGACTTCATATAAATATCCAAATATCTGACATCAAGAAAAATGTCTGCGAGTAAAAATATGAAGCACTCCTTTCATCTCTGTGAGTCATAAAATGCCTCAGAAGTTGCACCTTTAGTTTAAAACCATAAAAACATCACTGGATCCACATTTCTGAGCTCCAAAAAGCAGATATAAGAATAAAAAGATCCAAATAAATTCTACAGTATGATGAGAATTACTAGTTTTTTCCAGTAGTTTCATCCTGAACCAATAAAACTACATCTGACAGTTAAACGCATCAGGATCTGATGGCATTTAAGAATAGAATAGAATAGAATAGAATAGAATAGAATAGAATAGAATAGAATAGAATAGAATAGAATAGAATAGAATAGATCTTTACTGTCGTTGCTAAACAGCAACACAAGGCAGTTTAGCAGCTATTTAGGTGAGCGGCATACAAGAAAACAGTGCAAAGTTATTACAAAAAAACAGAATAAAAATTCTAAAAAATAAAAAAGAATAAAATGAAAAAATGCAAAAGATTTATTACAATAATAAATAAAAAACGAAAAATTTAATTGCATGTGTAAGGACAAAATTGCACCATATATACTATAATAAAATTAAAATTAATTTAAATCAAGATTTAAAAGTAAAGTAAAACAAAATAAAATAAAAATTTTGATAAATCTAAGTTTAAAAATGTAGTTTAAAAGTAAATTAAAATATAATAAAAATAAAATGAAATTTAATGAAATTAAATAAAAAAGTAAAAAATACAAGTGCACTGTGTATAATATAATATAATATAAGTCATCACAAAAATAAAATAAAACAAAAATAAAATTGCACTCTAAGAACAAGAGTAAGATGAAACTGCACTGTATATAATAATAAAAGATTATTACTCTTCATAAAATAATACAGGTAATTGCAAAAATACATAATAAAATCAAATAAAAATGAAATCGAATAAAATAATAAAATAGAATAAAATAAAAATAAATTATATTATTATAAATAAAACAAAATCAATTTGCACTGTGAAGGACCAACAGTAAGATGAATGCTTGCACAGTTTAATAATAAAATTGCACTGTATATAATATAATAACAGAGCAGGTTATTATTGATTGTTTTTTAAGATTTCATATAAACATCTTTATGAATCATAAAATGCCTCAGAAGTTAAACTTTTAGTTTAGAACAGTAAAAAAAAAAAAGAAGCAGATATTAGAATAAAAAAACATCCAAATAAATTCTATAGTATTAAGAGAATTACTGTTTTCCTCCATCCTGAAACAATAAAACTCTGACAGTTAAACTCTGAGGATCTGACAGCTTTTAAAAAGCATCTTTATCATCATGACAAACTATAAACGTTCTGATCCCTGAAACAAACCGAAGGACTCTGACATCAACGTCATGCAAGCGGAACTTCCTTGTCAGCTGTCAGCTGTCAGCGACGTCCAATTACCAATCAGGACTCATCTTAATTAAAAGTGACAACAACAAACACAGAGTGACAGGAAACATCTTCCTCTAATCCAGATCGTCTCTCGGGGGCAGTAATTTGGGGTTTTGAAGAGCAGACTTGACAACAGTTGAAGTTCATCTTGAGATAAACATCCCAGAGTGGAAAGACATCATCATCATCATCAGCAGCAGCAGCAGCATGGAAGAGATCAGAAGTCAACAACAGGAACACATTACATTATATTATACAATTTTCCAAAGCGAAACTGAATCAGCGGGAATGTCTTTTGTAATGACACGGACATCGAGAAATGGATTTGTTCTCGGAGGCCATTATCTCACAGAACCGAACAGAAATAAGTTCATTCGAAGAGTCTGTGCTGCTGAAAGAAGAAGAGATGGAAAAAACTGGAAAAGGAGAAGAGGAAGAAATAAACGGGAATGGAACAAATTAAAGGAGAGTAAACACAACGCAAACAGCAGTCACAACAGTGGAAGATGTTGGAATAGAAAGAATAAAACACAACAAATCAAAGCAGCATGAAGACGTGTAGAAACTCGAAAAGAGTTATATACTGCACCAAATTACAACAAATATCCAAGGTTAATGGGCCAGTTATTGGCTCTGCAGATATTTGGTGATAAATTAAACATTTCTGGACAAATGATTTGATGATGGCGCTAGTTTTAAGCAACTTTTTACCTTGATAGCATCTCCATATGGTTGTTTTTATATTCTAGAAGATACATTATGAACAAATTAACCAATCCTAGTCATGGATGAGCATTTTTAACCTTAAAAATACAGTGTACTGAACTTTCGTGGTGAAGATTTACCAGTGAAACCATCATCTATGAGCTTTTGTTTTGGATACTGACTGAAAAAATTTAACTGTAGATACAGCAGGCTGAAATGAGTTTCCTGAAGATAGCAAGCTTTAGTGTTAGAGATAAATTGTGGCGCTCAGACATCCAGAGGGAACTCAGAGTAGAGTTGCTGCTTCTTTGGAAAAAGATGATTCAGGCATCTGGTTTGGATGCCTTTTGGTCGCCTTCCTTTGGAGGTTTTGTGGGCACCTAAAGGGGACTCCAAGGTATAGCTAGAACTCTTTGGCTGGATTGGATATCAAACCTATTCCCCCAAAATTCTTTCAAGATGTTCAAGATGACGTACTCTAAAGACTTTTGGTTTTCCTCTGACCTTTCCTATAATGATGAAGTTGATATTTGTGGCCAAATATTGGATAAATTGCCATTAAATTTGATTTTAATCCATTAAATTCCCTCTCTGGTAATTAATTAAACCTCTAAAAACTCGTCTTTTTGCCACCGGGTTACATATTTACTTGTTTTTTCCCCATGAAAATAATCCTTTCCTGATATAACCCCTTTAAATATGAAGATTGTTGAAGTTCCATCCCCATTTACTGCAGCTCAAGCACACCAGCTCACCTACCACTCTGCTAAAAAACACTGTAAAACTACGCTGTACTACATAATGGCAAATTGTAATACTGGAGTCGTTTAGACGTACAACCGAAACTGCCAGAAGACATTCAAGATGTTCAAGATGATGTATTCTGAAGACCTTTCGTGATCCCCTGCCTTTTATAGGTGTGATGAGGTTAACGTGTGGTCACTTGTTGGATAGATTGTCATGAATCTGAGTTTAACCCCTTCTATGGTTGTTGATTAAACCCCAAAAACTCCCAAAAGTGTATCAAGGTTACATATTTAGATGCTTTTAAAAACGCTTTAAACGTATCCGTTCCTTCCTTAGAATTTTTTAGATGTAACTCTAGTCCTTTGTAATGTGAATTTCTATAAAGTATCATCCTCGTTTACTGCAGCTCAAGCACACCAGCTCACCCACCACTCTGCTAAAACACTGTAAAACTACTCTGTACTATGTAACGGCAAGTTGCAATACTAGAGTAATTCAGACATACAACCGGAACCAGCAGAAGACATTCAGAATGTTCAAACCGATGTATTCTAAAGACCTTCAGTGATCTTCTGACTTTTATAGTGGTGATGAAGTCCGGCAGAAGACATTCCCCGATCCCAGAGTTACATCAGGAAGAGATTATTTTAATGGAAAAACCTTCCAAAATCTAACTTCGGCACACCAAGATGAGTTTGTAGGTGTTTAATCAATGGTGAGAGAAGAACTATAAGGGATTAAAATCTAATTTAAAGGTAATCTTTCCAAAAATTCACCACAAATGCAGACCTCATCATCATAGTAAAACTTGTGTGATCATTGAAGGTCTAAAGAAAACATCATCTTGAACATCTTGAATGTCTTCTGCTGGTTCTAGTTGTATGTCACAGTTGTTCTAGAATTACAACTTTGTTAGACAGAAGGGAGTTTTTAGGAGTTTAATTGATGCCCAGGGAGGAATTTTATGAAGCTGAAGTCAAATTTTATGGCAGTTTATCCAATTAGTGACACATGTCAGCCTCATTATTATATTAAAAGTCAGGGGATCACTGAAAGTCTTTAGAATACGTCATCTTGAACATCTTGTTTTCAAGCAATGTTGGTTGGAATCTCTCCAAAATCACAACTTTGACACACAGAAATTGTTTTTTGGTTGTTTAAACAATGACCAGAGGAGGACTAAAAATAAATTTAATGGCCATCCCTGTCAAACTCATTACAGTAAAAGTCAGGAAACCACCAAATACATTGTCTTGAACATCTTGAACACCACTTAAGAGACATTTTGACCAGATGATTGAACAAAAATCCTGAGACTTTTAAAGCCGGGATCCAAATTTAAATTCCACTAAACTTAGATCCACAGAAATTAGTTTTAGGGGTTTAATCAACAACCATTGAGGGCCTTTAATGGGATTAAAATCAAATTTAAGGGTTATGTATCCAATGTTTGACCACAAATGTCAACCTCATCATTACAGAAACAGTCAGGAAATCACTGAATACATTGTCTTGCACATCTTGAACACCACTTAAGTGACATTTCAACCCGATGATGGAGGAAGAATCCAGTCTAGACCTAACTGCTGGACAGATTGATCATCTGTCTACGGAGCTAAACAGGTTTGAAGAAAAGTGCAGTTTTGTTGCAGGTTTTCTGCCAAACTGAACTTCCAGTTAGCTGAGCGAGCTGATGGATTATCTCCGTACGTGCTCTGCAGACATCAGCTGCACGTCCACCTGCTTCACGCCAACACATCTGTTCACATGGAAACAAAGACCATGACGTGTTCTGCGTGTTGCGCTAACATGCGAGCTGGACGGCGACCAGACATCCTGTCAGACTCGTTTAACCGACTGGGATGGTGAGAAAGTTCTACAGCTGCAGGCAGGAAGAAGTCTCACCAGAGCAGAGGCAGTTTTTTACCCAGAAAAAAATGACAGAAGCGTCGCCTTTGCAGATAGAAGCGACTTTTTCTTTTTGCTTTACAGATGCAGCGTTTGAGGTCATGCGTCTCCAGGCCCGGCGGCGCTATCTAAATCCTCCTCGGCCCGCAATCTGTCAGGAAGCACAATAGATTCGCTGACTAGCAGGAACAGCTGATAGTGGGGAAGGATAAGGACGAATATTGGAGTTTCTCTTTGTGCAACGTTTTTACAGGCTGCACAAACACACTCCTAAAAGTCTGCATGATGTATGATGTCAGCGTTTGCGGCTAACGCTGGGTCATCATTATTTTCTGGGCCCGGCGGCGGTGCAGCAGACTGCCGCAGGGTTCTGGGAGGGAGCTTTCAAAGTGTCCTGTCTGGATGTAATTTGCAGCGAGGGCCTCGAGTCAGGCAGGTCGTAAGAAGCACAGCCAGCAGCGTTTTCATGGGAGATGTTCAGTTACGTCTGATTGGGGGGAACTGGATTTGTCGCAGCGCTGCACAAGCTTTTCAAACAAGTCGGGCCTCGTAAGTCATGAGTTTAAACCCATCTGAAAGTAAGAAACACGAGCGCTATCATAATAAAGCTGATTATAAACAGTTCAGGGATGATAAATGGGTTTTACACTCAAACCAAATGTGCTCCACACCTCCCCGGCGTTCTACAACAAACTCACGTCTGCATTTTTCCACGTATTTGAAATGATTTGATTCAGAAAGGAATCTAAACTGTCAAGAAACTGGTGGAGGTACTTTCCCTGAGTGACCCCAGCAATGTTACGTACAAGAAAAGTAGAGTTTTATTGGTGCTTCTACAAAAATGACCAACTTGAAGTCAACAGATCCATTTGTGAGAAGATTATCAAAACATTATCATATCTGTGTAGACTAAAAGCAGAATTATGGACAAAAAAACAGCAAAATGTGCATATTTTTAATCTTTCAAGGCTCTATATGCAACTTTTCAGAGCCACTGGATGTTTTTAGACCTCCATCATCTCGGCTTAGAGAAACAGGCACATTAGCCCCACTTCCTGTCTTCCTAAACTTCCATTTATCGTCAGAAATCAAGCCACAACCATTAGCACATTCTAGCATAGTAAAATACATCAAATGGCCGTGACAAGTCGTTGTCAACCTGAAATAATATTATCTTCTGTTTACCTCTCTCTGCTTTGCTTCCTTTGTGTCTATTATTATCTATAAATGTTTGTTTCCAGGTTACTGGTGCACGGTCACACAATTTTTTGCTCATTTTTTCCTATGTTTCCCTTTATTTTTTATTTTTATATATATATATATATATATATATATATATATATATATATATATATATATATATATATATATATATATATATATATATAGAGAGAGAGAGAGAGAGAGAGAGAGAGGGTTGATTTTATTTAATTTTTTGATAAAATGATTTATTTTGTTTTTTTGTTTTTTTTTCTACATTTGGGTCTTACTGGGTTAAGAGCAAAAAATATGTGTCTGAAAATGTGTCTGAGTCTCAAAATTCAGCCAAAATATTTCCCAGAATCTAGTAAACTGTGAACAACGTCTGAGAACATATTTCCTGAATTCTGTCCATATTATCCTCTTATTCGCTGCTGTTTTGCTGCTATATTTCCGTTTGAAACCTTTCATATCGTCTCTTCTGTGGGGGTTTATTGGACGCTGTGGTGCTTTTCCTCTATCTGTGCAGTAATTACTCCGTTTGGAGGTAGAATATTAGATTTTCTGTGGATTATGGGACACACAAACCACAGATTTAGGTTGACTCAGCCTCACCGGCTTTCATCCTCCCTCCTGCCGGCTCCCAGCATCCTTCCCAGTCTGCCCAGTGTTCCCAGTTCCCCTCACCTGGCAGCCCAGCGTCTGATCAGGCGTCTCTAAAGCTCAGTTCTGAGCTTCCTGCCAGACTCTTGGTGCAGCTCGGCCATCTGTGTGGAAGTTCTGATCTCCGCCAGCTCCTCCTGGACTCCTGCCTCTGCTGATTCTGCTGGAAACAAGAAAACTTCACTTTCCTTCACCTGCTGCCTTCAGCTTTCACTAAGCCTCCACTGATCTGAATGTTTTCATCCTGGAGCGGTTTGCACTCTATAACTCAATCACATGAGGCAGTTTAGCCCAGAGTTGGAGTCTCTTTATCTAAACGAGCTCGTTAAAGGTCTTATGTTTTGTTAAATTCAAATCTGATCCTATTTCCAGTCGGGCAGCAGGACCGGATCGGAACAAATCTCTGGCTTTGGTTCTGGAACTCCAGCACTAAAGGAGGGAGTCTTTGTGTTTTTACGAGGCTGTCCTATGTGAGTAGGTGGAGTTCTGCTGCTCTTTAAAGTGATTTAAAGCCTCAAAGACATCAGACCGAGTCCTCGTCACACCCTCAACCCTCAACCCTCAGCATGACTTCATTTTACACTTTCCTTTTTCTGTCTGCAGGATAATGTTGCAGAGCAGACAGACTCCAGCTTCTCCAGGTTGTTTTTATCTTTTAGTGCAGATTTGTGGTAAAAGTGGAGGAGAAGTGCTGCAGCCGAGGCTCCAGATGCAACGCTGTGATAAATAACTGGAACAATGCTGCTAAATGTGCACTTTTCTTCCAATAATATGGTTAAAAACTGTAAATTCTGGAGCTTTTTGGAGCCAAAAACAACAATGAATGTCAGCAGCTGACTGCTGTAAAAACTGACAATAAAAAAAGTTTTTAGGTTTTTAAGTTAATTTTTTTCTGGGATTTTTGTAGACATTTTTGGTAATTTAACAAAAAAAGGAAAATTCAATAAATTATTTGTCCTTTAAGCAAAAATATTCCTAATGTTTCTCTGTAAATTAACAACCTTTTTTTTTTTTTACTGATTTAGATACATTATTTACATCTTTGGTTTGTTTTTATTTTAACGGTTTACATATAAATACATTTTTCTGTGATTTTATTAGATTAGATTATCTGTAATTCAACAAACACTGAAAATCTGTAAATATTTTTCTATTTTTCCTTCATATTTATCATTTTTTTTGTTCAAGTAATTCAACAGACATTATTACTTTACAGATATGTGACATTATTTGAAAGAAAAATATATATTTAATAATAACAAATTACATTATGTAATAATACAAAGTTTACTGTGGACTTTGTTATATATTTTTTCCAGCTTTTATGCAGTTTACATGTAAATTAATATTTTTTCAGTGATTTTATTAGACATGATTTGTCATGTTTTAGCAGTGTAAGCAATTATTTGCCATTTTTCAGTCTTTAATCTTCCTTCTTAATATAATATCTGTAAACTAACAATATTTTTGCAGATTTAAATACAGTAAAATTTAAAAAAATGTAAATTTGTGGTGAAATGTTAAATGTTAAACAAATTTTAAAAATCCATTTTTTTAAAAGTGAGCCTTATTTACAGTTTTACAATTTAACAAAACAGGGAAAATATATAAAATAATAGTTAATTGTTTTATATTTTTCTATTCAAATAACAGCAAACATCCATAAATTAACAATATTTTTGTAATTCAAAGTTTACCATATAAATTTATATTTTTTCTGAGATTAGTTGTAATTTTTTAACAGTGAAAAACAATTATTTGCCATTTTTCAATAAAATTTTAGTTAAGTAGTTATTAAGTAATTATTTAATTCTGGATTTTTTCCCCAAACACCAACAAATACCTGTAACAAAATTTTGCTGATTTAAATACAGTAAAATAAACAAACAAAAAAATACAGATGAAAAAAAATGTTAAAAATTTTTAAATGTGAAAATTTTTTACAGTTTTTTGGGCCTTTTTTGTTTGTTTTACAGTTTATATGTGAAGTAAAACTAATTATTTCTGTAATTTTAATAATTCATATTTGTAATTTAACAAAACAAAGCAAAATCTATAAAGTAACTGCATTTTTGTAATTCAAATACAGTAAAAATAGCATAAAATTATGTGCTGTATTTTTATATTTGTCATGTAAGTTAATGTTTTTTTCTCAGATTTTATTAGACAATATTTGTCATTATTTGCCATTTTTTTCAGTGTTTAACATTGTATTTTTTCATTTTTTTTAAATACCATCAAATATCTGCAAACTAACGATGTTTTTGCAGATTTACAGTAAAAACAACAGGAAAAAATGAACAAATATATGAAAAATACATATTTACATTTTTTGGGCCTTTTTTGGTTTTACAGTTTCTTAAAATTTAAATTTTTTGTAATTTTACTAGTTTATAATTTTTAATCTAACAGATAAAGGGACAAATCTGTCAAATAGCAGTAAATTGTTTTAAAAATTACAGTTAAAAAGGCTCATTTTTCACCGTGTGGATGATGATTGCTTCTTATTGCTGCTTTCTTCAGAGGATTAAACTTCTAAATGTAAAACCGTCTGACGCTGAGACTGGGGAGCAGAAAAAACCATTAAGTTCTCCGGTTTTCGTGTGTTATTGAGGTTAAAATGAGTCGGGACGGGATGAGGACGGAGCTTTTCCTCACGTCGTAAATCACTCTGATGCACATCACAGACCTGCTTTATGTAAGTCTTATGTAACCACGCTCTCCTCTTAGCGCTCTAATACATTTATTCATATAAACCACCTTTTTAACACATTATTAACAAGGTTTTACCGCTTTAAACTTGTGCTGATCAGTTTCATCCATGCAACTCTGGAAAAATCTGAAAACTGTGGCATCAGACGGGTTCCTGACATGTTGGTTCTTGAGCTCTGGCATTTAAAAACAAACTCTTCTTCCCTCGAGGCTTCGATTTGTAGCAACTTGTTGGGAAAAAAAACAGCCTCCTTTCTTTATTATTCCAGCCTTTAACACTGTAGAGTATTATTTAAACACTAGAACCTTTATTTTACTTCCAGATGAATCAGAATTAGAGCTCTGAGCAGCAGGTTTTCAGCTCTCTGCAGGTCAGTATCTTGAGTTTTTTACTTTCTTTGACTCAAACTTGGTCTTTTGGTGCTTAAAAAAACCAGCTGGTCGCTATTTTAAAGCAGCTGACTGAACATTTTCTGGATTTAATTTCAGATATAGTGTGTTTTACGACATTCTTTCTGGCATTTATGAGTAAAATGACACAAAAATCATCTAATTCCAGTGTTATTCTTGGAATTTTTGGCAAGAAAATGGCAAAAAATCATGTTTTTACTTTAACGAACATGAAATAATTGACGTTTTATTGTGCAAAATGGTGGAAAAAAGTGCAGAAAACACAAACATTCTGCAGGCATTTAAAATGTGGCAAGAAAAATGCAGTGGAGTAAAAATATTTAACATTTTAGCAGCATTTTATTGCAGCAACAGCTACTTTATTCACTGTTCAGCAGTTTATTCTCATTTCCTCTCATTTGTGAGGAAATCTCATGCTTTCTTTGTCAAATCTTCATCTGTAAAACTACTACAGCTGATAAATAAAAGTAAAGAAGCAAAAAAGTGCAATAATTGACTCTAAGCTGCATTTACAGGAAACTGAAACACCTCCTGAGTGTGTTAAGGTGAAATCCAATCCCTTAGTTCTGTTTATATTCATCTAAATGATCATTTAACTGCCTTTAAATGAAGCGGAAAACAAATCCAGGTCATTAATTTCAGAAATCAGTAATTTTATTATTTTCTACACTGTAAACTGTAAAATAAATGAAAAATGAAAAAAATACAATCAACATGTAAATTCCATTTTTGTGTGACTTTACTAGAAATTTGTAATTTAACTAAACAGGGAAAATATGTAACATAACAGTAAAAAAAAAAGATGTAATTTAATAGTTAAACATTATAAAATAATTGTAAAAACTACAGATTATATATGTGGACATAATTGATCATTTTGGCCTGTTTTTTAGTTTTTGTTTTTTTGCAGTTAACATATAAATTTATACATTTTTTTTTATCAGAAATTTTATGAGGAATTATCTGTAGTTTCACAAACCAGTCAAAAAAATACAGTTTTTTAATCTCTCATATTTATATATTTTTATTTCAACACAAATATATATAAATATATATAATATATCTAATATTTAATATATTAATATAATATAAATATATATTTATATATATATATATATATATATATATGTATATATATATATATATATATATATATATATGTATATATATAATAATGATGTTTTTGTTGATTTTAAATACAGTAAATTGCTAAATTTTTATTAGAAATTTTATTAGGTATTATTTGTAGTTTAACAAAACACTTAAAAAAAAACCCATCATTTTCAGTCCCTCATATTTACATTTTTTCTTTCACATAACAGCAAATATTTATATAATAATTATATTTTTGGTTGATTTAAATATAGTTTAAAAAGTGTGATTTCACAGCTCAACATTGTCAATCAACGTGTAAATTAATATATTTTTGTGTGACATTACAAGGGGTTATAGGTAATTTTAAAAACAAACAAGGAAAACCTATAAAATAACAATTACAAAATGCTTGCCTTTTTTCCATTCTTCACACTCAAATTCTTAAAAAAGGAAAATTTGTGTAATTTTACACTTAAAAAATGTAAATGAACAAATTACCATGAATAATACTACAGATTTTCGATGTGGATATTATTTATAGTTCCCCCGTCTTATGGTTAACATGTTTGTTTGTTCTGTAAAATCACGAGTCATTATCTTAAACAGTAAATGGTTCAAAAAATTAGTTAAAAACAAACTTTTCTAACGTTTCTATATATTTTTTATTGATAGTATTGTAATCACTTGGGGGTTTACATTAGTTTGAACAAAAACATACTTTTGAAACATATTTTTGTTTAATCTATTTTATGAAGAACGTCTAATCTGCTCCGTGCAGCAGCTCCACAGAAATGATCCATTAACCGTCAGCAGGTCACTAAGAACTCTGTAATTCTGTCTGAGGAGCTCCGTGTTTCTCAGAGTCCTGCTCTGCTCTGAACGCAGCCTTTAAAGTGACGGAGGCTGTAATTTGAGCAGCTCGGGGGTATTATTAGCCAAAAAGCCGAGCGCGCCACCGGACACATCCAGATGTTGCGTTCAGGCACCAGGAGAAGTCTGGAGCTGCGCAGACAAACTTCCAGAGCCGGGATGGACGCAGCCAGAGCGGATTAAAGGACGAGGACCGGAGGGAAGCCGCTCATCTGTGCGTAATCTGGAGCTCTACGGGGCCTGAAATGTTCGTTTTTACGCACAGGATCGGAGTGAACTAGTGGTTTTAACTCAGCTCTTTTTTTTTTTTTTTTTGATTTGGGGACCGACATGGCTTTTGTTCACTTGCTCCTGTGCGCCTGGATGTGCGCGTCCATGTGCGGCGCGTTCTTCAGCGGACCGCTGCAGCCGGAGATGTCCAACGGGACCTTCCATCACTACTTCGTGCCGGACGGAGACTACGAGGACAACGACGACCCGGAGAAGTGCCAGATGCTCTTCAAGATGACCGACGAGCGCAAGTGCGGTCTGGACGAGGACCAGGACGCGGTGATCCGGGACGACTTCACCATCATCAAGCGGCAGATCGAGGACTCGGCGCGGGTCCTGGAGGGCATCGGGAAGAGCATCTCCTACGACCTGGACGGGGAGGACAGCTACGGCCGGTACCTGCGCAGGGAGACGGCGCAGATCGGCGAGGCGTTCACGAGCTCGGAGAAGTCGCTGCTGGAGCTGGAGGTGAAGTTCAAGCAGAGCCAGGAGAGCGAGCTGAAGGAGGAGCACCGGCTCAGCGACGACTTCCTCACCATGATCGTGCACACGCGGGACGCGCTCAAGGAGACCGTGGACATTTCGCTGGGCCTCAAGGACAAACACGAGCTGCTGTCGCTCATCATCCGCAGCCACGGAACCAGACTGAGCCGCCTGAAGAACGAGTACATGAAGTTCTGAGGAGCAGAACTTTACGCGCGACTGTTGGAGCGACTGGGACAGCTTTAGGGGGTCAAACTCAGCTAAGTTCAGCAAGTTAACAAGTTGTGTTGAAGCCGCAAGTGATGCAGCTTGAAGTTTGATGTTTTTCACCCAGAATCTAAAGCACAATCCAGAGTTCCTTCATTTTATTTTACCTTCTGTAAAGAAAACTGCAGAAAACATTGGAGAAACATGAACATTGGATGCAAAATGAAACATTAAAATACAGTTTTAAAAAGACAAAATGTCATTTCAAGTTGTTCAAATCCACAAAAGTAAACTGAAAGCCAACGACAAGTGAGGTTTGTTGGAAACAGCACTCAAATACACTTTTTACCAACATATTTACATCAAGTAAACTAGAAAATGTGAGTTGATCTGACTAATTTTACAAAAATAATTTTTACAAATGCATGCATTTGCAAAGTGTATTAGAGAAGATGAACTGAATCAACTAATTTATTATCTGGTTTAGTAAATGGACACAGGACTCACAAAGGATTGTTGGAGCAACTTAAATAAACACCTTTAGTTGGTGAAAGTCAATTATATCAACAGATTGTGTTGACGCTGCATATTTAAGTTGGATCTACTTAAATCATTCAACTTGAAGTTTGCTTAAGTATTTTCTTTACCCAAAACACTCTTTGTCTTACGTTCTTTAAAGAAAACAGAAAAAATGTAAGAAATGCAGACATTGGATTCAATTATATTGAGTGGATCCAAGTTAACAAAGTTGTGTTGACGCTGCAAATTTAAGTTGGATCTATTTAAATCTTTCAACTTGAAGTTTGCCGAAGTCTTTACTTTATCCAAACTTTTTCTAAACTTCTGACACTAAAACTTTATGCAGGATTGTTGGAGCAACTTAATCACTTCAGTTGGTAAAACTCAGTTGAGTTCATCCAATTTAACAAGTTGTGTTGATCCACAAGTGATGCAACTAGAAGTTTGATGTTTTTTATCCAGAATCTAAAGCACAATTCTGCTATTAAACCAATTCTGTCATTTTGTTTACCTTTATTTAAAGAAGACAACAGAAAAAATGAAGAAGCATGGACATTGAATGCAAAATGCAAAATTTGAAAGGGACAAAATGCAGCTTTTAAATTGTGTGAATCGACAAAATGAAAATGACAACAGAAAGACAAGTGAGATTTATTAAGTAAACTGTCATATGAGTTGATTTGACAAAATTCCAAAGGAATTTAGGAATACAAGTTATATAAGTCACATCAACTTATTTTTTTCTAGTTTACTTAATTCAAATGTATGTGTTTGCCAAACATTTCTACTAAACTTAGTCAAATCAACTCATTTTTTTTAGTTTTCTTGACCAGAAATGAGCAAAACTCATATATCTGCATGAAGTGAACTGGAAAAGATTCATTGATTTAACTAAATTAACTCATCCAAAGGAATTTAGTCAAATCAACTCATCTTTTCTAGTTTACTTACTTACAAATTCAGCTAATTTCAGGTTAAGTGAACTAGAAAAGATGAGCTGATCTGACCAGATTCTGAAGGAATAAGTTGGTTGACTGAACTCAGAAACAACTTGAGTCATTTCGACTGAAAATGAGTTGAATGAATGAAGAGCTACGAGTTCAGTCAACTCATTAAATTATTAATTATATTTACATTAAATAAAAGAAAAGATGAGTTGATTTGACTGAATTTAGTGCAATCAACTAGTTCAGTTAATGTACTTTAATATATGACTTGTGCTGATTTCTATTTAGCTGAACTTGAAATTTCCATTTTTCTTTTATTTTCATACCATTTTAGAACTTAAAAACACGAGTCCTTAGAAAATAATGACATGAATAAATAAGCTCTACTCTGAAACTTGAATTAACTTTATCAGAAACAAAACTAGTGTATAAAGAGTTAAAACTCCTCAATGTTTTGTAGTTTGAAGAAACAGACGTGGTAGAAACCTGCTGTGTGTCTTTTCCTCGTTTTAAATCAAGTTCTGGATGTTTTTTCTCAAAATAATCAAAGTGAGCCAAACATGGACAAAGGTTTTAGTCCCTGCAGCTGTAGGTTTTTAAATGGATCTCACTTTAACCCGAAACAGACTGACTTTGTAGCGACTCTGGTCAAAAATACCTTCAACAGTTGAGGTTTTAAGGTCTGTAAAAGGCTGATTTTTAAATATTGTCTGTGTGTTTAGTTGAGTCAACTTAATATTTTAAGTTAAGTGAACTCGTTTGCACCAGTTCAGTTCACTTAAATCGGCCAGTTTTACACTTTCACAGCTCATAGTGTGACTTAAGACTTAACATAATTTACAGTGTAAACTAAGGTATGTTTCATAAACTTTATTTTGAAGTTTTGATGTTGCTTTAACTTTAAATACAACATTTATTATTATTATTATTTAAACAGTTTGATTAATGCCTGGTTTACCTGGCCATTAAAAAAAATAGCATCTAAAATCTTATTTTTCTGGAGTGTGACAGAATCAGGAGAGAAAATTCTTTTCAGGGACACAAAATCAAAGCCTAAAAAGTCAGATTACCTTGTTTTTTGTTCTCGTTAGTTTTTTGGGTTAAAAACTAAGTTTGGCCTCAACAAATGAAATTATGTTCAATCAACTGATGCAGAAATTTGAGTTTAAATTCCACACAATAATAAATTGATGCAACTATATCATGTCAACACAACCTATCAAAATAATGCATTTATTTATTCTACACTTAATGAAGTGGTGAGAACACGTCTTTAAATTAGTTTTTTTAGTGTTTGCATGCAGATTGTTGTGGGTGTCCAGGTTTTACTTTATCTTCCAAGTCCTCAAAGTAGATTAAAGCAAGTTGTGTTGCTTCAAAGTGCAATTTGAAATCAACAATTCAGCCCTACTCCGCATCAGAAAAACCTACAATTACTCTGTTTTGGTAATTTGCAAAATGTACAGCATCAGATATAACAGATGCTTCACTGATACCTGATCTCAGACTCTTTATTTGTGGAGGAGCCGTCTGTCAGAACATCTTTTAAGACTTTAATTATTCTAGTTTATGTTGGTTCAATGAGGTCAGATGTGCACGTTGTGATCTATTTACTTCCATTGTGCAACGTTTGCAGAAAGTCTGAAGGAAATATAAACACCTGGGCATTTAAAAACAGAACTATCTCCACTGAAATGTGCTTTTAGTGGTAAAATATTTTGTTTTTAACTTTAAAAAGACGTATATTTGACTGTTTTCAACTCCATTCACGTCATTTTTAATGAAAAAAACATGATGGATTGTATTCTTGTTCACAATATTGATGAAAAACAGCCAATTTACAAAGTTTTGATGGATAAAATAACCAGAACAGGACGTTTATGTCTGATTAATCCAGCAAACTAAACACCAAACAACTCAATCTGCACACCGATGATGTAAAATCATCTAAAAGTTGCAGAATTATCATAAAGTGAATCTGTTCCATGATTTTCCAGAACTGTAATAGACATAAATATCAACCCAAAATGTCTGCATGTATATCATACAACTGTGTCATATCGTCCACTCCTGGAGACCCAACAGTTAAGGAATAAACACCACAAAAAACACGATTTTTTTCTTTCTGGTTCCCAATCAATAATGTGCTTTCTTAGGATTACTTAAATACTATTTGTCAGCCAATTGGAATGTCTCTTTTTCTTGGTTGTGTTTGGTTACTGCAGCAGATTTACTTGCAACATGTAAATTTGAATAGTCAAGCAATCAAAAAAGTGAGAATCTGCACCATAAAGATTCCAAAAAATACGTAAAAATGGGAGGTTTTCGAAACTATTTCAGCTCTCTGACAGACAAAGTTCCAACAGACTCATTAGACAGCTGATGTCTTCACTGAATTCTGCGTTTTTGGTTTGATTTTGACACAAAAATTAGAATAAATATCTTTTTGAAAACCTCTTATCCAGCAGCGAAGCCGTAGACAGGGTTGTGTAGCTTCGCTGAAAGCTCCTAATCTTTGACAGTTTGGATGAATGTTTCCAAGGATATCAGTAAATGTTTACATATGGACACGTATCTGTTGTATTTATATTCTATTTTATTTCATAGGCTTTCACACTTTGCACAATTCTTCACTGTCTGGGTGCTAAAGGTTGTGTTTAAAGCCTTAAACTGTGCCGTCGTTGTGCAGGTAGTTCGTATACTCTATCAAAGTGTACAGTCAGTAAATACTGTGAGCGCTAATATCTTTATTATTGAACACCTTAATCTGTATTCACTGTTTATATAAAGTTTGGAAATATATATATATGTATTCGTGTTAATCTATAAGGGTGTTTGATGAGACTGCAGGCAGCACACGAGGACGAATCTGTGTCGCTACATGGGTTGTGTTGTGTCTTCTTGAATAAAAGAAGTTGTTTGACGAAGAGTTTTCATTCTTTCTGGCGTAAAACTGGGATCAACCTCCTCCGTGGTGTTTCCGCAGTAGCGCTAGAACACTCCTAAATGTTGTGCCACGTGTTTTAAAATCACAGTGTTTGCTTTACGAGGGTTTTTGAGGTCTGCTGTGAATTCTACACACAAACGGCCTCTAATTAGACGAAGCTTTGAAGGAAGAAGCCGCTCGTCGGTATTTACGAGCAGCGGAGATGTGAGGATGCTGCGTCGCCTTTAACCCTACAAACAGCTTGTTGTCATCAGCATTTGCTTTTTTTAATGGTACCTCAGCGTTTTAAGGTCAACAGTAAACAGTCGGAGGAATTATAATGCCAGAAGCACCAGCTGTAGTAAATTGCGTAACAACAAAGTGCAGTCTTTGCTGGTGGATACTTTGAGCTGGGTGATTACGAGCGAAGATGAGGCAACATAAAGGACACATTGTGCAGCTAAAATGCAGCTCGGAGGCCCTGGGTTTGTTTCCATTAGAGGGGAGAGACTGTGGTTTTCCTTAAAAAACAGCAGACTGTTGGCAGCATGTGGAGGAAAAACCGTATACGAAACGTGCATCTTTAACAGCGGCTTCAACTCAGTGGAAACATGTCGAGTCATATATCAGCTCCGGTGTTACATAATGTCAAGACGAAGGCTGACCTTTGGAAGTCATTTCAGATGAATTATGATGTCAGTTTATCTAAAAGAAAGAGAATTATTGGACCAACTTCAATCAACTGATAACATGCAGTGTGTGATTCTGGGTTAATAATTGCAATACGGCGCCTTTAAAAGACCAAACTCGGATACTAGGAGGTGTCATTGGAATAAAGCTGCTCATCGTCCTCCCTGATCCTCCGAAACAAACACAAAGAGGTAAAGTTGGACGCTTTAATTACTTGCTTTGGTTTCATTATTGATTAATGCAGGAAGGAGCTTCTGAATTAATCCAGCAATCATTTGGTCTGGAAAATGTCACAAAATAATGAAAAATGCTCAATAGTCTTTCTAAAAGTCCAATGTGGTCCTTAAACTTATTGTTTTCTCCAAGAAATTAAGGTTTCTGTCACGTATGACCAAAGAAAGTAGCATTCTAGTAGCTGGAACCAGTAAATGTTTGGAATTTTTATGATAATGTGTTATTAAACTGATAAACTTATGAACTCGAAGTCAAACTGGAAGTACCTGATAAACCAACAAATGGATTTAATGTGTAATTACACCCAAATTTGGATGTAGAGTTTTATTATTAACCTTCGTGTCGTCCTGCAGGTCAAAATTGACCCGTTTCAAAGTTTGAAAATGGGGGGAAAAAAAAATTTCACAGTGAAACTTCTGATGTCCACATTTTCAACATTTTTGGGAAATCTTTGAACATTTTTTGGTGGAAAAAAGAAATGTTAAAAATGTTTGTCAAGAAGATAAAAATCAACCAAAATCCAGCGAAATTCGCTAGATTTTGGTTGATTTTTATGTGAATGTTCTTAAAGAAAATTTTAGAAGTTTTACTGATATACACTATATTGCCAAAAGTATTTACTCACCCATCCAAATAATCAGAATCAGGTGTTCCAATCACTTCCATGGCCACAGGTGTATAAAATCCAGCACCTAGGCTGCAGACTGCTTTTACAAACATTTGTGAAAGAATGGGTCGCTCTCAGGAGCTCAGTGAATTCCAGCGTGGAACTGTGATAGGATGCCACCTGTGCAACAAATCCAGTCGTGACATTTCCTGGCTCCTAAATATTCCACAGTCAACTGTCAGCTGTATTATCAGAAAGTGGAAGTGTGTGGGAACGACAGCAACTCAGCCACCAAGTGGTAGGACACGTAAACTGATGGAGCGGGGTCAGTGGATGCTGAGGAGCATAGTGCCAAGAGGTGGCCAACTTTCTGCAGAGTCAATCACTACAGACCTTCAAACTTCATGTGGCCTTCAGATTAGCTCCAGAACAGTGCTTCAGCAGAGAGCTTCATGGAATGGGTTTCCATGGCCCAGCAGCTGCATCCAAGCCATACATCACCAAGTGCAATGCAAAGCATGGGATGCAGTGGTGTAAAGCAGCCACCACTGGACTCTAGAGCAGTGGAGACGCCTTCTCTGGAGGGACCAATCACGCTTCTCCAGCTACAATAGGTGTGCTGTCTTATTCCAGATGATATGAACACAAAAAAACCACACAGGACTCCTGTGGATGTGTCTGACAGACTGTGACTTTATGCTTTTTACAGGATCTAGCAGCTAGTTATAGTTTGGGCTGCAGCACTGAGTACTTCAATTTGAAGTCTTTTATTGATGAATTCTAAAGATGTGAAGGACTGAGAATCTTCTCAAAACAAGACTTTCTTTGAAGCGCTATCTGTTTTCCTGAAACATGCACGTTTGCCGTGTGGATAGCAGCTCAGCAGCTCTGATACTTCATACTTCCTGACCAAGTGTTTATAGTTTTAATGGCTTGTTCCGATCAAAATACTACTTCCTGTTCACGTTTTTATAGTTTTAAAGATTTGCTCCACCCAACCTGTGCTTTCTAATTAACAAGTTGTGGTTTTATTGCTCATTCCTAGTACTTACAGTTTAAATTGTTTATTCCCCCCAAAATCCTAATTTCTGTCCAAGTACTTATGGTTTTAATAGTTGGTTTATATCAAAAATACTACTTTCTATCAAAGTATGTATAGTTATAAAGGTTTATTCCACCCAAATTGCACTTTCTAGCTAACAAGAAATGGTTTGAAAGGTTTTATAATAATATTTTATGTCTAAGTTTGTATAGTTTTAATGGTTTGTTCCAACCAAATTGTACTTCCTAACATAAAAGTTATGATCTTCAATGCTTTATTCCAGTCAAAATTGTACTTTTGATCTAGCAACTTTGGGTTTGAGGGTTAATTCCAACCAGAATATTTCCTAAAGTTTCAATGGTTCATGTCACCTCAAAATACTAATTTCATTCCAAATAATATAGTTTTAATGGTTTGTTTTACTAAAAATATTTGCTGTTCAAGTACTTCTATTTTTAATGGCTTATTCCACCAAAATAGCACTTTCTAACTAACTATGGTTTAAAAAGTTTATTCCACTTAAAATGCAAATTTCTGTCCAAGTACTGACAGTTTGAAAGGTTAATCCCATCTAAGATTCTACTTGTTGTCTAAGTACTTACATTTACAGTGGTTTATTCCACCCAAACTAGTACTCTCTAACTAACAATTTATTGGTTTAAAGTTGTATTCCACCTAAAATACTACTGTCTGTCCAAGTACCTTTAGTTTTAATCATTTGTTTCAACCATAACACTACTTTTTGTCCAAGTGCTTATTAATTTTAAGTGTTTGCTTCCCCTATACTGTACTTGTACTTTGGGCTAAAAGGTTTATTTCACCCAAAATACCACTTTCTGTCTGAGTACTGACAGTTTTAAAGGTTTATTCCACTGAAAATACCACTTTATGTCTAAGTATTTATAGTTTTAAGTGTTTATTCCACCTAAATTGGACTCTGACTGATAAGTGAAGGTTAAGCTGTACATAGTTCATTATTTTCTGTCTAAAGCTGTATTCCCTTTAATGAGCTCCACCTGTTTACTTCCAACTCAAAGGTCCTGATAACAGAACAGCACTATACTGTTATGAAAACAGCTCCATGTCGTCAGTTTCAGCTGCTATCTCGGCAGTATTATAGTTGTTTTATGGCTCTATCGTGGCTGCTGGTAAACTGGGTTAAAGTTGACCCACTTGCACTGATTATATCACTCGGTAACGGCAGCCGGTGACCTTTCACCCACTTTCTCCGGCAGACATCCGTGTTGACGGACGCTGAAGCGACGAGAAGCCGCCTGTCATCCAGCATCACAGGTAACAATGTGCCACAGACCCACGGCGTGTTGTTTTTACTGACTTTAATGTGACTTTAACACAAAAAACTTTGCATAAAACCGGTAAATGAGCCGGCAGCTAGCGGAGGTTAGCATCGCTATTCGCTTAGCAACCGAACCAGGAAGTGCCGTTTACTTTAACTGGCATGCTAGCTGCCGCTTAGCTCCAGGCTAGTTAGCATGCTAGCTGCCGGTTAACTCCGGCTAAAGTAGCATGCTAGCTGCCGGTTAGCTCCCGGCTAGTTAGCATGCTAGCTGCCGGTTAGCTCCCGGCTAGTTAGCACCGCAGCTGCAGTCATGTTTAGGAAGCTACCAGCTGTTAGCTCCGCTTCTTTGCTAGCTGTGGCTTCATTCCCCGGATGTATGTTTAGTGATAATCGATACTTCTGTGCTCATAAAAGTACTAAATTGTTAGAAAACCTGACTTCAGCAGCTTTAAACCGACAGTAAATGATGCTAAACTCACTCTGAAAGTAGGAAAACAAGCAGTCACATTAATATTAAGTTTAATAATTTTTATTTATGTAGCACCTTTAAAAAACAGAGTTTGAACAGCAGGAGAAAGACCAAAAAGGCAAAAAATGGAGAGTTAAAGATTTTCAAAATTAATTAACACCAGATAAAATACTAAAAGAACCAAAAATAGCATTTCCAAGTCAGGATAAACAGCAGGTGGAATAAAAGTTAATGGAGGATGATGCCATAAAATCATAAAAACAAGGCTAGAAATCATAATAATAAAAACAGTAATAATAAAAATAATAAATAGGAAGCTTTTATTGCCAAGTAGATTTTCACATGCAAGGAATTTGATTTGGTGTTTCAGTGCATAACAGCAAACGATAAAAGCATTTAAAAAGTACATTTAAAAAGTGAATAAAGTTTTACAAGACAAATAAGATGCAGTGTTGTGAGTCATATTAATGCAATCAAAGGATTACAAGTCACAGAAAATAGCTAAATACCAAAACAAGACAGAATAGAGCGCAATAGACCAAGACAGCCCAGAAATAACAAATAAATATGTAAATAAATAAGTAAAAAAATTAATTAAAAATTCAATTAGAGGATAAAGATGGGCTTATACACAGACTGAATTTGAGAGGCTACAGTAAAACTTTGTCAAAATCACATCTTAAACAGAATAAATCATATATCTGCTGCTACTGTTGTTGTTGGAATTAATGAGAGCCGCAGTAGTTAATCAGAATTTATCAGCTAATGCCTTGATAACTGAATTTTCATCCATTGATCTATTTTCTTGCACTTTTTGGGGTCGGTGTGGAGCATCAACAGGTCCCTCCTTCCCAGCAGCGCTCTTACGTCTGTGATCTCATTCGTTTGGTCTCTAGGTGAGCTTTTGGAACGTAAATTCAGTGTTTACAGTCCAGATATTGGAAAACACCTGGCATTGCGATATTTTGCTGTTCTGGAATGTAACCATACAGCAGTATGAAAGAGAAAAACAGGAATTTTCACTAGATGACTGTAGTTGGAAAGAATTAATCATCAATAAATGACTGGAGTGTTTGTATAAGGAAACACATCTGCCTTTAATTTATTTACTTGCTTAATAAACAGTTAAAATCGTCTGTTTTTATGCAGAATCACATCTTTTTATGGTGCTCCTCTCCTCTTCTTACTTGTGTAATCATCCAGGACAAGTTAACTTTGATTTTTCAGCTTAAATCATCATTAATAAAGTGAAAAATCTGATTTTTTGTAGGACTCTGTTGTTTGTTTGAACCATAAATCTGTTTTTGCTGCAGATTATTCCACTTTTTAAACTTGTGTTTTACATTTTTCATACCACTGATGAAAAATCTCTGTTTGCAAAGTTAATTTTTCCTGGATTATCATAGAAGTAAAAACATCACGATAGATTAATAGTTTGTTCCAATTAAAATACTACTTCCTGTCCAAGTATTTATAGTTTTAAAGGTTTGCTCCATCCAAAATACTACTTTTTGTCCAAGTATTTATAGTTTGAGTAGTTTGTCCCCATCAAAATACTACTTTCTATTGATATTTTTATAGTTTTAACGGTTTATTCCACCCAAAATACTAATTTCTGTTGAAGTATTTATGGTTTTAATAGTTTGTTCCAAGCAAAGTATTACTTCCTGCCCAAATTTTTATAGTTTTAAAGGTTTGCTCCACCCAAAATTCTCATTTCTGCTCAAGTAGTTATGCTTTTAATATTTTGTTATGATCAAAATACCACTTCCTGTCCAAATGTTTGCAGTTTTAGAAGTTTGCTCCACCAAGAATACTCATTTCTGTTCAAGTCCGTATAGTTTTAATATTTTGCTCCAATCAAACCAGTACTTCCTGTCCAAGTTCTTGTGGTTTTAAAGGTTTGCTCCACCAAAAATGCTACTTTCTGTCCAAGTATTTATAGTTTTGATAGTTTACTTGGGGCTTCAATAAAAGTAATGATTCTGTATAACAATAGATGATTTTTTAAAACATTTTTTAAAGAAAAACTAAACTTAAAGTCAACTAAGTCTTATGTAATACCATGAAGCACTTGTTTTTCTCAAGCTGTCATCTCAGAGCGGTATTAGAAATGTAAAGCACAGGTTTAGAAAGTGGAATAATCTGCAGCCACAACAGATTTGTCGTGCAACCCATCAACAAAGTCCTATATAATTCAGATTTTTCACTTTTTTTTCACCACTCTGTGATGGCAACTTGAGAAAAACAAGCGCTTGATGATGTCACATATGATTTAATTGACTTTAATTATGTTTTGTATTGTTTGCGGGGTGCATATTGATTATATCAGTCATTTCTCGGTGCTTTTTACAACTTTTCTGGTGTGATATAACTCTGATGAAGACATGTGGAATAGTCTTTGGACCACTTTCAGATCTGTCTTCACACTCGTCATGCAGAACTTTGTGGCGCTGATTTCAACGAACAAACAAATTAGTCGTGTCCTCGTGACATGTTTTTGGACGTCGCTCTCCGTTCTGCAGCCAAAATATGTCCACGGAGTTGATGCTATGTTTAATTTTTTGCAACCAAATTCTCTTTTCTCGCTCATTTCTCTGTGCTCATGTGAAGTTCTGCATGACAACAAACTTTCTTTCTAAATAAAGTCAAACAAACTGAGCGTATCCAAGAGTGAATTGGATCAGTCACGGAAAGGCAAAGAAAAAGAAAAAGAAGTTGCAGCATGACGTGTTTGACCTAATTCGCCGTACTTCACGCTGCTGATGCCGAGACAATAAATCATGAAGCTCAGCTCCCAGGAGGCCTGATGTGATGTGAGTCAGGATTTTAGAGGGAATGGGACTTTTTGCATTTCTCTTTTTCCACTGAGACAAAAATTCTGCTGTTATTTTCCTACGATCTGCACCCAAAATGCATCTGGAGAACATTATTAGTAGATCTGTAGCACCACAATGCTTTAATTAATGATCATTTTTGTGCCATTTTTTACCTTTATCAAAAAAAACTGCCCCTCCTGCAATTTGCATTCAACACTTGAGCATTTAGCAGCATGGTTTTAATACTATTTCAGTTCATTGTTCATCTTTTGCACCGTCACATGTGATAGTTTCTGAGTTTCTTTGTCTTAATATTAGTGTTTTTTGGATTTTTTTGGTCAGAGTGGGAGACTTTTCAGAGCAATTTCTAAACAAAAATTAGAAGAATAAGCCCTTTCCCCCCCAAATCTCTTGATAAAACTCACATTTTGAGTCAGAAAAGCCTGGCATAATTACAAAAACTATGTTTTTTTTCTTGTGAAATTAGGTGTCAAATAGGTAATATTTCATAGATGGATATAAATAAGTTAAGATTTAATTGTGATTGCTTCTTGATGCACCACTTTATTATTTTACCCTCCTCACATTGTCATTCAGGCAGTTTATGTTCTGAAATCCAGCTCGGTTTGATGCTGGTCATGTAGGATGAAGTGCATGATTCTGGGTTTCCTGTCCTTCCTGCAGAGCCGTTATCCCGTTCTGATCCGGAGATAAATCCGCCCCCAGGGAACCGTCCGAGATGTGGATGAGCTCGTTTGCACGTTTTGCCCTTCCCGCCCTTCAGAGGAGCTCCGGCGTCGCGGCCCGCCGGGTTCTGGGGGCGTGTCGAGCTCCGGTACCGCCGCCGTCACGCCTCACCTCAGTGCAGCTCCGCGGGCAGCAGACCCTGGGCTCGGCCTCCCTGTCGCTGGGTCGCCACCCGCTCAGGCAGGTCCGGGCTCTGGACCAGGAGAGGATGGTGGAGGTGGAGTGGGAGGACGGCAGCCACAGCCTGTATCCCTTCACCTGGCTCAGAGACAACTGCCAGTGTCCTCGCTGCACTCTGGAGTCGGCCCAGGCCCGGCTACTCCTCCTGACCGACCTGGACATCCACACCGGGGTGGAGGCCGTGGAGCTCACCGACCACAACAAGGTGGGCTGCTTTCAGCGTTTCCACGTCCACTCACCGTACGGATGTTCTGTATTTAACCCTCCTGGCATGTAACCGATCAAAGTGGCCCATTTTTTAAGTAGGAAAATTACTTAAAAAATAAATTAAAATATTTTTTCAGTGTGGAACTTCTTCTGCTCGGCTTAAAAAGCGTAAACAACATTTAAAATCAAAATAGTCTATTTCACATATTCACCCTGAACAGAAGAGGTGTTTCACCCTCGTGTCGTCTGCAGGTCAAAACTGACCCAGTGTAAAGTTTGAAAATGTGGAAAAAAATGGATTTTCACAGTGAAACTTCTGATGTTCACATTTTCAACATTTGTGGGAAATCTTTGAACATTTTTTGGTGGAAAAAAAGAAATGTTAAAAATGTTTCTTTAGAACATTCACATAAAAATCAACCAAAATCCAGCATATTTCACTGGATTTTGGTTGATTTTTATGTGAATGTTCTTAAAGAAAATATCAGAAGTTTTGCTGATATATAAGGAATCACTTTAGATATTTTTAGGAATTTTTTTTGAAAGATTTTTATTCATTTTTTGAAAATATTTGCAAGAATTTTCTTGCCAAATTGGGGGATTTGATAAAAATAAAAAAAAAAACTTTTAAGGGAAACTTAAATTTGGGGAATTTTTTTGCTGAATTTTGGGATTTTTTTTCAGACAAGGAAACAATGTTTTTTGGTGCCTGTAAATGAGGACAACAGGAGGGTTAAAACTAGTGGTGGGACGCGATAAAAAAGTCATCTAAGTAATTAGAGGCTTTGTAACTAATCGGCAAATGCTTCATTTATCAGCCTATAGCTTCACAGATGCCTTTCTAAACATTCATGCTTAATGATAAAAGGAAATTTTCAGCAAACCAGAGATGTCAGAGCAGAAAGCAACCTGGAATGAACCTGTGATCTTGACCAAATACGCCCAGCAGTGCTGCAAAACCCGCAGATCTAAACATGAGAGTTGCTAACTAAAATACTGCCTCAGCCACTAATCCAAACAGGCTTTACTTTAGCTACCTGGTATGATATTAAAGCCCCTTAAAGCCACAGAAGTTGCAGTTTAGGATATACATCCTGCAGCATGTTGGTCAGTGGTTTTACAGATTCATGCCGTCCTTCTTCTGTGTGGGAAAAGTCAAGCTTTTTATGATATTTTATGCGGTAAAACCTCCTTTTCCTATTTTAAATCTTTTATATATGTATATATATGTATATATATATATATATATATATATATATATATATATATATATATATATATATATATATATATATATATATATATATATATATAGCAAATCAAATTGCAAAATCTGCCTGAAAAATACCAATTAGATATTCTCCTTGGCCCTAATTTCCACCTACTGTGAAGGAAAAACATTGAAGAACAAAGTACAAGCAGTTCTCTGAATAGTTAGAAAACAAACTTAAGTGACTGAAGTAATGTTCCACTCACTACTGTTGGGTTTAATCACATCAGTTTGAAGTCGCCAGGATTAGTCCATGAGTCTGCTGCTGCTCTAGATGATCACTTTTGATAAGTTTTAGGTGGTTTTTCAAGCAAAATTGCTCAAAATTTAATGTTCTCACCTCATCAGTTGGGAGATTTTGCTGCTTTTTCTTGTTTTGTATTAAAGTAAATTGGCTACATGGAGAAAATCAACAGATCTAGAAAATTTCACTGGCATTTTCATATTTTTTAATGATTTTACAGGCTAAAATGTTAATTGATTTCACTCTCTGAACCCCAAGCTATTCCTGAGTAATTGAATTTTGCTCCTGTCACATTTTTGCTCACTTTTGGCTCATTTTTCACATCTTTGGAAACAGAACTACCATGGACAGAAGTAGAGAGAAGTTATAGTGGCATAAATCATAAAAAGAAAAGCCTCCACAAGAATTTCTCTCATTGTTTATCTTATAAATATTAAATCAACATGTGCAATTCCCACAGCTGTTGTCAATACTGGAAGAAAAATGATGACTACATACTGCAATGGTCTCTTGGTGGTGCTAAGAAACGCAGAAATTGTATGTTTTACAGAATGTGGTTCATGCAAATTGTTTATTTTTTGCAATTTTTTGAATGAGATTTTCGTGATTTTGATGAAATATCCTGATTTTAAGAACTTAAAAAGAGCTCAGAAGTGTCTTTGGACCGCTAAAATGCCACATATATAAAATAAAAAGGTGAATTTCTTTCATTATTTAATTTACAAAAAATGGAAAAATCTGACTTTAACAATGACAAATGCCAACAGGTGTTACAAATACTAGAAAAAATGGTGACTTTACCTGGTATAGATACACTGCCTGTCCAAAAAAAAGTTGCCACCTGGATTTAACTAAGCAAATAGGTAAGAGCTTCCATTGGATAATTATTGCAGTGATGAATATTTCAGCTGCAACAACTTATTTAACCCTAGCTGATGCAGTGAGGAGCTTCTGAAACAACCATGTTGAAAGACATATCCTGTGGTCATGGAAAGGATGTTAATCTATCTCAGAAGGGTCAAATTATTGGTCTGCATCAAGCAAAGAAAACAACTAAGGACATGAAACTACTAAAGTCAGGTTAAGAACCGTCCAACGCATCATTAAAACTTGAAGGATCTGGGGTTGATCAGGTTCAGCAACGTTATGTTCCCAAAAGAATGAGGTCAGCTGATACCTGAAGATACTGAATGACCAGGTCTTTCCATCAGTGGAGCTTTTCTTCCCTGATGACATGGACATGTTCCATGATGATGATGCCAGGATCCATGGGGCTCACATTGAGAATGAGTGGATCAGGGAGCATGAGATGGATTGTCCTCCACAGAGTCCAGTCCTCAGCCCCACTGAGAATCTTTGGGATATTCTGAAGAAAACTTTGTCTGACCCTCTTTTTCCACCAAAAATACTACTTTTTGTTCAAATACTTCTAGTTTTAATTGCTTGTTCCAATTAAAATACTACTTCCTGTCAAAGTTCTTATAGTTTTATAGGTTTGCTCCACCAAAAAGACTAATTTCTGTCCAAGTACTTATAGTTTCAATAGCTTATTCCAATGGAAATACCACTTCCTGTCCCATTCTGTGCAGTTTTAAAGGTTTTCTCCACCAAAAATACTACTTTTTGTTGAAGTGCTTATAGTTTTAATAGTTTGTTCCTATCGAAGTACAGCCTCCTGTCCAAGTTTTTCTGGTTTTAAAGGTTTGCTCCACACAAAGTACTCCTTTCTGTCCAAGTGCTTATAGTTTTAATAGTTTGTTCCAATCAAAATGCTACTTCCTGTCCAAGTTTTTATAGTTTTATAGGTTTGCTGCACCCAAAATACTACTTTTTGTCAAAGTATGTATAGTTTTAACAGTTGTTCCAATCAAAATAGTACTTCCTGTCAAAGTTTTTAGAATTTTAAAGGTTTGCTCCACCCAAAATACAAATTTCTGTCCAAGTACATGCAATTTTAGTAGCTTGTTCCAATCAAAGTGCTACTTTCTGTTGAAGTCTGTGCCGTTTTAAAGGTTTGTTTCACTCAAAGTATTGCTTTTTGTTCAAGTGCTTGTAATTTTAATAGTTTGCTTCTATCAAAATACTATCTCCTGTCCAAGTTTTTAGTTTTACAGGTTTGCTCCACACAAAATACTCATTTCTGTCCAAGTACTTATAGTTTTAATAGTTTGTTCCAATCAAAATATTCCCTCTTGTCCATGTCCGTTCAGTTTTAAAGGTTTGCTGTATCCAAAATATTACTTTTTGTTCAAGTTCTTATAGGTTTAACAGTTTGTTCCCATCGAAATATGACCTCCTGTCCAAATTTTTATAGTTTTAAAAGTTTGCTCCACCCAAATTGCACTTTCTAACTAAGAAGTTATGGTTTCAAACGGTTACGCAAGAAAATTGTCATCAGATTACCTTTAAACCTCAAACTTCATTATGCCAAGGTACCAGGAAGCCTGATCCAGTTAAACCAAAGGCATTTGCACTTTTGCCGACAGTTGGAGGGCGACTGGTTGCTGCCAAACGGTGCAGGTCGGTGAGGTTAGATGATCTAATTCTGGCGTTCGCTTTGACCTGTAAGTCCTCTGGAGGAGTCGCTGCCATATGTCTTCTGAAATGGCTATAAACAGAACCAACCATGTGCTGTTTGTTCCTAAAAACGCAGTAGATTTCCTGTATTCCTGCAGCAGAACGAAGTGTTTAGATCTATTAGAGTAAACGTGTGTCGTCAATACCACATCAGTGATTTCATTCCTGCCTCAGGCTGTAGAAAATTACAAGGGGTTGATTATATGGTTCCACCGGCCAGAGGTACTTATAAGGCAGATGGTGAGCAAAGGTGAAAGACAGTTTGTTTTATTTAAATACCTTTCTTTCTCACTTTTATGAGGCAAAATAACACATTCAGAGCTTAACCTCCAAGAGTGCAGACCATTCTTGTCTTCTAACATTCAAAAATCCAATGTTTTTCATCATTATTAAGCAGAATAGTGAATAAATATGCATTAGTTTGTTTATTTGAAAGAGAGAAAGCACTTTAAGCTGATGGGTTATCACAGCGGGGTAAGAAAAGATGTGAAAACATGAAAGAAAAGCTTGGACCAGCTGGGATCAATAAGCTTTTATCTCTCGCAGATTTCCATTGTGTGGCCCGACCAGCACATCAGCCTGTTTGATGCAGAGTGGCTGAAAAAACGCTGCTTCTCTGCTGCCGCAAGACAAGCCATGCAAGACGAGCTTTTCCTCAACGGTGAGTCGAGATTTCACGTCTTTCAAGTCTGTATTTTTAGGATTTCTTGGAGCGAAGGGCTTCGACCTCTACCCCTGGTTTGATTTTCTTTAGTTTTAAAGGTTTGCTTCACCAAAAATACTCCTTTTTGTTCAAGTGCTTATAGTTTTAATGGTTTGTTCCAATCAAAATGCTACTTCCTGTCCAGGTTTTTACAGTTTTAAAGGTTTATTCCACCCAAATTACACTTCTTTGTACTTGGACAAAGTACTTATTTAGTTTTAATAGTTAGTTTAAATCAAAATACTGCTTCCAAGTATGAATAATTTTAAAGGTTTTTTCCACCCAAAATACTATTTTTTGTCTAAATATGTATTGTTTTAATTGTTTGTTCCACCCGAATTTTACTTTCTAATAAAAAAAAAAAACTGGTCTTAAAAGTTTGTTCCACCCAGAATACTACTTCCTGTCCAAGTTTTGATAGTTTTTAAGGCTTATTCCACTCAAAATGCTACTTTCTGTCCAAGTACTTATCGTTTTGAGTTTGTGCCAATCAAAATGCTACTTCCTGTCCAAGTTTTTATAATTTTAAAGGTTTGCTCCACCCAAAATACTCATTTCTGTCCAAGTACTTACAGTTTTAATAGCTTATTCTACTCAAAACACTACTTGCTGTCGTGTTTTTTCTTTCACTTAGCTAGAACGCGATGACATGCATTTCCAGTCTATACCATTTTCAAGGAAAACTGAACTTTACAACCTTCCTGAAGGTGTGACTTTTACAAGGCTGCGTTGAGCTATTCACCGTGTCCTATAAAGTCACCACAAAGTGTTGCTTTCATGTGTTTCTGGGTTTTTTTATGTGGGATAAACTTGAAAAGCTGAAAGTGTTACTGTCACATGAAGTCACCTGGGATTTGGTGCAAAACAAACAGAAGCTAAAACTGTCCTGCAGTGATTGGACAGCTTCAGACTGAAACTAAGGATTGCTTTCTAATTCCCATTGACGTAGCAGGTGTAGGAGATTATTTTTCTAAAGGAGGCCATAAATCATGACACAAGTTATAATTTATAGGCCTATAGTTGTAATAGTTTGTTCCAATCAAAATACCGCAATTCCTGTCCAAGTTTTTATGGATTTAAAGGTTTGCTCCACCCAAAATACTCATTTCTGTCCAAGTATTTATAGTTTATAAGGCTTATTCCAGTCAAAATACAACTTTCTGTGCAAGTTCTTATTATTTAAATGGTTTGCTCCAGTCAAATTACAACTTCCTGTCAAAGTTTTTATGGTTTTTAAGGTTTGCTCCTCCCAAAATACTACTTTTTATTCCAGTACTTATAGTTTTTAAGGTTTATTCCACTCGTCGTCGTGTTTTTGCTTGCACTTAGCTGCACTGCGATGATATGCATTTCCAGTCTGTAACATTTTCAAGAAAAACTGAACTTTACAACCTTCCTGAAGGTGAGATTTTTACAGGGCTGCGTTGAGCTATTTGGTGTGTTCTATAAAGTCACCACAAAGTGTCGGTTTCGTGTGTTTCTGGGGCTTTTTATGTGGGATAAGCTTGAAAAGCTGAAAGTGTCACCTGGGATTTGGTGCAAAACAAACAGAAGCTAAAACCGTCCTGCAGTGATTGGACAGCTCCGGCCTGAAACTAATGATTGCTTTCTAATTGCCGTCGACGTAGCGGGTGTAGGAGATTATTTTTCTAAAGGAGGCTATAAATCATGACGCAGCTGTCTCACAATTAACAGGATGAACAAACACTGTCATGAATTGCTGCGTTTTGAAAGCGCCGTCCGAAGGAAGCAATTTGTCAGCGTGCCAGGCGGCAGGTGTTGTTACCTGCTTGGGCATGAATAGCAAAGCGACGAGGCTTGTCACAGATTTCCATACTGTGACCACACGCTCTTAGCAAAGTTGTATTTCACATGCACCTTCGACATAAACATCAACTTTTCAGTCCAGATTGAAAAAACATGTTAAGTCCAGTCAACCAATTAAGATTCTCAATGAGCTTTTATCTTCAACATCAATACAGCAACACTTTCACCATAATTTACCACAGACTAGTTGCATTTTCTTGTAGTTTTCACATTGGAAAGTGTGTAATTATGTACTTACCTGTGTTGAAATTTAAAATATTCTGCTCTAGAAATCTCTAGATATGGTTTACTCCAATAAAAATACTACTTACTGTCCAAGTTTTTATTGTTTTTAAGGGTTGCTCCACCAATAATACTACTTTTTGTTGAAGTGGTTATAGTTTTAATGGTTTGTTCCAATCAAGATCCTACTTCCTGTCCAAGTCCGTGCAGTTTTAAAGGTTTGCTCCACCAAAAATGCTACTTTTTGTACAAGTGCTTACAGTTTTAATAGTTTCTTCTAATCAAAGTACTACTTCCTGTCCAAGTTTTTTGTAGTTTTAAAGGTGTGGTCCACCAGAAATACTCATTTCTGTCCAAGTACTTATACTTTTAATAGTTTCTTTCAATCAAAATACTACTTCCTGTCCAAGTTTTTATAATTTTAACGGTTTGCTCCCCGCAAAATACTAATTTCTGTCCAAGTAGTTATAATTTTAATAGTTTGTTCCAATCACATTACCTACTTCCTGTCCAAATTTGTACAGTTTATCAGGCTTATACCACTCAAAATATTAACTTCTGTCCAAATTTTTTTGAAGATTTTAAAGGTTTGCTCCACCTTTTGATATCCCAGTTGGTGATGAATGACATTAGTCTCAAATTACGTTTGTGTTTACTTGTAGAGGTAAAGTTTTAGTATTTTGGCAGAGTATTTAGTGGTTTTCTTTGCTATATGTGGCTGCTGCATTGTTTTTTTTGTAGAAATGAAGATGAATTAAACTTTCATCCTTATTTCTACTCTTTTGCATGTTAAATTTGACATTTTACTGTATTAAGGTCGAGTAATCTGACAGTTTTTGTGGTTCTCTTTGCTGTGTGGATGCAGCATTGAAGATAAAATAAACTTTAATCTTTATTTTTACATATTGAATACAGCCTCTTCCTGCATTTGTGTTGGTTTTTAGAGGTCAATTTTGATGAATTTATCATCTTTTTGTGGTTTTCTTTGCTGTCTGGTTGCAGCATTGACTTTTGTTTTGTAAAATAAAGAAAGAAAAAACTTTCTTCTTTGTTTTTACTTTTTTTTTTACACAGAGGTAAAATCTGAGTGATTTGACAGCTTTTATTTTACATTTTCTCTTTGTTGTGTGGATGCTGCAATGAAATTTGTTTTGGAAAAATAAAGAAAGAATAAACTTTCTTCTTTATTTTCACTTTTCTACATATTGCATGCAGCAATCTACTGCATTTGTGTTGATTTCATTGATAAAGTCAAAGTCAGCTTTATTGTGGTTCTGCTACATGCGTACACCTACAGAGAACTGAAATTGCATTTCTCTAACCCTAAAACCTGAAAACTAAAGCTAAAAATTTAGGATACAATCAAACATGAGAAAAAAACAAAAAGACAACAACAGTCCTAATCTACATAAGGCACAAATTTAGTGCAAATTGGCTTTTAGGAGAAAACAATTAACTCGTTGAAATTAGTGTAAAAATGACCATAACTGCAGGTTTCATTCTGGATTATTTTGTGTTTTCTTGTAACACATTTAATGTCGTCTGCTTTTGTTTGCATCGTCACTCTTCTCAGTATGCCATTTCATTACAAGCACAGCCACATTTAAATACTTTTTGCTGACAGTAGGAAGTCTAAATCTGATGTGTTTGCCACCTAATTGTCAATTAAGCTGTAAAATTGTCGCGGGGCGAACTAGAAGGGAAATATATTTGCGTGGATTGAAATGTAATCGCTAACACTTGGCGAACGGCAGCAGCAGGAAGCAAGTGCTTGTGAACAAAATGCTTTTTCAATTATATGTAATTAAGCAGCTGTTTCATGTGTGTGTTGCTGTTAAAATGAAAATTAGTGTAGTTTCTCTGCTAACCTTTCCTGAGGGAAAAAGATGCCCCTGACTTAAACTCTTCCTCTCGTTTTTTTCCCACTTTCTCGGGAACATTACAGGGTTGTTAAGGAAGGGAGAGAAGTCATTTTACAGTACATTTACAATGGCCCAGTGCTCTTTACAGTCTGCCAGACAGCCGAGGAGAAAGTTCAGCTGTGGAACAAGGTAGCAGCACTTCAGTGGAGCGGGGGATGGACTGGAGTCGCTTCGTGTAAACTCACGTGGTCCTGAAGGACCCGCAGGGCTGAGCGGTTCCAGCCTGATTAACAGAATCCTCCATTCATGCCCAAGTGTAAACAGATCCTCCTCATAGCGACGCACGGCAAGACAGGCCAGGATTTCTGATTTTTTTTACTTTTCTGCTGCACACAAATACCATAAAGCAGAGGAGTCAAACTCATCTTAGTTCAGGTTCTACATCCAGTCCAATTTGATCTCCAGTGACCAGTAAAATCAAGGCATAATAACCTATAAATAACCACAACTCCTAATGGTTCCTTTGTTTTAGTGCAAAAAAGTACATTCTGAAAATATTCACATTTAAGGAATTATTTTTTTACAAAACATTATGAACAACCTTTCAAGAAAGAAACAAGAAATTTCTTAAGAAAAATAAATTCAATTTCAGCAACATTTAGCCTCAGTTTATCATTTACTCATTACAACTTCCAGATCACAGAGTGTCTACAAAGGAACACAACATTTAGTCACAGCTATCTGGAACTGAACCATAAAGGATTTTACTTTAAAAAGACAAAAAAACACCAAAAACAAGACAAAATATTACAAAAATGAGACACAAAACGACAAAAGCGAGAAACAAAATGACAAAAACATGAGACAAACAACAAAAGTCAGACAGAAATGAGACAAACGACATGAAACTAAGCAAAAAAATAAACAAAAAGTTAGACAAAGAAGTTACAAAGCGACATAAAAAAATGGACAAATGACCAAAAAAAGAGGCAGAAATCAGACGAAAAAGACAAATACAAGATAAAGTATTACAAAAATGAGACACAAAGGGACAATGAGCATCTTACTTTATGATCTAAACAACTTGTAATGATCTAGAAATTATTTTAAATTTATAGTTTTACTTATTTACAATCTGCAGTTAATGTCTTCTGTGGAATTTTTCCACTTTGAGGGCCGCATTGGAGCCTCTGGAGGACCGCTTTTGGCCCACGGGCCTCATGTTTGACACCCCTGCTGTAATATGTCTGGGTTTAATTATTTCCTCCTGTGAGAGTGTGTAATTCCAGAGAATAGAAACTACCTGGAAACTCTGAAAAGACGGACAGCCTTCACCCTGGGTCTGGGTTCCTGTTTTGTTTTTCACGCAGCGTCAGCCGGCTTGTTTAAACGTCTCAGCGGTGGAAGTGCTGCACGCCCGGGACCCGCCAGGTCAATATGATAATTGGAGCTCCGGGGTTATTATTCAGCGCTCCTGTAGTGTTTTTACCGTTTCTATGGAGCCGTCGCATCTCAAACCACAGCAGCTTTTGAGCAGAGTTGGGGATAGAACTGCTCAAGGTCACCTACTGGAGTAAAAAGAAAGCTTTTAATGTAGAATGCACACGTTTTGGAATAGTTTTCCCCCGTGTTACTGATAAATAGCTGGTCTTTTGCACATGTAATTTGTCAGCATTTCTACTTTATTCTCTTTATTAATCTCCACAAAAAACATGCAAAATCACCACAAAAGGGGCTGAAATGACCAGAAAAAGATGCAAAAAAAAAACACAGAAAGAGGCTGAATTGCCGCAAAAAGACACAAAATTCACACGAAAACAGGCAAAATTAACCCAAATTCTCAACTTCTGACAAAATATGGTGCAGAATCAAAACAAACATGGGCCATAATCAACACAAAAAGATGCAAAATCACCAGATTGCATGCATCATTTCACTGCATTTTTGTTGATTTATTGAGTTAAATTTTTAACAATTTGGCTTTTTTTTGCAGTTCCCTTTGTTGCGTGGCTGCAGCATTGAAGACAAAATAAACTTTCATTTATATTTTTAGTTTTTTACTGATTGCATGCAGCTAAATTCCCACAGTGTTTCTGTCCAGAAGTCATTAACCGCCGCAGAAGTCTTTGTCATGGTGCCCCTTTACTAGTTAAACTCCCACGATTTTACTGCATTTTTGTTGGTTTATCGAGTAAAGTTTTGAGCAATTTGTCAGTTTTTTGCACTTTGCTGTATGCATGTAGCATTGAAGATAAAACAAACTTTCATCTTTATTTCCACTTTTTTACTCATTGCATGCAGCATTTTTCTGCATTTTTGTTGATTTATCAAGTAAAATTTTGAGTAATTTGTCAGTTTTTTGCAGTTCTCTTTGCTGTGTAGATGCAGCATTGAGGACATAATAAACTTAACTAAAAATAAAGATTTTTTAAATATTAAATGCAACATTTTGTTGCATTTGTGTTTATTTGTAGAGATAAATATAGGGATTATAGAGATTTATAGAGATATTTATGGAGATTCATCTAGTAAACATAAGGAATCGAACTTTCATCTATATTTCTACTGTTTTACGTATTAGATTAAGCTTTTTGCAGCATTTGTTTTGAGAATAATCACAAAAGAATATAATAAAAATAGACATTCTTTTTTATTTTTTGCTTTTTTACATATTGCATACAGTAATTTACTGAACTTGTGTTGATTTATCAAGTTAAATTTTGAGCAGTTTGGCATTGTTTTTGCAGTTCTCTTTGCTGTGTGGCTGCTGCGTTGAGTACGTAATAAACTTCATCTTTATTTTTAGTTTTTTTTTTACATATTACAAGCAACATCTTTTTAGCTTTTTATTGCATTTGTTTGAGAATAAACAAGAATTTAATAAGAATAAACATTCTTTTTTGCTGTTTTACATACTACATGTAGTAATTAATTGAATTTGTGTTGAGTTATTGAGGTAAATTTTGAGCAATTTGTCTTTTTTGTGGTTCTCTTGATAATAAAATGAGCTTTCTTTTTTTTAGTGTTTTTACATACTGCATTCAATTTTTTCCTGCATTTGTGCTGATTTATAGAGATAACATTTGAGTGATTTGACAGCTTTTATTTCAAATTTTCTCTTTGTTGTGTGGTTGCGGCATAGAATCTAATTTTAGGATAGTTTTTCCCTGTGTTACTTTTGAATAACTCGGCCTTTTGCACATGTAATTCGTCAGCATTTCTACTTTATTGTCCTCATGCTCAGGACAGAACTACAGTACAGGCTTGGAAACAGCGGGAAAGGCTGACGTCTGTAGAACTGAGTGTCATTCAGACCCCCATCTGTCTCGGCCATATGGAAAACTGATTTAGAGCGAGGGGGTCGGGAAAATAGCTGCATGTTCTTACCAAACACAAACTCACCGTTGTCAGTGTTTCCTTCCCTGGGAATGAGCAAATCCCCGAGCCTGCAGATACGTGTGACCAGGAATTTAAACCGCCCGGTTTTCCAAGAAAGACCTGGGAGCTCTCAGACGTTTTCTCACCACGTCTCGGATATCCAGCTATGCAAGTTCACTGTTTAGTTGATACGCTTCAGGGTTGTTGTTTTTTACTGTATTTTATGGCATTTCCCTTCCCTTTTAGTTTTTTTTTTGGTTGCAACAGAACAGGGAATTGTTGGTCTGTCTCATCTTTAGGAAAACCTGACTGAAATAGGAACTTATTTTCAAAAGACACAGTAAAGTAAAACTCCCGTCTAGTGCGTTTGGGATTTTTTTAGGTAGTGATGTGGCTCTGCACAATGCATCACTTCACCATCGATACATACATGCACAATAGTCGAAGCACGAAAGGAAAACTCACACAGAGTTCCAATTTTCCACTAGTCCAAAGGAACAGTCTGTCCGATAGAAGATTTACTCAGATTTATGGCTTCTTGGATACACTGAGTTTTTAAAATTTATTTTAAAAACACAGAGTTTGTTGCCGTGCAGGATCCACATGTGCAAAGCAAAATGAGCCATGAACAGAAAAAAATACACTGAAAAGGAAGGTGTGGTTGGAAAAAGAAATGCAAATCTTTTGGCTACAAAAAAGATGATGTTGCCCTGAAATAGGTTCTCTTTCTGTAGTTTCTTGCAACTGTTGCCACCACACAACACATTTTCAGCCATTAAACTGTCATTAATTGGTTAAAGTGAAATTGGTTAATCAATCATTTTCCATCATTAATTTAACTGATCACAAATATATTAACTGATAAGGCAAAAGATGAAGGACATGGATGTTAGAAAATAACAAATTAGTTGTAGTATGTGGTTGTTCCACCAGGTGGAGACTAGAGGCGGCGTCACTAAGACTACAGGAAGTTCATGTTGGCAAGCAGGAGAGCTTTGTGGGAGATAAGCTAGTGAAGGGGCACCATGACAAAGACTTCTGTGGCGGTTAATAACCTCTGGCCAGAATTACTGTGGGAGTTTAGCTGGTCAAGGGACACCATAACATAGACTTCTGTGGCCGTTAATGACTTGTGGCCGGAAGCATTGTGGGAGTTTAGCTAGTAAAGGGGCACCATGACAAAGACTTCTGTGGTGGTTCATGACTTCTGATCAAAGCTCTCAATGCAAAACAATCCACATTCTTGGAAGACAGATGGCTAACAAGTTGAAGCCACTGTAGCGAGGAATAATAGCCGTCTATAAAAAGGGTTGATAGTATGGAAAATTATCGACTGTACTTCAGTTCTATAAAAAATTAATTGATTATTGATTGAAAATGTTGCAAACTATCCATGAAGTATGTTATTTCTGTCCATCACTTTCTGCAAAAACATTTCTTTCACATTTTTTTCTGCAGTACTGATCATTAAAAGGGCATAAATCACACAACTTGAGAGCAAATTGAGTAAAACATCAACCAGTTCCAGTAAACTCATCAACAGAAGCGTTTTATTGCATTTATGGATATTTTAAGGACCTTTGAGATGCAGATATGATAGTTTCTTGCTGCTCCGTGCACTCTTACCAGCACTCTATTTTTTACCAAAAATTAAATAAATCTATGCAAAATACCTGTTAAAATACTCAAACTTCACCTCTATATGCATAATAAGTCTTTTTTTTAAGTTAAATGGTGAATTTAACATGTTAAAGGCGAGTAATATCTCATTTTAGTGACATTACTCTCTTCTGTCCATCAGTTTCTCCAATAATAACATTTTTTCCTGCAACAGTGATCATTAAAAGGGCATAAATCACAAAAAATGAGAGCAAATCGAATAAAAAATCAACCAGATCCACTAAACTCAAGCCTTTTTGTTGCATTTCTAGATATTTTCAGGATCTTTGGGTTCCATTTTCTTGCTGCTGAACGGCGCCAGAACCTCGTGTCACTCATCCTTATCTCAACGACGTTTCCTTTCACCGATTTTAAAACCCGCCAGCGATTTGCTCCAGACTCTTTCACTGCTGGAACCATGTCATCGTCTCAGGCCTCACATTTAGCGGTTGTCATGTTTGTTTAGTCGGAGAGAATCAGGACTAATTCTGGAGTAGAAACAGGTCAGATGGGTTTTATGGAAGCTCCACTTTAGTAAATACTGTCCTCTCCCAGATGGTATTTTCTAATTCTGTTAACGGGTTGAGCTGCTCACCTTCAACCAGCCGTGATGACTCGTCATTTTAGAAGAAAGCCGAGTCATTTATCAGGATCAGACCCAGAAGTGAGAGGCCACTATGATGAGATATTTCTAGTCTTTTACGTGTTAAATTCAGCATTTTACCTAAAATACTTTAAATCATGCTTTTAGAGGTAGAGTTTGAGTATTTTGGCAGCTTATTTTGTGGTTTTCCTTCCTATGTGGCTGCTGCATAGATTTTATTGTTAAAATATATATATTAAAGGAATTTCATGTTAATTTTTACTCTTTTACAGAATAAATTCAGCTGATAATGGCATTTTTGTTGATTTTTAGAGGTAAGGTTTGAGTATTTTTGGAGGGTTTTTTTTGCAGCAACATTGATATTTTTTGTAAAAATAAACTTTTCTCTTCCTCTTACATATTACATATATTACACATTACATATTTTAATTTATGGAAGTATATTTTAAGTGATTTAACAGCTTTTTTATGGTTCTCTTTGCTGTGTGGATTCGGAATTGAAGATAAAATAAACTTTTCTCTTCATTTTCTACTTGTTTACATATCACATGTAGCATTTTACTACATTTCTGCTGATTTATAGAGATAAATTCTGAACAATTTTGCAAGTTTTTTGTTGTTCTCTTTGCTACTTAGATGCAGTTTTGAAGATACAATAGCTTTTCATGTTTATTTTTTACTTTTTTACATATCACGTGCAGCATTTTACTGCGATTTGTGTTGAGTTTCAGTGTTTTTGCAGTTTTTCTTGTAGTTTTCTTTGCTGTGTGGCTGCAGAAGTGAAATATTTTTCGTGAAAATAAAAAAGAATACATTTTATTCTTTATTTTCAGTTTTTTGCATATCAGAAGGTGCATTTTAACGCATTTATCTTGATTTATAGAGGTTAATTGGGATTAATTTTACATTTTTTTGTGGTTCTCTTTCCTATGCTCTTGCAGCATTGAAGATGAAATAAACTTTCATCTTTATTTTTTCCTTTTTTACATGTTAAATGCAGCATTTTACTGCATTTAATTGATTAACTGAGGTGGATTTTAAATAATGAAACATCTTTTTCGTGCTTCTCTTTGCTGCGTTGAGGTTTTTTCTCCACTGACCTCCTTCCTGCTCTGAATACGTTTTATTGTACGTCTCTTACTGCACCATGTGTGAAATGTTATTTTTGGATGGAGTGATTGACAGAAAAGGCTTCCTCTCCAGAACAGCTGTCCTCAGAATATTCTCCTCTGACCTGCTGCTGGTCGCTGCCAAGAACACGAAGCCGTTGAGCCGTCTGACAGAAGCCACACATGTCCCGAATACAGAGAGGAAAGTTTCCCTCACAGTCCAGCTGCAGCGCGAGTAATGAACTTTAAGAAGTCGGATCTCTAGCAGGATCGACCGGCCGCTGTTTTGTAAAAGTGGATTTCATTTTTACTGAAAGAGAACTGCAAAAAAGTGGCAAAAAAATCTAAATTTACCTCTATAAATCAAAACAGAGATAACATGAGACTGTTTTAAAGCAAAATTGTATGTTAAATATGTAGAAAAGTATTTTAAAAAATTAAAAGGAAATTTTGGGGTTTTTTTGCAATGGTGGTTTTCTTCACTGTGTGGCTCTATTTTTTTAGTTTTTTTTACATATTAAATGCATTGTTTTGCTTAAAAATAGTCAGATTTTTAAGAGGTAAAATTTGATTCTTTGGTAATTTTTGTGGCTCTCTTGTCTAAAAATACAGAAAGACTAAACTTTAATCTTTATTTTCCAACTATTTTTGCATATTAAATGCTGCATTTTACCTCATTTGTGATGATCTTTAGACGTATATTTTGATTAATTTTTTTCTTTGCTTCGCTGGACATTTCCATTTTTGCATATTAAATGCAGCATTTTCCTGAGGTTATATTGATTTATGGAGTTAAAGTTTTAGTGATTTAGCAGCTTTCATGTCTGCTTTTCTTTTCTGTGCGGCCGCTGCGTTCACAGTTTACTTTTCCTGACCTCATTCCGTCTCTGAGCGTCTAAATCCTGATATTTTACGTCCGTCAGTGTTTCATTGGAGTCGGACGTTTCTGGTAAACTTCCTGATGGATCGGATCGCCGTTCGTTGGACTTTCCTCCTCTAACTCTCGCTGACTGATTCCTAAAACTGCAGCCGATTTGTCTTCTTTCCCGTCTAAGTTCTCCATCTGGTCCGGGTTTCAGCGACAGAAATACTCCTGGAAACGAATCCGTGGAAAAAGCGTCGCTTCACACGTCGTTTGTTACAACTTCAGCACAAAACTAGGAGGAATCTGAGGAATCTGTGCTGTAAAATACAACATTAATCCATCAGAATTACATGTTTTTACTCCACTGCAGCGGGTTTTAATGGACTCAGAACATTTTAGTCGTCCTGCTTACATTTATAGATGTACAGTTTTAGTAATTTAACAGTGTTTTGTGGTTTTTACAGTTTAAATTCAGCTTTTTACTGCATTTATGTTGATTTCTAGACATAAAGTTTTAGTAATTTAACAGTTTTTTGTGGTTTCTCTTTGCTGTGTGGCTTGAAACCAATTTTCATCTTTATTTTTTACATTTTTTTAACACATTAAATTCAGCTTTTAACTGAATTTGTGTTGATTTTGTGGAGGTAAAGTTTGAGTTTTTTGACTGTTTTTTTGTGATTCTCTTGTGGCATGGCAGATAAAATAAACTTTTATCTTTATGTTTCTTTTTTTAACATCTTAAATGGACAATTTTACTTAAAAATATTGTCACATTATCTGTATTTTGATTTATAGAGGTAACTTTTGAGTATTTTGGCTGCTTTTTGCAGTTTACTTTGCTTATTGACTGTGGCATTGAAGAGAAAATAAACTTTTATCTTTATTTTACATTTTTACACACTTTTACATCTTAAATGCACAGTTTTACTTAAAAGCAGTCTCAATTTATTTCTGTTTTGATTTTTAGAGGTAAATTTTGATTTATTTGACAGTTTTCTGTGGTTTCTTTATGGGCTGCTGCACTAGACTTTCATCTTTATTTTTTACTTTTTTACATATTAAACGCTACATTTTACGTAAAAGCAGTCTTGTGTTATCTCTATTTTGATATATAGAGGTAAATTTTGATTTTTTGGTAGTTTTTTGTGGCTTTCTTAGGTCTGTGGCTGCAGCATTGACATCCATTTGGAAAAATACAGAAAGAATGAACTTTATTTTAAATTTTTTACTATTTTTACATGTTACATGCAGCTGTTGCCTGCTTTTATGTTGATTTATAAAGGTAAATTTAGATTTATTTGGCAGTCTTTTTGTGGTTCTCTTTGCTTTATGACTGCTGCACTAAAGATGAAATATACATTTATCTTAATTTTTTCCTTTTCCACTTTTCCACGCAGCTGTTTCCTGCATTTATGTTGATTTTTCAACATAAAGTTTGAGTATATCGGCTGTTTTTTATGCTTTTCTGTGCCGTGGGAATTGCTGCATTGAAATTTGTTTTGTAAATTAAAGATGGAATAAACTTTCATCTTTATTTTCTACTTTTTTACGTATTAAATGCAGCCGTTTCCTGCATTCCTCATATCAGAAAACTGGTCCTTTTCCAGAATATTCCACTATTTCTCACCCACTCGCGGCTTATTTTTCAGCCTGTTCCCATAATTCCTTCACGGATCAACTATATTTGGGTTAAATCCCTTTTCTTTGTGGAAATTTCAACACTTTCTACGTCAGCTCCTGCACGAGCGGCTTAGTGATCATGATTGGATTTTTTATTTGTTTAGAATAAAACTGAAAGCGTGAGTTTGCCAAAAAAAAGGCGACAAGATCTGACAAACTACCGCGAGGCTCGGTGGAGGTTTTTTTTGGGGAAAGTTGCAGAGGAGGAGGAGGAAACACTGCTGGCTCTGTCTTCTTTCTCAGCGGGAATGCAGACGCCGGCTGCTCTGTCCTCCAGGTCCGTTTCATAAATAAAGGTGTGCTTGTTGGGTCGGCGCTGGGTGGAGCGAGCTTCAGGAAAACACAACCACACATGCTAATTATTGAGGGGAATATAACCAGGGGACACAGTTTTCATTTATCAACCGTCTGGACTCGTGTTTTTATGGTTTAAAACCTCTATGAAGGCCCCTTTTTGTTAATTACAAGCGTGTTTTAGTTGCTTCAGTGTCAAATTTAACATTTATAGCTAAAAAGCAATCACTTTACACTTCTCAGTAGTCATATAAATAATAATTTCACCTCAGAAAGAGCCGAAATTACCAGAAAAAGATACAAAATCACCATATAAACTGTCAAAATTACCACAAAGACTCAACTCACTACCCAAAAATGTGCAAAATGACCACAAACAGGGTTGAAATTACCAGAAAACGATGCAAAATTCTCACAGAAACAGGCAAAAGTACCCCAAAGACTCAAATTCACCGCAAAAAAACTGTGAAGTCACCTCAGAAAGGGCTGAAATTACCACAAGAAGATGCAACATCACCACAAAACGGGCAAAATTACCTCAAAGAATCAGATTTGTGACCAAAAAAACATGCAAAATCCTGCTCAACAGGGTAGAAATTACCACAAAAAAAATGTGAAATCACATCACAAAGGGCTGAAATTAGAACAAAAAGATGAAAAATTGTCATAAAAAGACAAAAAATCAACACAAAAGAGGCAAAATTACCACAAAGACTCCAAAATCACCACAAACAGGGCAGAAATCACCATAAAGAACAGTGAAATCACCTCAGATTTGTCACAAACGGACACAAAATCAATACAAAACAGGCAAAACTACCCCAAAGACTCAAAACCATCACAAAAAACTTTGAAATCACCTCAGAAAGGCCTGAAATTAACACAAAAATATGCAAAATTATCACAGTAAGACACAAAATCAATCCAAAAGATGCAAAAGTACCACAAAGATTCAAAAATCTCCACAAAAAACTTTAATAATCACCACAAAAAGGGCAGAAAATATCACAAAATATGCAAAATCACCACAAAAACTGGCAAAATTACCCCAAAGACTCGCCACAACGAGGGCTGAAATGACCAGAAAGACACGATACCACAAAGAGGTGAAACTCTCACAAAAAGACACACAATCCCCACAAAAACAGCATAATTACCCTGAAGACTCAAACTTGTGACAAAAAAACAGCAAAATCACCACAAAAAGATGCAAAAATACCTCAGAAAGGGCTGAAGATGGGTTTTATTTGCTTTCTACAGCTACTTCTGATAAACTCTGGAATGTCTGAACTATGAACAAAACTCACCAAATGTTCTGCTAGAAGAGTGAACACAGGAGTCTTCATGCACTGATACTTTTCAAAAATGACTTGAAATTGTCCAAAAATGGTCCAGAACTAATTAATATTTGCTAAAAATGACTCAAAATTTGTCCACAGTAACTCCAAACTTGTCCAAAATAAACAAAACGAAAAATTTGTTAAAAATGAGTTAGAAATGTGTCCAAATTAGTCCAAAATGACCTGAAAACTGGCTGCAACCCAGAAGTCTTCATGCACTCAAACCTGAATGACCAGAATGACTTCAAATGAGTCTAAATATTTCAAAATGTGTCCAAAGATCGTCCAGATTGAAAGACTGCAGCTACACCGATCTATTACTAAAATCTCATTTTCAAGAAGAAAAACAACACAAAAAGCAGAATTATAGTTGTCTATGAGTGTTGTACTGTTGTACATTGGATTATTTTATTGAATAATGTATAATTAAGAATTTACTGCTGTGTAATTTATTCACTACTTTTATTTTTAATCAGAATAATTAAGATAAACTCAGATTTTGTCTGTAAAATCTTGAAAAATACATTTATCTGAATTATAGTGGAATAAACGTATAAAATGACATAAAACAAACAAGAACAAGTGTCTAAAATCACACCATAAGGACACCAGCTACACTAATCCTTTAATAAAATAAAAATAAACATTTTCTGCAGCTGAAATCCAACCATCTCCCTCTGTGTTGTTCCAGCCAAATCTCCAAAATGTGCTTTCAGTATAAACAGCAGCTTGGATGTAATTTATGACGCCATCTAAAAGAGGCCTTTTCTGCCCATCTGGCTGCGAACCTCCACTGTGCATTCCACTGAAGTGGAGCTGATCCGAGCTCTGCGATAAAACTCAACCGAGTCAAAACAAAAGCTCCGCCGACGACTCGAGCTTTGAAGGCCTCCGAGTTGGAAACGGAGCGAAGCGACGGCAAAGCCAGAAACTGCCCGACAACCGCAGGAGCCTCGGCTTCGGGTTTCCTCATCTGGAAAAGCCACTGTAGCCGACCGAGGGGGAAGCCGGATTAGAGACGTAGAATATCTAGTCAGAGGCTGTCGGAGGCAGCACATGGCAGCAGCAGTCCTTCCTGAGAACACCACAGACCCAGAAAAATGTGCAAAATCACCACAAAAAGGGATGAAGACACCAGAAAAACAGAAGAGAAAGAGGTGGGATTGTCACAGAAAGACGCAAAATCAACACAAAAGAGGCAAAATGACCTCAAAAAGGGCAGAATTGACCACAAAACAATGGAATGTTGCCACAAAAAGGGCTGAAGACACCAGAAAAACATTTAAAAACACCACAGAAAGAGGTGGAATTCTGACAAAAAGACACAAAATCAATGCAAAAGAGGCAAAATGACCTCAAAAGGGGCAGAAATGACCACAAAACAATGCAAAATACCTGCAAAAAGGGATGAAGTTACCAGAAAAAGTTGCAAAAAACATGACAGAAAGAGGTGGAATTGTCTTAGAAAAATGCAAAATCAACACAAAAACAGCAAAATGACCCCAAAGACTCAAACTTATTACAAAAAAAATGCGTGAAACCATCAGAAAAGGGTCTGAAAATACCACAAAAAGACACAAAATCCTGACTAAAACAGCAAAAACTTTGTCATGCACAATGCAAAATCATGACAAACAGAAATCACCACAAAACGATGCAAAATCACCACAAAGAAAACGTGAAACCACCTCAAAAAGGGTCAAAACTACCACAAAACCGTGCAAAATTGTCACTAAAAGACACAAAATCCATACAAAAGAGGCAAAATTACCACAAAGACTCAAAAATCTCCACAAAAAATGTACAAAATCAACACAAAAAGGTCTGAAATGACGAGATAAAGATGCAAAAACACCATAGAAAGAGGTGAAAGTGTCACAAAAAGAGTCTTCATGCACTCACACGTGCCCAAAATAAAAAATAAATTGAAAATGAGTCTAAAATGACTCAAAATTACTTCAAAATTGCCCACAAGGACTCAAAATGTGTCCAAATGTCATCCAGATTGACTTGAAAACTCTAAAATGTCTGAACCAAGAACAAAACTCACCAAATGTTCTGTTTGCTGTAAGAGTGAACACAAGAGTCTTGTAATCTTGTCCAAAATGACCTCAAAAATTGTCCAAAATGATTCAAAACTTGTCAACAAATTATCAAAACGTGTCCAAAATGAATCAAAATGTGTTTATCATACCTTAAAATTAGTCCAAAACGACTCGTCATAAAAAATTCTTCAAAATGTGTTCAAAGGGACTTAAAAATTGTCCAAATTGACCTGGAAACTCTAGAATGTCTGAATAATGAGCGAAGTTCAGCAAACGCTGTGCTTTAATCTGTGTTGTCAATCACAGATTTGGAGAGAGTCTTCTTCCTGAAGGGGGCGGGGCCAACAGCAGTTTGAATTTAAAACCAGGAGTGATAAAGTCATGCTGAAATCAACCACCTTTGTGGTGTTTCAAGCTGAAAAATTCAAGGAAACTTTCTGAAAGACTTTAAATAATTTTCTAAAAAGACGTCGAACAATATGGGACCTTTGAATGTTGAGTTAGTTGTTGGTTGTTGGAGTTTTTAAACTTCTCCCACTTCCTGTGAAAATGAAGCTAACAGAGCGGTGAGGAGGAACCACAATGATAACAAGCGTTCAGCACAAGCAGGCATTAAACCAGACCAATAAACGGAAAGATCCTAAAACACTCCATTAAACCGAGGAAAGTGAGAATCCTCTGTGGGTTTTAGGACTTAAAGTGACACTTTCACAGTGATTTGATCCACTGTTAAAGCAGAAGGGTTGACTTTAGGAGCTTTGAGTTCACTGGTTTGAACATTTAAAGCCCTCAGAACTTCACCAGTGCAGCAGATAGATGTATGATGTTTAGGAGGAAAAACATCTGAGTTCTGTTGTCGAGAATCTAAAGACCAAATCAGTTTTTGTCTTCAGTTTATTTTATTTACCGCAAAAACAGGCAACATTGCCCTAAAGACTTAAACTTGTGACAAAAATATGTGCAAAATCAGCACAAATAGGGCAGAAATTACCGCAAAAAGATGCAGTTTCACCACAAAAGACCTAAAAATTGTCAAAAGAAGACAAAATAGACACAAAAGAGGAAAAATTACCACAAAGACTCAAAAAAGGTGACAAATCACCACAAAAAGGACCAAAATGATCATAAAACTGGCAAAATAAACACAAAAACAGGTGAAATTATAACAAAAAGCACAAAGTCAACACATACGAGGCGAAAGTCTCAAATATCCACAAAAAATCTGCACAATTACCATTAAAAAGAGCTGAATTTGCCAAAAAAGGACACAAAATCAACACAAAAGTGGCAAAATTACCTCGAAAGATGCAAAATTACCTCAAAAAGGACCAAAATTGCCACAAAAATATACACAATCAATGCAAGAAGAGGCAAAATTACCCTAAAGATTCAAAATCGCCACTAAAAAGCAGCAAAATTACCACAAAAAGGGCTGAAGTTACCACAAAAAGACACAAAATCAACCCAAAAGAGGCCAGAATTACCACAAAAAGAGGTGAAATTGTCACAAGAGACAAAATCACCACAAAAAGGACAGAAATGACCATAAAAATGGCCAAAATTGCCCCAAAAAGATATGAGTCATCATAAAAAGTTGCAAAGTGAGCACAAAAAGAGGTGAAATTGTCACAAAAACACAAAGAATTAATTAAAAAGAGACAAAATTACCGCAAAGACTCAAAAATCTCCACAAAAAATGTGCAAAATAGACACAAAAAGATGCAAAACACACCACAGAAAGCAGCAAAATTACCCCCAAAATGACACAAAATCAACACAAAAGAAGTAAAATTACCCCAAAGACTCAAACTCGCCACAAAAAATAGCTGAATCACCACAAAAAGGGCTGAGATTGTCACAAAAAGGTGCAAAATCACCACCAAAACAGGAAAAATTACCTCAGATTTAAACTTGTGACAAAAAACGTACAAAAACACCACAAAAAGATGCAAAATGACCACAAAAAGAAGTGAAATTACCACAAAAAAAATGCAAATCCACACAGAAAGAGGCAAAAAAATACCCCAAAAACACACAAAATCAACACAAAAGAGGTAAAATGACTCTATAAAGGGCCAAAATTACCACATTCTACATTCTACCATCTTTTAGTCCAACTACAAACTCTAACGTCCCTCAGAGTTCAATAAAAATCTTTTATCTTCTTTATTTTGTCTGGATTTGTGTCTTTATTGTTGTAATCTTCCTGTGTGGTCTGACAGACTGTAGAAAGAAATTCCTCCCTCTTGTGTCAGATTTGTGATTCCAGTTAAAAACTCGTCATACGAAGCTCTGATTACTCGATTAGGAGGGCGAGGTTCTGGTCTTTCTCCAGAATAAGATCTGGAGCTGAACCAACAGCTGATGTTCTCCATCGTCCAGGTCCGGTTTCACGAGGCCGACTGTAGCGTTCAGAACCCGACCTCTGGCCCAGTTCCCGTCTTTGTTTTCTGTTTCCCTTCCGCCCTCTGGACAAGTCCTAACAAGCGGCGGCTTCTAGACCCTTTGAGTTGAGCAGCCGGACACTGATTTGTTGGTGACAACGTCCTGGAGGGAGGTCTGATGTCTCGCCTTCAGCCTCCTTCATGTCACCGGTGGCATTTTCTTTTAGAGTTCTAGAAGCTGAATAAGCTTCAGGATGTTCATTAAAAAGTTCTACCTTCGTACTGTGAATATTTCCAGAGGTACAGACCCTTGAAAGTCATAGAGGTGGATCCAAAAGTTGCACTTGGAAGCTTTTCAGAGCCTCAGAACTTCATCAGTCCAACAGATAGACAACATTTTAGGAGGAAAAACACATCTGAGTTCTGGTAAAAACTGACACCAGATCAGTTTTACAGCCACTAAGGGTTGTCACCACCTAAAGACGGAATCTATCTGGTTTTTTCTTAAGAAAATCTTCAGAAAAGGCACAAAATCACCGTTAAAAAGTAAACGGAAAGAATTACCCAAAGACTCAAAATTGGCACAGAAAACTGCAAAATTGCAATAAAAAGAACAGAAATTACCAAAAAAGACACAAAATCGACACAAATGAGGCCAAAACTAACTTGCCACAAAAAATGTGCAAAATCACCACATGAAGAGGTAAAATTACCTCCAAATCTGCACAAAAAAGGGCCAAAAATTGCCACAAAGAGGTGAAATTGTCACAAGAAGACACAAAATCTACCAGAAAGATGTTAAAATGACTACATAAAGATGCAAAATCACCACAAAAAGATGCAGAATCATCATAAGATGCAAAAGCACCTCAAATAGAGGGGAAATTAACACAAAAAGATACAAAATTACCACATAAAAGGTAGAAATTACAACAAAAAGATGGAAAAGCACATCAAAAGAGGTGAAATTTCCACAAAAGGATGCAAAAATACCTCAAAAAGAGGTGGAGATACACGAAAGATGCAAAATTACCAAGAAAATGGTGAATTTATCAGAAAAGATGCAAAATCACCACAAAATAGGTGAAAGGATGCAAAAATACATCACAAAAGGGCCGAAATGACCACAAAAAGAAGCAAAAATACCACAAAAAGGTCTGAAATTATCTCAAAAGGATGCAAAAAATACCTGAAGAAGATGCAAAATTACCACAAAAATATGCAAAACACCACTAAAAAGAGGTTTATTTTCATCCACTGCACCAAACAACAGGACAGAATCCTGGTAGGTGCCGTTAGAACAGTACCGTCTCTAAACATTCACACTGAGCGTCACATTTCACGCTTTCAGACGCTTTAAAGCTAAATTATGCATGAAGTCCAGCAGAGTCTCCACCTCCTGGAGCTTCAGTCCTGCTTAGGATGGAGGTTGTTTGGAGGAGGAGGAGGAGCTGCTAACATCTCCAGGTACTCCAGCGTCTCCTCCTCCTCCAGTAAATGTCCTTAGCAGCTGTTGAAGCCGCTGGAGACGAGCTGCATGGAAAAAGGAGGCGAGCCAGCTGGGTGGGGAGCTTTTTCCACTTCTGTCTGTCTGATGGAGACACGCTGGTTTCCTCACGGCCACTCGTTTCGTCTTCGTGTCAGCAGATCATGCACATTTACAAGAGCAGGAGGCAGAAAGGGACTTTAGGAGTTTGGTTTTGTTTGAAAGCAAACATAAAATCTGTCTTAGTGTTAGTCACTTCCATTCTAGTTCTCAAAACCATCCCCAAAAGACTAAATCAACATTAAATGATGCAAAATTACCACAAAAAGATGCAAAACCACCACATGAAGACGTGAAATTGCCAAAAAAAAACCCACAAGAATTAACACAAAAGAGCAAAATTACCACAAAAAGATTGTAAAATTACACAAAAGATGCAAAACCACCACAGGAAGACGTGAAATTGCCAAAAAAAAAACACAAGATATTAACACAAAAGAGGCAAAATTATTTCAAAAAGGGCCAAATTTTCACAAAAAGATGCAAAATCAACACAAAAAGAGATAAATTTACCCCAAAGACTAAAACTCACCACAAAAATCAGCACAAAAGGGGCTGTAATGACCACAATAAATATACAAAAACACCACAGAAACAGGGGAAAAATTACCCAAAAGACTCAAAGTTGTGACAAAACAACATTCAAAATCACCACAAAAAAGGTGAAATTGCCACAAATAGCACAAAAATAACACAAAAGAGGCAAAATTAAATCCAAAAGGGCCAAAATTTTCACAAAAAGATACAAAATCAACACACAATGAAAAATCGCCACAAAAAGATGTTCAGTTACTACAGAGGTGAAATTAGCACAGAGACAGTCAACACAAAAAGATGTAAAATCACCACAAAAAAAGGTGAAATTGCACAAAAGACAAAATCAACACGAATGATACAAATTATCGCAAAGACATGAAATCCTCACAAAAAGATGCAAAATCACCACAGGTGAGATTGCCACAAAAAAGCCATAAAATTAAAAAAAGAACCAAATTACTCAAAGACTCAAACTCACAACAAAAAAACGTGCAAAAATCACCACAAAAATGTCTGAAATGACCACAGAAAGTCAGAATGAACACAGAAAGATGTAAAGTGACCAAGTGTCATTAATGTCCTGCCAGTGTCTCCTGTTAAAATCACCTGCTGCTGAGGATTTATGTGTTAAAAAGAACATAGAATATCTCCCGACATGATAAAATTCTTCCTAACAGACCAGTTGTTTGTCTACCAGCAGCTCAGGGTCAAATCATCAGCAGATTATTTCCTGTCAGACGAACAGCAAAGCCATCATCAGCAGCTTCCTGTTCACATTATTTCCTGCAGCATCTCTAAATGTAAATGACGTCCCTGCATGTCCTCTTCAGAACGGTTCTTGTGGGACTCGTCGCTGCTCATCCCCACCGCCGACTACCAGCAGGTCTGGAGGACGACGAGGCGGCTCTGGCTGGCTTCTGGCTCTGAGGAGGGTCGGCATCGTCTACCTGAAGGGGCGCCGGCTGAGAGGGGCCAGGTGTCCCGGCTGGCCCAGAGGATCGGGTATCTCCGGCTGACGTTCTACGGGTGAGAGGCTGGGATGGTTGATAACCCGACGAAATCCAGAACTGGACAATTACTGCTGGTAGTTTAGCTGGAGCTGAGAACACGCCAGCGTAATTTAGCTAAATACTAGACAGAAAAAAAAGGACATTTATTGACACGGATTTACGCAAGCAGGAAAAAGATTTACCTTAACCCTCCTGTTGTTCCTCAATTATGGGGCAATCCAATAATTATTGTTCCTGTGTATATTGGAAAAAAAATCCAAAAATTCAGCAAAAAATTATGCCCCAATTTCTGATAAAGTTGCAAAACCTTCAGGAGAGAATAATTCCAAGCATAGCTTGAAAGTTTACCTTTAAGGTTTGATGTTTAAAAAAAATCCCCCAAATTTGGCAAGAAAATTCTTGTAAATATTTTCAAAAAATGGAGTAAAAATCTTCAAAAAAATCCTGGAAATATCTTAAAGTGAGTCCATATGTATTCAGTAAAACTTCTGAGATTCTTCTTCAAAGAACATTCACATAAAACATTTTTGTAATGATTTTTATGTGAATGTTATGTGGAACCATTTTTCAGCATTTCTTTTTTTCCATCCAAAAAAAGCTTCAATATAATTACCCATAAAATCTGTTGAAATATGTGGACATCATGAAGTTTCATCTGTGAGAGATATATTTTTTTTCCACATTTTCAAACTTTTAAAACGGGTCAGTTTTGACCTGCGAGAACAAACACGAGGGTTGTTTTAAAGACTCAAAATCTCACCACAAACAAAAAGCAAAAATCTCCACCACCAAAACAGACAAAATTCAATTACCATAATGATGCTTACTTTACACAAGGAAGATGCTAAATCAC